>CM074309.1:6645927-6785927 GCA_037194245.1 Opsariichthys bidens
AAAAAGAAGATGATTTAAGTACCTTTGCGACTGCCATTTCAAAATCCTCTTGGGTAACATGGACTCTCCTCTCTCTCAGAGCGTACATCCCCGCCTCAGTGCACACACCCTGTCAGACAATCACAAATAAACACAACTTACATTGCTGCTGATTTCAGCACTGCTTCTCCTGAGTAAGTGCCGCATAGACGGTCATAAATGACTGGAAATGACTCAGGTTGAGCCGTGACCTTACCTTGACCTCAGCACCAGATGCTCCTGGCATCAGCTCGGCAATCTTGCGCAGGTTAATACCACGCGTCAGGTTCATTTTACGGGAGTGGATCTTCAAAATGTCCAAACGGGCCTGCGGAAAACAACAAAACACTTATGAGAGAGTCATACAAATACGGGGATGTCAGAAGAATCAGTAATTCATCGAAAATGTAAAAATATATATAACGATCCCAGCTTACCTCTTCATTGGGAGGGGGAAATTCAATCTTCCTGTCAATGCGGCCTGGCCGAAGAAGCGCAGAGTCGAGAATGTCAATACGGTTTGTTGCCATGATAACCTGAAGGGAACAAGAAAATATTCAGTAAATTCAGACATTATTTATAGAAAAGAAATTACTGCTGGAACAAAGCATAGCAATGGCATTTGGTCACAGCACCCCTAGTGGTGATGACTGGAAAGGTGGTGCTGCAATTCCTTGAATAGAAAGTTCAAAAGGACAGCATTTATCTCAAGTACAAAGCTTTTGTAACACTACCGTAAGAACTTTTATTGTTCTTTAAAATAAAGAAATGAATACTTTTATTAAGCAATGATGTATTCAATCGATCAAAAGTGACATTTAAATTGTTACAAAAGATATTTCAAATAAACACTGTTCTTTTGAACTTTCTATTCATTAAAGAATCCTGAAAAAATATTATACAAATATTTTGTACACATTAGATATTTCTTGCGCAGCAAATCGGCATATCAGAATGATTTCTGAAGGATCATGTGACTCTGAAGACTGGAGTAATGATGCTGAAAATTCAGCTTTGCCATCACAGGAATGAATTATATTCAAATATTTTCAAATATTTTAAATTGTAAAATTTCACAATATTACGTTTTTTACTGTTTTTTAATTAAATAAACGCAGCCTTGGTGAGCAGACGAAACTTCCTTTTAAAAGACTAAAAATCTTACCGATCCCAAACTATAAGCATTTAATAATAATAACATTAATAATAATAATAAGAAGAAGAAGAACAGCAACACACAACATTATTTTACAGAACAGTAAAATTAAACTATTTCTCTGGCAGAAAACCAAAGGGAGGCCCTGAAGGTTCTCTTTTGTTTCCATAAATATGAAGGATTCTCATTACAAATTTAGGAAGCTGGTTGGTGCATGTTTTTAAAAGCAAGTTACAGTAAGGGTCCAAATAATTATGAAGAAAAAAAAAAAAATCACATCCCAGAGAACTGTCTTTGTGCTACAGTGTTCCAGAAAAATATGCAAAACATTGCTGTTATCCTTTTTGATGAATGACTTTGATTTGACAATGTTTGTAGCAGTAAAAAAAAAAACTGTTTTATTTTATTTATTTGAGCAAATTCCATTTTAATTTTCCAGGATTGTTTTAATAGTTAAATTACAAAAATTTGATCAAAACGCACATCTGATTAATTGAAATGAAGAAACTTATACAACGTAAAAATGTATTTAAAAAGCTTAATGAACGTCATTTTTAGGGTCGCATGAAATCAGCTGACTCATTTTAGGATCAGCACATAGGTTCCAGATGTTTGCTTCTCACCTTGATGTTCTTGGTGGCCTCAAATCCGTCCAGCTGGTTGAGGAGCTCCAGCATAGTTCTCTGCACTTCACTGTCTCCTCCTGATCCGCCCTCCAGCCGAGAGGAGCCGATGGAGTCGATCTCATCCATGAAGATGATGGAGGGCGCATGCTCCCTGGCCATGACGAACAGCTCACGCACCATACGAGCTCCTGGAATCAACACGGAGAACATGTTGAGCCAAATTCGGACTACGGATGTAGCTTGAGAAATCATACCAGCTATCGGATGGCTTCAGAAAACTTAAAGCAGATGTGTCATTTAAACCGATTTGATAATAGGGGTGCGTTAGTCCTTTTTGGAGCTTGACAGTCTCTGGTCAGTATAGGTTTATTATAAGGAAAAATCGCAGCAAGAACATTTTTCTAGCAGAAGAAAGTCATGCAGGGATCGATAGCTCGAGCACTTCTCGCATTTGCGACTAAAATTAGATGTGTGCGAACTCTAAAATGTATTAAAGAGTACATGTGCAAACAAAAAGTGTCAAATATCTTAAATGGTTTAATAAAAATCTCACAGATTACAATACAGCCTAACAGGACTATTAAACTTCAAAAAGCTATGATTTAATTTAATAAATGTGTGTTGCAAGTTCAAAGTAAAAACATGAAGCTTTCGCAAGTTTCAGAACAGTTTGTAATTAATGAATACCATGCATTTGTCAAATAGTTGATTTACTGTTCATAAACTGTTATGACACTTTACTTTGTTGTTAATGATGTAATGTGTTGTAAAAGTGTGTTTTTTCTCCCTCATCTTTTTGAATGAGCAGCCAGCCATTGTAAATCACAGGAGTTTAAAAGTTTTTTTTTTTTTTCAAAATAAGCTTGTTTACAATTAAAATTCCTGTATTATGCATGAAGTGTTTTCCCCTCATGGTTATGACTGGTATTTGACTGCACATTAAACTTTATCTGCCATTAATTCAATGTAAACTCTTGTAGCTTGCGTCTGGGCCGCCCCATCACAGGAAGGAAACACTAAGAACATTATATATATACACACGTTTATACAGTTTAAAGTATATATAAAATATTTACACAATTATTAAAGGTTTAGTTCACCCAAAAATGACAATTAACCCATACAAAATCTCAGTTACTATTCACTCCCATTATAAAACTAGAAAGATCCAGAATATTTTTTAATATAATGATTTTGTTTGACTGAAAGAAGAAAGTTAGGTTGGCGTGAGGGTGAATCATGGGATAATTTTCATTTTAAATATAGTCTGAAGCACGAATATTTAAAAACCTAGTGTGCGTTTTGTATTCTAATAAATTTAATAATTTTTATTTAAATCGTATTAATATCACCTTGTACACATTTAAGGAAAAACCCATTATTTGATATTTTGTAGCATCCCTAAAAGTTTTTGAAAGAGCTCCTAATTTATTTTTTTAGGGGGGAAAAAAACAAACAAACAAACAGAAAAAAACACATCAAGCTTTGTAAAATGAATTTGATGTGTCTGGAAGCCCACCAACCTTCTCCTATGAATTTCTGCACCAGCTCTGATCCAGACACTCTGATGAAGGTGCAGTCGGTGTGGTGGGCCACGGCTCTGGCTAACAGGGTCTTTCCTGTGCCAGGAGGTCCATACAGCAGCACACCCTGCAGACGACACACATTTTAAAATAGGATGCAGGTAGGTCGGCCCAACCGACCTACTATTGAGAAGAAGGCTTTTTTTTTTACAGCACGATTGACCTGATAAGTATGTGCCATGCTACCACTTGCCTTAGGTTGTGCAATTCCTAGAGCCTCGAACAATTCTGGGTGTTTGACTGGAAGCTCAATCACTTCCTTGATTTCTTTAATTTGTTTGTCCAGCCCTCCTATCATCTCGTACGTCGAATCTGGCACTTTTTCCACCATCATCAGCGAGACGAGTGGGTCCACTTTATTCGGCAGGATTTTGTGAAGTGTGTAACTGTCATTACGAAGTGCTACACGGCAATTTGGAGTTACCTAAGAGGAAATGAGAATTTAGTTCACTACAAGAGTTAATACAAAAGCTATAATATCAGTGAAAGTATATATATACTTTCATATATATATATATATATAACGTCCACTGTTTAGTTCCCTCTGAAAATGTTTTTTTTTTATACCCCAATTGACATTTCCATGATCTTGCATAAGTAACAAGCCTCCAAAAGCTTTCTTGCACGGGGTTGCCAGATGTTAGGATCTTTTCACTTAAACTGATTTTCTGCCCAGTTTTTCACTTATTTTGAAAATATGACAATTATGTACATTACCAGTCAAAAGTTCAGAATAATTATGATTTTTTTATATGATAGAAGTCTGTTATGCTCAAAAATATACTGTTTTCAACATTGATAAGAATTCAGCAAATCAGCATATTATAATAATTTCCGAAGGATCATGTGACACTGAAGACTGGAGTAATGATGAAAACATTCCAGTAGAAAAAAAAAAGTAAAAATGTTTACAATATTACTTTTGATAAAACAAAATGCAGCATGAGTGAGCATAATTTTTCTAAACTAAATCCACTGCAAAATTCTTCATAAATGAAATATGAGTCTGTGGTCATTAAAAACACTTACTCAATCTCTCTGCCACAAAACAAACTCTTTTTTATTAGAAAAATGTTAACATAATTCAGAATTATTAAAATTAATATTAGGAATTTCACAGATTGAGCTTCTTAGAGAAGCTTCTTACGGTTCTACCAGTTTTTAAAATGTAAAAAGTGTGTTAATGTATATTAAATAATGTACCAGGTAAATTTATGAGGAAAAATAAACTCTGCCTATGAGTTCTCTTGAACTGTTCTCATGTGAAAACGCAATAACTTTGATGAAATGTAAAAATGAGAAAAATCGTGATTAATAATTTGCGATTAATTGCAAAATAACTGATTATAAGCTTAACCATATATCATGCAGTCGCCTACTCCCGGTGTGTAATACTTGGCAACACATCATTATTTAAAAAAACAAATACAAAACACTTACATCATTTATATCAATGTTCTTATCCACATCCACCACAAACTTTCCTTCGGGATGCACCTAAAAACAAAGCATAAATATAGAAATGAATAAGCAATCTCAGCACTGATTGTACTCTTGAGAAAAGCAGGCAATAACGGCTGTCAAACCTTGACCAGCACTTTCTTCTTGTCCATGGCTCTCACCACCTCTCCTACATAAGAGCCCTGCTCCTGCAGTAACTGAAGCTCCTCACGCAGGAGGCGCACTAAAGGAAAGAGAAAAACACTGTCATGTCATACTGATGATATTTTTAGCATATCCATCAGAACACCAAAAAAATGAAACTCATAAAAAAAAAAAAAAGTTGGTTGAAAGCGCTTTACCCTTGGCATTCAACTCATTCCTTTGAGCCTGCAGACGTCTGAGATTTTGGCTTTTATCATTCACTGTCAACTGAGTGAAAACAAGCACATTTAGACACAACCCATCTTTGTGAAAAAGAACTGCGCTTGATTGTATTGAATATGCGTTTAATGATAAAAAATTACATATAGATCTACTTAAGAGGGTCTGCAAACGGGACAGTATTTAATATAAATTAAATTAAAATAATTCACATTTAATTGTAACAAAATAATTACAAACTAAATTGTGAGTAAGCCAAACTAGGCTATTCCCACCTGAAGCTCCTCGATTTTAGACAGATAATACTGTCGGAGACCAGAGCCACCTTTACTCTCCTCAATATCCATCTGCAAAAATATTAATAACAATAATATAAATAACATATAACAGCAGGTTATTAATGATCAGGTAGTGCTTGGAGTAAAGTGATGATTCAGAAGGTTCTTAAATGATACATTTACCAAGTTATGAGAAAAATGATGAGAAATTTCTCAAGTTATGAGAAAAATGATGAGAAATTTCTCAAGTTATGAGAAAAATGATGAGAAATTTAGCAAGTTATGAGAAAAATGATGAGAAATTTCTCGTTATGATAAAAATGATGAGAAATTTAGCAAGTTATGATAAAAATGATGAGAAATTTCTCAAGTTATGATAAAAATGAGAAATTTCTCAAGTTATGAGAAAAATGATGAGAAATTTCTCAAGTTATGATAAAAATGATGAGAAATTTCTCAAGTAATGAGAAAAATGAGAAATTTCTCAAGTTATGATAAAAATGATGAGAAATTTCTCAAGTTATGAGAAAAATGATGAGAAATTTCTCAAGTTATGATAAAAATGATGAGAAATTTCTCAAGTTATGATAAAAATGATGAGAAATTTCTCAAGTTATGATGAAAATGATGAGAAATTTATCAAGTTATGATATTTCTTAAGTATAATCAGAGATTTATAATTGTATTATTAGACATGAAATATTTCTATTGTTACTATGAGTGATTTTTGCAAGAAATATTCATTATTTGTCGTGTTATGTCCATGTTTTGATCAGTCAGAGCCACAATGAGACAGCAAACTCTGCTTCATTCGGAGCAGACGCGTCTTAAATTCAGCCATTCTCTTATATTTAGAAAAACTAGTTACGGTAGACTCAGTCTATGAAATATGCAATACTACCGAATAAATCACAGCTCAATATACTGTCCATGTTAGAAGATTTAACACATAAATACCACTTACTTGGTCAATCCCGTCCAACGCCATCTTGAACAAATAAACTTCCGTCCGTCAGCTGGGTTTTTTCCGCTGTTTTCCTCGGGCATGATGCGGACTGAAGGATGTGATCTCTAGCGCCCCCGACAGGCTGGAGAGACAGCCGTTTCATGTAACCGCGATGAGTAATGGGGAATTGGTAAGTGGACATAGTTAAGAAAAACTGAAAACGGTTCGCATCTTTTACAACAGCTTTAATGAACAAATAGACGAACAATATGTCTCTGCTGAATCCCTCTTATCCCCAGTCTTTGTATCCCCCTGCAAAACAGTTTTGTCCGTAAAAAGCAACTGTACAAATCTGTTAGACAGGTGAGGTATTGAGACCAGTATTACCAGACTAACCAGAGCTACAAACACTACATGCATCAACATGACTGGTGTTCGTCTTTGTCTAACAAACAACCTTCCCTGTAGTAGACAGACATACCTGATATTCTTACTTCTGCACATTTGATCTAATAACATTTAATATTCCGTCAGTTAGGTTGATTAAAAAGAAAAAAAAAATTCTGACACTATTTTTGATCGTAACATATGTTCAGTCGCATGTGAATTCCCTTTTATGGAAACAACTTTATTGTTTAAAATATTCCAATTTCCCAGTAAAAAAAGTACAAAAGGTAAGCATTTGATTGATACAAAAATATAAAACAGAACTTAAGTTGGTAAGAACTTAATTGGCATTTACACAATAAGCAAAATCAACGATAGAAGAGCTTGTTGCAGTATATAAAAAAATGAAACCATCGAAATGAACATTTGGAGATCAGCTCTATCGAAAACATCTGTGACACACAGTCAATTATAACAAAATCGTTTCAAGAGAGAATTTCATTTTTGACCACTTTCAAAAGCAATTTTCTGTGGTAATCAGCAGCATGTCACAGATGTTGAACCTGCTTGACTTTGATGACTTGCAAAAATGAACACAAATGACAACACCAATTTAAATGAGCACGCATTAAAACCCACTTAAACAGAGACTTTCCATCAGCCGTTTGGAATGTAGGAGTACACACTGAATTAAACTACTTATTTGAAAAAAACACCTGAAAATAAAGAATATGCTGATGGTTCACACAACATCTTTTGCAAATTCAGTCACTGCTGTACGGTCTCTACCACAGAAAAAAAAAAAAATATCTGTAAACACTAACAAGATGAAGACAGAAAGTCTGGGATACTGAACCAAACCAGCTGGACAACCAAATGTGCTGAGTTCTCATTGGGGTGGAAACACAAAAAGATGGCTCTTGAATGCAGTGCAGCACATATTTTCCTGAGAGACCAAATGGAAAAATATCCAAAATATTGAAAGTAGAAGAAAAACATTGCATTTTCATTTCCAGCCAACCTAATTATAATTAACTGCATTCTGACTCAAATTGTGCAATTAATTTGTGAAAATAGCCTTTTTGGTCAGAACTGAAACGAAATGGCGAATGTCGACTGAGTTTGGCAATTCCTAATAAACTATACAGTTGACTATATCCATTAATGAACTATTAAATATGAACACAAAATAGATGAACAACAAGAAACTGTGTTGCATCTGTTACTTATAGGGGTTATAGCCAATTAGCTACAGTACTATGTCTTACTGTAAGATATACAAAACAGGATATAATAAAAGTAAAGATGTCTATGTCAAAAAAAAAAACTGAATGATGAAGAAAATGAACTGGATGGCTTATTTTCATATAACATTTTCAGAATATATGAGAGAAGATCAGAGATTGAATTCAAAGCGGAAGATACGTACTGAAGCATTCCAGTTAAAGTAACAGCATTTGAAATTTGATGTGACCAGATGTGTGTTATAGTACAAATGCTGCAACTGACAAGAAATTTATGACAGTGCAATATACCGAACACTACCAGCACCCAAAACTCCTATATGAAGTTCCTTGATTGGCTTGTTTCTCATCTGTATTTGAGCTAATTCCTTGGATGACTGGATCTGGAGTCTGAATCTTCCTAAGTGAGTCGGATTCCCAGTACCTGTTCCAATTCTTGTCTCCTCTGCTGGACCTGAAAACAAACAAACAAAAAATCTGCAATATTATAGATGCTATAGCATCTGATACATTTTGTAACGGAAAGAAACACCAAGCACTCACCTTTGTAAATATATAGCGTCCAACAGCTTCTGTGACCCAGGGTGAGTGAAAAAACTCAGTTCTCCTCTCTCCTCCTCTGGATTTCCCACAGTGTCCGTCATTAACTGCATAAACCAAGACAAAACATCCATGAATTACGGATGGAAAAAAAAAAGTACAAACGACCAAATGCAAGCTCTCAGTGTACCTTGAGGTCTCGGCTCTGAGACTTGAGCCAGTCCTGGATGAAGTCCTGCGGGTTGTTACTGAAGCTGAGCATGAAGTCTCTCTGGGTCTTCAATTGATTGATGGACTCAATAGTCTCATGGATCTTATGGAGAATGTAAATGTTTGGTTAAAAATAGCACTTACTATATATGTAACCTCATAATGTGTTGGGTATCGTTTGTTTTTTTAAGATGCCAGTGCCAAATCGATTCTTTTAAAATGGCACCGGTGCCAGAAACGCAAAATGACAGTGGATGACATTAAAGAATGGCTTTTTTATTGAAAAAATAAAAATTCCTTAAATTGAACAATATATTAAAAGAGTAAAGTATCCTCGAATATATAAAAAAACAACAGATTTGCATAAATTCACAAGCCACCTAACCCAACTACAATAATTTAACACTAAATGATAGCTACAGTTCTAATAACCGCAAAGCACTCAGTATTCTTGGTATGCAACAAACTAGCTTCAAATTTCAGAAATATGACCATATTTGCCTTCTCTGGCAAAATACGACACCTCTCCTGACTTATTGCACGTCCTGCAGAAGGCGATTTTAGAAAACTGCGTTCTGATTCGATCCGGTACATACAGGTCACATAGGTTTCTGTACCCAACCCTAATAATGAGTAGGGAATAATTTACACAAGGCGTCATTTACGTCCTTGCACACACAAACCTTCATCTCCAGGGCAGCAATCTCCTGCTGATTGGTTGTGGATGACAGGAAGCTGGTCATCTGAGCCTTCAGAGGGTCGTCCACCTCAACATCGATATCAAAGCATGCAGTCTTTTTCTGATCATTGGGATCCACACTGACAAAATGATACAGCAGTAAAGCAGCATTTGGTCAAAATCAAATAACCATACTATTACTAATAACAATCGCATTCAGACAACTAGACATTTAGATTTACATTTAGTCATTTAGCAGACGCTTTTATCCAAAGCGACTTACAAGTGAGGAAAACAAACAAGCGATTCTTCATGAATTGGCAAATAACACAGGAAGTGCTCACAATACAAGTTTCATACATTGCTCAGTACCATAAGCTAGAGTAGGAAGACAACTCTAAATACTATTAATACAATTTTCCACTTTTAAATCTTGAGAATAGTCATAAAATTGATTAAAACAGCCAAAAGTTCTTATCAATGCTGGACATCAGTTGTCTGTTTTTCTTTCCCTCAAACTCATCAACTTAAAATAAATACAATTTTAGTTTTGCTGAGAAATTCACATGTAGCTTGAAGCTACATTCAGAAATATAGGTTTGGTAGGTTAAATTTTTATAAATCATATACAAAAAGAATTTAAAAAAGAAAGTAAACAAAATGCTAAAAGTAACTACTTCGAACATTCAGAGCAGAAACCATAAGCACACACCTGATGTTATGATTGATGACGATGGGGTCGGGGTGCTGAAGGAGGCTGGCGAGCTTCATGGGAATATCTGAAAATCTCATCCTGGGGCAGCCAAAAATCTGTAGGATTACAGCAGTTCGGTGACACATGGCTCAGTCTATAACCAATGAGTTCTTGGTCAAGATCCTATTCCTTGGCTGTCTTTGCACAAAGCATGCTATATATCTCAGATCTTGGCTTGGGTAACTTCTTTGTATACATGGGCAGTTTGAAGAGAGATCTAACATTGAGAGGAAGGAGAGAAGTAACACAGGATCTAATGCAGATTTGAGTGTAATCAGCAAGGGAAAGTGAAACCAAGTAATATAATTCATTGGTTATATTTCATTGGAAAGGAATTAAGATTTAGTAAAAGCATATAGACTACAAAGAGAATCGGGCCAAGAACCGAGCCCTGAGGGACACCTCTGTTTACAGGTCAGAAGCAGTGGATAATTTCTATTTCTGGAAAAAATACAAATTGCTCTCTATCACTTAGGTGGGATGTGCCAGTAATAACAATAGCTTAGAGGCAAGTGAAAGCATGTTGTGGCAGACAGTGTCAAATGCAAAGCTTAGATACTAGGGTTTCTGCAGTTTTTCTGTTCTAATGTGTTTTAGATGAGCTTCTGTAGGCGGCTGCAGAAAATCTATTGAGTTAAGAAAAAAAACTCGATACCTGGAACCATGATAATTCATTTATAATTAAAAAGGGTAAAAAATTGAAAGAAGTTTTCTTAAGTGGTTTGTTGCAACCAGGCACTGGATTTTAAAGAATTGTGAGAAGGGCAATTTCCTTTTAGAATTGCTAAACGTTTTGGGTACCTGTCTGAAGTATCGGTTGCAGTTAATGTACTCTTTCTCATGGCAGTCTTGCAGCTTGTTGTTTTTGATGTAGAGCCACAGGGCCTGCATGATACTGGCTCTGGTCTGAGTGTGGACTCCCAACAAACGAGCCAGACGTGGATCCAGCTTATACTGTGGAGGCTAAGTCAAGTAGAAGGAGAAGTAAGACGATAGATCATTATGTCACTAAAGACAATCATATACACTGTAACAAACAAACTATTTTTTTTTGAAAACTCATTTAGTTTTTTGGCTTTTAGTCCATATGCTAGTGTTCTCCTAAAAGTAGACAAAACAAACTTTAAAATTGAAAACTTAAGTTAAAAATTTACATTCATTCTATCTACCCTCATGTTATTCCAACCCGTATCAAATTAAGATATTTTTGATGAAATCCAAGAGGTATTTGAATTGTCCATAGCAATTTAAATCACCACTTTCAAGGCTCAGAAAGGTACTAAAGACATCGTTAAAATAATCCATGTGACTGCAATGGTTCAGCCTTAATTTCTTCTCTTCTCTGTCATTCTGTATACGTTCAGAGCTTCCAGGTTCTATGTCCGAATGGCAACTTATTATTGGTCATGTCCTGTGTCAGCACCACATGCATGCGTCGTGCTGCTCACATGAACAGCATCAGCCAATGCTGAGCTGGCGTTCTGACGTAGAACCTGGAAGTGCTGAACATAAACAACGTAGGAGAATGACAGAAGATAAGATTTAGAAAAAGATTTGAAAAATGTATTCTTATCGCTTCATAAAATTAAGGCTCTCTGCAGTCACATGGAATATTTTAACGATGTCTTTAGTACCGTTCTGGAACTTGAAAGTGGAGGTTAAATTGCTGTCTATGGAGAAGTAAGATCATGAAACGAAGATGAACAGAGGACTTACGGGTTTAGAACAACATGAGGGTGAGTAATTAACGACAGAATTTTTTGGTGAATTAACCCTTTATGGGAAAATGTACAAAAAAATAATGATTACGCATGCTTCTCACTAGCAAGTGGTAGTAGCATGATTCACATTAAAATTCTGTTGAATGATTCTGTGATGTAAACTAAAAACAACTGCCTATAAAAAATACATATAAACACTGCCAGTCAAGTTTTTTTTAATGTTTGAATATATTTCATAATGTAATTTATTCTTGTAACGCAAAGCTGAATTTTTAGCAGCCATTACTCCAGTCTTCATTGTCACATGTGATTTATTTCTTAAGAACCATTTCTTATTACTATCAATGTTGAACGCAGTTTTTTGATGCTTCATTTTTTTTTTTGTAAACTGTAATGTACTACTAAGTAAATTCCGAAAAAAACAAACAAATAAATAAAATCAGCAAGGATGCATTAAATTGATCAAAAGCGACAAAGGCATTTGTTACAAAAATTTCCATTTCAAATAAACAAATTCACAAAAATCTTAAGCAGCAAAAACTGTAACTGTTTTTACTGTATTTTTCATCAAATAAATTCAGCCTAAGAGACTTCTTTCAAAAACATTCAAAAATCTTCATTATTCTAACCTTCTGACCGGTAGTGTATGTGTTTGTGAGATGTGTACAGTATGTGATACCTGGTGGTCCAGCATGAGAAGGAGAGTACATTTCACATTCACATCTCCTGGTCTCTTCACCTGAAATCCATCTGTCTCCTGAGTGGTGGGCATTCTGTGCCACTAAGACACACAGAAAAAGATATGACTACAAATGTAATGACTGGATGTACTGTAAGGATTTAAATAGATTTATTAATTTCATATGACATACCAACTGTGGCTTAGTATAAAAAAGACCCTTTTTCCTAATTTTTAAGCAAGTACTTATGCCCCCAATTATTATTATAATAACACTGTAATGTCATACCTCCACCAAGTGGTTGTCTGGGCCGTAAAGTTCTTTGTCCAATTCAATGACCAGGCTTTTAAAGAAGGATGAAAACTTTCGTTTTTGTTTCCCAGGCTAAAGACAGATGAAAGAAAGAGAGAAAGAAGTAGGGAAAAGGGAGAGAGAGAACACGAGATCTTTTTTCAATGCGCTCATGCCGTTGATTGATACTGCATTGTTTGGAGCTGACCGCACTGGAGGGATTTTTTTTTTTCTCGAAGCAGCACACACAGCTATTGCGCCAGTATGCGTTTGCGCAATGCCTTGCCTGACCCTCCCTTGGAGTACCACACAAATTATAGCAACTGAGGCAAAAAAAAAAAAAAGTGAAGAAAAAGAATAATTTCCTCTTTTCATGTGGCAGTGGCACAGTCTTCAGCTGGCAAATACATGTTTAGAATTTTACTGACTAATTTCACAAAATGGGCCAAAGTTTCAATTTCTTTTCCTTAAAAAGTCTGGGAACATGGAACAGCTTAGAGCACATCTGGTTTGAAGGAGTGAACTGAGGACATGAGCCAGTGCAGTTAAGCTGGCCAACAGACCAAGAGACACAAGACTGCCAAATAAAACGCATTAAGTAGGGGCGTCATGATCGACATGGTCAGCTTTATCTAGAGCTGTTACTTGTCATGAAACAATGTAAATGGACTCCACTGCATGATTGCTCAACCTTGCCTAGAGTTCACATACATGCCAACAAGTGAACAAATTATTACATACATCCTCAAGGAGTTTGCCTTCCACTCGAAGTTCCCAGGATGCCACCTTTTCAGCCTCCTCTCCCTCTGGCTTGCCAGGTGTGTAGGTGTTAGAAATGTAGATCCTCAATTTACGTTTTTGCTGCATGTGTAGAACAAAGTGCATTGAGATAATAAACAATTTGCTTAATTTCTTCATGTTGACATGAAGACAAAGAGTCAAGCAGCCTGTGAATACCGAAGCTAAAGCATAAAGGGTTGGTTCACCCAAAAAAAATGAAATTTACTCGCCCTGATTTCATTCCAAACCTGTATAACTATCTTCTGTGGAACACAGAAAAAGTCAGCAAAATGGTGTGGTTACCAACATCCTTTAAAATATCTTCTATTGTGTTTCACAGAAGAATTTCATACAGGTTTGGATACAACATGAGGGTGAGTAAATGTGTGAATTAGCTGAACTAAGAATTCATCTCTGAATTGCTACAGTCTACAACATCTACCGTGATAGGCTTTTTGATGGCCTCCTGTATCTCCATGCGCTTGCGAGCGATAGTCTGGTCCAGTTTTCTCTCAAAGGCTAGAAGGTCCATGTAAGCCTGAGACTCTGGGACCAGATCCCTGATCTGAGGAAAACCAAAAACATGAGAAACTATGTACTTTCACAAAAAACCCCCAAAAAACCTGATTTATACTATTCTGGTTAAACTCACCCTCTGTGGGAGCACTTTGTCAGCCATCTTACGCCTCTTCACCCTGTAAATGTAGAGCAGATGTGTAAGAAACATGACTCAAAGCAAACATATGCTAAAATATTATATCAATTAGAAAGAGCAAAGTTTAAAGTGCTGGAGTTCTCAAGTGTAAGCCACATACTAGGAACTTTTTCCTCAATATTTACAGTGAAAATCATTATGCTTAATAAAAATGTGAAAATTATGCATCATTTCCTCAAAGGTTGATTGAGCTCAAATGCTGAATTACTTAAACTTAGTAAACTTCTTATTCTATTTGAATACATTTCAAAATGTTATTTATTCTTGTAATGCAAAGCTGAATTTTCAGCAGCTATTACTCCAGTCTTCAGTGTCACATGATCCTCAAGAAATCAGTCTAATATGCTGATTTGCTGCTTAAGAACCATTTCTTATTATTGTCAATGATGAACACAGGCTTTGCAGCTTAATTTTTAAAACTAAATTTTTTATGGAAGCCATAAAGCATTCAAAAGTTGTAATTGTAAGTACAAAAATTATTCATTAAATTGCATTAAATTGATCAAAGGTGGCAGCAAAATGTTACAAAAGATTTCTATTTCAAATAAATAAATTTCACAAAATGGTTGGCATAAAAATATTGGCATTACTGAATTACTCAACCCTATTTCCAACCATTCTTTATTTTATTTTCAATTAAAATAAATGTGTTTTTTTGTTGTTGTTGTTGCAATTGCATATATTCCATCTTAAAACACGTGCATATGTTTGTGTGTGTGTGTGTCGGGTGGGTGGGGGTCTGACATCCTTATGAATTATGAATTTTCAAATAGCCAGCACAAGTCAATAAGGAAGATAATGCAGACACTTAAAGTGTATTGATCTGCAAGTAAAAAAAAAAAACATTTTCAGGTGAACTATACCTTTAAGGTTTAGTTCAAAATGCTCAAGCAAACATCAAAAATAACATCTGCCCCATGGTTCAGTCTTCTAGTTAATATCATGAAATATCTACAAACCATTTTTAAGTTTGCTACAATGCTATGCTTCTTTGGCAAAATAAAACAAACGAGTCTCTGAGTTTGAAGGACAAAGAAGCCTTTGGTTTCCAGAGACAAGCGCCTATTTGATGGCAAATGACACTTTGGGTTCAGTACTGGACACTTACTGTTATGTAAGCCGAATCATATGCTCTTTACGCTGCAAATTGTTTTCTTGGAACACCATTCTTGACATTACAGTAGAGTCAAACCACTTTATTGACACATTTTTAAAGTCAGCATGAAACAGAAGTTGTGATAGTCTTTTCTTCCCTATTGTGACTTGTAATATTGCTTCTTGAACAAGAGAAAATGTAAGCACTTCATCAGTAAGATTAATAATATTCTGAGTAGGCCTGTTGCAATAATCAATATATTGACTTATCGCACATATATCTGTGAACAAAATCAGTTTGCAGTTTGTATATATTGCGATATTAAGCCACTCAAAGTCTTTTAGAAATTCCTTTAATGCGGTAGCCGTAAAGTTAATGTATTAATCATTTATAACAACACATAAAACAACCTTTACTTGGGGATCCGAAAATAAAACCCTCCTTTGTTCATATGGCCCATAACCTAAACCCAGAATTGTAAAGTGATATGAATGCTACCGGTCACTTCAAATGTACATGCATAAATAATGAGTCAAATTTTACTAACCCCCTTCTCGGACCCATTAGACCCCCGGACTGCTGCTGTTGCTGCTGAAGGAGTCTCTTCCGGGTGGGATCCATCGCAGTTTGAGGCATCCCGGGTCGCATGGGCATGCCTCCACTATAAGACGGACCAGGTAGAGGGGAACCCATAGACCCCATGCCTCCCATTGGCATTCCTCGGTTGGGTGGCATACTAGGGCGCTGTGGGGACAATTGTAGAATTTGAGTATTACTACTTTTAACACTCACAAAGAGTAGACTGTTAACCCTTATGTGCTGTTGGGGATGTTTTCATCCACTATGGGGAATTTTTGAGTCTTAATTTGGCCATAACTTTCTCCGTGTTTCAGCAAATGGAATGATTTTTGGTGACAAATCTTATTTTGACACATATTTTGGGAAAATGCTTTGAAAATTTTCAAAAACTCAACAGTACTCTGTGGGCAAATTCACGACCCTTTCGTTTTAACTGCTTTAAAAATGTATCAGATAAATATTTTTTTGCTTAAATCTATTAATCAATCTCAGTCCTGATCAAAACTACTAAATTTTTTTTTAAAAATTCAGGATTTGAACTCTTTAATTGCCAAATTCATAAACGATGTCACTGATTTGGGAAAAAACGTGTCAAAGATCAGAAACAACATTGGCTTTGATGCGTTGTTAGTTTTTGTGAAGCATCAGATTTTAACGTTTTAAAGAGTTAAAATCCTGATTTTTTTTTTAAATTTAGTAGTTTTGATCAGGACTGAGGTTGATTAATAGATTTAAGCAAAAAAAAAATGAAAAAAATATTTATCTGATACATTTTTAAAGCAGTTAAAATCGTGGCTGAACATAATGAAAGTGTCGTGAATCTGAACAATGCACAAGGGTTAATACAGGTAAAATATGCCCTACGTAAAACTTCATGTAGGACACCATGACTAAAATAGCCTATAAAGGCAGCTTACAAAATACGGTAACACTTCATAATACATTTCCATTTGTTAAATTAGATAACAATGGAAAAAAAAAAATCTAAAGCATTTATTGACCTCAGTTTATTTTAACATTTACTAATACATTATTAAAATCAAAGCTGCATATATTAATATTTAATGGACTAGAGCTAACGTGAACTAACAATGAACAGCTGTATTTTTTATTATCTAATTGTTAAATACTGTAATAGATTGCGGATACAGATTATGAACTAAGCAATGGGAACTAATTGAAAAGTGCTACCAAAAATACTGTGGAGGAGGTACCATGATGGCTTTCACTTTCTTTAGACATCATGATAATGATTGAATGAATGAATGAATGAATGAATGAACACCATATTCATATACAGCAACAGCGCAGTAAATATAATAATACTATAGTACATGTTCAAACATCTTGATATTACCATGTTATATGTCCAAACAAAATTGTCATATCATGGTATAAAACAAAACGGAATAGTATTACCACGGTAGTTTTTTTTTTGTGTTAGTGGCTTGTTTGCATGAAACTTAACAGTTAGTTATTCAAAGTAAAGCACGCGCGTTTTCTTCATGTTGAGACTCAAATGCGGAAGTAACGTTAGATGTTTGTTCTTCGAGGGCCTCAGCGCTCTTAAAGTGATTTCAAACGTTTTCTTTTTGTATTCTCGTAAAGACACATCCTTGTACATTATTTTCTGACTATTTAATGCCGTAAATGTACTAATAAATCGTCATTGTTGCTAATGAAATGACACTTCCTCTATTAAGACAGAAGGGAAGACTGAAGCTATGGCGTGATGCTAAACGCTTCAGACAACAAATAAAGAGCAGTTTCTTCACTTACTTGGTGATACTGGTTCGGAGTGCTGCCCATCCCTCTGTAGGGTGAATTCTGTGGCATTGCTGGCATTCTCAGTGCGCTGCTGTGACCCGGGTTCATGGGGTTCATGCTGGGGTTTATTGGGGTACTGGGGTTGACGGGGAAACCCGATCTAGAAGCCATTTTTGATTATTTTCACCGCTAATGACTGTTAAGAAACGAACTCAAAACCGTTATTGAGTCACTCGATAAACGTTCGTTGAAGTCACGCGCAACCACATCGCGTTCAAATATCGTTATATTCTTCCGTCTCTAACTGTCGAAATCCCTCCGCTGAGCGTGTCACCTCTTCCTCTATGCTTGTCAAAGCCCCATTTATATTAATGGTTTCCTCTCAACAACATTTAAAAACCTGACCAATGTCTAGTTATCAGTGTGTGGCTTCTAAGATCTCCTCCCACTGGGTTGCCAAATAACTTTCCCTCGTAATAATCTACCTAGGCCAGGGGTTTTCAAACTTTCTCGGATCCCCGAAAGCGTTGATGATCACCTTTCGACAGACCCCATCCTAAAATATAAATTCATTATGCATTTTAATGTATAAAACCCCATTTAAAAAAAATAAATAAATACTGAATGTGATATATATATATATAAATATGAACAAAATAAATTGCCTTTTATATTGTTGCTGTACTAAAGCAAAATGTTAAAATATTATGCGAAAAATATTGATTTAAAAAAAATTGACAGCCTATCTGAGATTAACACCAAATATGATTTTTTAAAAAAAGCTTAAAATTGTATTACTATCCTGTGTGCATGTTAACTATGACAGCCGTAAATATATTTATTTTCTATATAATATTTACTTTCTGATTGAGTTGGCCGGTCAAACTCATTTGTGATGAACGTAAAGCTTCCGCAAAGAGAAATAGTTCCAAGACGAACGAACAAGAAATGAAAGCTGCAATATTTGTGTGCAATTTCAGACATTGGTATGTGAAATATAGCCTTTTTAAGTAGCACCAATTGGGATGGATCCAAATAATTTAAAGAAATGCCAAAAGTGGTTAAATAAACAGAAGTGTTCTACTATTTCAGTGTGCAAAATGTTATGTGGATGTCATGGAGTCTTTTATTAAGTAATATGATTTTATTATTATTATTTACCTTTTTATAACTGAAATTAAGCTTTCCAATTTTTTAATTGGAACTATATACTTTGTGACCAGAAAAAAAGGTGACCCGTCACCTGTACTCTAAAATATTACACAAGCAAAAGTGCTTTTGTTCTGAATATAAGCACTCCTTTGATTTAGCTATAAGCAGACAAGCAGTGTTGCAAAAGTTCCACAACGCACCAAAACTGCATACAGAGTACTACATTTGATCAATTTTGTGTCATTAAAATGTGTTTTCAAAAAGCATCCATGAATATAAATAATATCTGCACCCATATTGTCATTGTCAAACATACTACACGCTATTTTTGCCTTCAGTGCTGTTATACTAAATATAAGAACTCCTAGAATGTAGCTCATCCAGTTAATTCTGAGGACCAAAACTATCGGTCTACACATAACCTCGCCAAATAATATGTATATGTCTTAATTGCCAATGAAAATAGTTCCAAAATAAGCCAAAACATTGCATTTTACAAACTGGAACAATGTAAAATTTAATCAAATTTTTCCATGTAAATTTTCTATTTGTGGTCCAAAATGGGTGCCTTCACAATATCCATATTTATGAAATAAATAACTGTAGTGCACACATGAAGCACGTTCAGAGTTCTGATATTTTTTTTTTTATTACATGAATGACATGCCCATAAGCGTATGGCTCACGGTCAGGATAGCAGCATCTTTCATCTAGTCAAATATATATATATACACACCGTTACAAACAAAGTGAGACCGCACAGGACACTTTACACTGTAAACATCTAATACGTAAAAAAAAAAAAAAAAAAAAAATTAAGAAATGAAAAACAAGTTACAATGATAAAAGATATCCTCAAGCCTCAATTCTTTATGGAGATCTACACCTCTCTTTGTAACCAATAATTTACTATTGAATAAACATGTAGTATGATAATATGCTATTGAACTAGTGACATAACATAGTACAAATGTACCACATTTTGGCTATTAAACGACAGAGGAAGGAAACAACTGGATCATGATTCTCCAACAAAAATTATATTAAAACATTGTGTAGTAATTACCTGATGGGGAACAGTTCACACCGATTTATGATCTTGATTTGCTATTTTCTTGAACAATTTCATTATTAACAGACGCAAAATCCTCTCAGCATGAGAAATGACATATGAGAATGTATGCTTTAAAGAGGATCCTGCACCTTATTTATGGGAGAGCTCAAATGGCTCAGGTTCTACGACTCGGCTGCTGATATGATGATATGAGTTCTAACTTCCTCCCTGAGAGCACCGTGCAAGTTCCTCTATCCTAGATGTGTCATTTTTGAAAGACCAGCCATCAAAGCTGCATGAGCAGGATGAGAGATTGTGCAAAAATGTCTGAAGATGGAAAAAAAACAAAACAAAAACTAATGTAAACTGAAGGGCAGAAGAATTAGTCCACATCTCCTCCACTGATCAGCATAATTCAGCTCACACAATCCTGTGATATAGTAAACCATGTGGCACTGTGTTATTGAGAGAATGTCTCATCTCTTAGCAACGCACACGAACTGTCCTGATTCTCCACACGTCGCTTAGGACCCAGCAGAGCTTTAAGAAAATGATTCACCAGACGATTAATTATAATGTCTTATCTTTTTGTCAACTTCCAATGACTAAATACTGTCATCACTTACATTTTTCAACTAGCATGTAAATCTTCGAAATTAGACTGTGAACATGCTAAATGCACCATAAGTTGCCATTCACAAAGAATCCGTTTTTGCATACCGCTGCGCTACATTTCTATTGGTTTCAATGTAAACATGCTATAAGCATGAGTTCGATTGCTGTCTTTCGCAGCGGCACGAGCATGACACGGCATTCTAAAAACTTAAAAGTAGTTAAAGTTTACAACTTTAAAAAATTAAAAAAAAAAAAAAAATTAAGTGTCTATTCCGTTATTCAACACAAAAACGCATTCTGTGTGAATGGCCTCTAAAGGCCCCGATATACTTCAAGCAAAATCGAAGAAAGTTGAACTTGTGTGACGTCTTTTTGAACAAAATCAGGCCAAAACAAAAGTTCGTTTTGGGAGTCGAAACATCCAGTCAAAGTGAACCTTCCGGAAAAGTATGCTCCAGCTAGTGAACCCCTTCGAACTACCATTGGTCCGTGGCGCTTTTGTAATAGGTAGGTGTGGCTCTGAGGCTCCGCCTTCTTTGACGTGGAAATCTTCTCCAGTTCATTTCTTCTGTTCAGTCTGTCGAAACACACTGGAAAGTTATAATTCTAACTGAAAGTGACACTGTTTTTCATGTTTGATACTGTAAAACAGAAAGCTACTGTATAAAGTACTACATAAATAAACACAATCTCACCGTTGTAATTTTTGAAGGGCTGCCCTCGACCTAAGGTTTTTCTAGTCGTCGTTCATTTAAGAGATTAATCGCATGTTTTTAAAGTAAGCAATAAGGTACGAGAGGCTGTGCTGTATTGTGAATAAGTCAAGGCTGAAGGGCGCTGTTAGGCATGACAGGAAGGGGAAAAATATGCATCAATGCAATTTGTGAATTAAACTTCTAATAAAAGCCTCCCTTCCGCCGGAAAAAATAGTCCCTGACCGTGACCAGCAACAGAAGTTACATTGTTACACCATTAGATGGCGGCAAAGTCTTTGAGTGTGTCAGTCAGTACAGAAGACTTTTACATTGAAAGACTTGGAACAAGACGCAAGTGACAAATGCTTTGACTAGAGCTGTCAGTCACTGGAAAACCCCTTAACTGTTAAAAGGACATTTAAACAGTTTTTTTTTTTTTTTTTTAGCCTGACCTAAAGCTAAATCTCAATGCGGGTAATAAACTCGCTCACTCGATCTCTTTCTCACAATACTCTTCTACATAATACAGAAAGCTTCAATGAAAAAAAAATAAATTGAGAATACAGAGTTTACGTTGCTAAGAGTGTTGTGATACACAGAACCGCTGGGTGAAGCAGTGTTTTATCGTGAAATAAAACACAGCTATTGACCAATCAGAATCAAGGACAGGAACTAACCATTTTATAATAAGCCATACAAATCATTATAATGAGCCTTTAATTGACCTGACCAATCATAACGCAGATTCCACTCTTTTGTCTGACAAAGCAGTCAGGGGTGTCAGTAGATTAACATCAGTGGACTCAAACTTGAAAAAAAAAAAGATGTGTGCTGATGGCTTTCTGCTGTTGAAACAACATTCATTCATGTTTATTTGATGCTATAAATTAACTAGTATGAAGAGATGATCGGTTCACGAGCCGTTTGAAATGAGGAGTGACACATTAAACAGCCACAAAATATTTGTTAAAATTTCTTTAAAAATGATTCAATTCAAAATTTGAGACTTTGTTTCATATCAAAAGTAAACTGCTCTGTCGACGCATTGTTAGTGTCCTCTTTGCTCCGCGATGTATTTTTCACTCCGTGAGAACATGATGTGTGGCTTAAGGGCAGCATGGCTTGTCAGACGTAGCAACAGTAACAAAAGGGGGCGGGTCTTAGCGAACAGTCAATTGCATATAATATATAAATACATTTATGCCAATTTTTTCGACGATGTGTTTTCCTGGATATGTTTTAGATTCCGTCATTCACAGTTGAAGAGTACCTATGACAGGCATGAAAAGGGGTCAGGGGTGAAAAAGGTGAGAAGGATATTACTCCTCTAGGGGGGTGCGGGGGCATGCTCCCCCGTAAGAAAAATTTAAATATTCCATATTTTAAAGCATCAATCTGATGCATTTTGAGATGCTTTTTTGCCAACCTGGGGAGAGCTGGAGAAACTTAACTTCAGCCATGAGTCAAAAATTATTATGGCCTCCTTACTAAGTATTATGCAAGCCATTTCATGCCAGCCCGTCACTGGGTCTAACATTTACAGTATATGAGGCACAATGTGGTAGAGGCACCACAAATGGCTTAATGCATAACCCCAACAAGAGATGGTGGACATGCTGTAACTGAACTCCTCCATCATGATTGACAGCCAATACAATGTTATGTAATTCAGATTAATAAATTTTCATAATCACTAAGCCATAGCGATTTCAAATTTATTAAGATTTATTGTTCAGCATTACTTGAGCATTTTATAATTTGCATGGCTTGTTGATGTCTTCCTCTTATCTGAGGAAACATAAATGACGGAGTATTTTAAGATAATCCATGCGATCCGTGTGATCATCGAATCCAGAGGATTAAGTTAACTCAAAACAATATTTCACCTTTCCACATCGAACCCAGGCCGTTTACCTTCAGGAGTCAGAAGTACCGCGATTACTGTCGCCGACTGTTCGTCAGTCAAAAGGCGCGAGTGGAAGGGGGAACGAGCGGGAATCTGTATTGGTGTCGATTTTCAGTCTCTTTTTAATGATAGGCTTTACGCATCTGTCAATCATCCCTCACTTGCTATTTGGGGGACGAACCTAGTTCGCAATTCACTGGATATGAATCCCCCCCCGCCCCCCCAAAAAAGTTTTCTCAACGAATCTACACGATTCACGTAGGTCACCTATTTTGGTTTCAAAACGGCGAATTTCGCCGAAAGGTGAGGGATTTTCATGCCTGCTATGATAAAAATGACAGACTTCTATATGCTTTGTAAGTGGGCAAACCTGCAAAATCGGCAGTGTATCAAATACTTGTTCTTCCCACTGTGTGTGTATATGTAATATATAATCAGCGCTAAAAAGCACACATAAAGCTTGCCACAGCGCACTGGCAAAAGTAATTATGAATGTGTTGTGGGAAAAAAAAACGGATGTTGATGAAGTTTTTTTTTCTGCGACAAACCGACTAATAAAATTTTTGGTCGACTAATCCTCTACTCGAGGATTTTATTTTGCTATTGAGAGAAAAATGCGAAATGCACAAACATATGCATGTATTAGCAGAGATGAGGGTAGTCGTGGCCTAGTGGTGAGGGAGTCGGGCTTGTAATCTGAAGGTTGCAGGTTCGATTCCCACGCCGGCAGGAATTGAAAGTGGGGATTGTGAATAAACAACACTCCCTCCACCTAACCCCTAATTGCTCCCCTTGTAAGTCCCTTTGGATAAAAGCGCCTGCTAAATGATGAAAAATGAAATGAAAATGAAAGTCGATGATGCCAACACATCTCCGCAGTTGTGGACACACCTACATGTTTCATATGGGGTACATAATGTGAGAATATTTGTTTTCCACTTGAATTGGTTGATAATTGCTTGACATTTCAAGCTTTCTATATTTATACATTTCTCATGTGAGGCAAGTATACACTGAGTTTTAGTTTATTTTTTCTGTCGCGCGCTCAAACAGACGGCAGAATGCGCATAATGTTTGTCCGCAAAGGGACATTCTCTTGTTATTGTGAGTTTACACAAATAAAAGGAGACATGTTTCGAATGATGTATTACTCTTATCTGAATGACCAAAAATGACTAAGTTGTTTCTGAGTGATCGTGCCAGAGCCTCCATGTCTTGCAGTAAGCGCACTAATACTTCAGCTTCTGCACTCCGCACAAACACTTGGGCATGCTAATAATAGCGCACATTTATCTAGGTTAACGTTAGAGCGAGCAGCCATGTAAAGTTCCTACTTTCAAATGATAACCCATATTTAAGGCTGATGGATACTGTAATTACCACAAGAACCCGCCCTTAACAAACCGTGTGACTTCAGTTTTGTTTTTTTGCGACAAACCAACTAATACAATACTTGCATGACTAAGCCTCTTCTAGTCGATCAACAATTAGTCGAATTTTAGGGGGCAGCCCTATATTTTTGTTTTGTCTATTGAGAGTAAAGTGCGAAATGCATACAAGCATTCATCCAATTCATCCAACTCTGGGTATTTTAGGCAGAATCGGGATGTTTGCTATCAGTATACCACTGCAAGAGTTCTGCAAAAAAATGTATTACCCCTAAGCGAAGAAAAAAAAAAAAAAAAATCGCCTTGAGTATATCAGGGCCTTAACACTTGAACATACTGTCAGAGATTTCACATAATCAGGTTGTTTTGGATGGAAGAGCACATGCTTACCATTTTTATGTTTCATGGATTTGGATCTTCTTGGTGAATTTGGATTCTGGACAGAAAGAAAAGAGACATCAGACATTAGCCTGCAGCCAGAATATGCAAATTAAACCAATGAAAAGACATTGTAAAATAAAATGCAGGCACAGTAAGCTACAGTCCAGCACTGATTAGAGAGCTAACGTCTGTACGAACAGCTTCTAGCCAAAACATTTCTGTTGACGGGAATTGTGGATAAGAACGCGACACCCTTTAATAAACTAAACGCTACAGCCAACTCTATAACACCAGATTCTGTGGCTACAAATGCCGAGAGGCCATCTAAGAGCACAAAAACATCTGTAACAATAAAACAAACTTACCAAGAGTACAGGTTGTTTCAAAGAATGTAAAAATACCTTATCTGACTTTCTCTTCTTGGCTGAAAAGCAAAATATTGTAATATAATGTTAAATTACACAAACATTCATACAATCAAGTCCCTCGAGCGCTTTAGCAATAATTTGGAATATTCCAAAGAAGGGTGATTTCTAACAGTCTCACCTTTCTTTTCTGCCCCATAAGACCAGTCATTGTCGTTGACGTCGTCGTTGTCTTCTTGATCGCTCTCTGATTTGTTTGTGTTGTTGCCGCTTGCAATTCTAAATATACATTTATACACACACACATTACCCTCACATTCTCCAAAAGTGCAGTCACATGACCAGCATTATCAATAATGGACTCCAGATGAACATTTGCCTGGAGTTCAGGTGGCATCTATAGTTTTCTTCTGGAAGGTAATGTTTAGTCATAATACCTGCGGTTGGCAATGCGACTGCTGTTGCGGCCCATGCCGAGGCATTTCTCCAGGTGAGGAGCAAAGCGTGAGGCGGCGATGCTCCGGCTGCAGTTGGGACACACACACTCTTTGTTTTTCCATTGGTTGTACACTTGCCCGAAAATGTCTACTCCAGGCTGGTCCACGATTTCTATAAGAGACCGTGAAAAATACGATTCAGGTGGATTTTAAGTTAAAGATGGCTTAAATTTGGGTTCGTTCCTCCAAATACCGCGTGTAAAGACAATTCACTCACATGACAATACATTTTTTTTCATTTTTTTCATCATTTAGCAGACGATTTTATCCAAAGCGACTAACAAGGGGAGCAATTAGGGGTTAGATGCCTTGCTCAAGGGCACTTTAGTCATGGTGTCGAAGGTGGAGAGTGTGGTTTATACACAATCCCCAATTTGTGGGAATCGAACCGGCAACCTTCAGATTACAAGCCCGACTCCCTCACCACTAGGCCATGTCTAGGCCACGTCAGGCATGACGTAATGATTCTGTACTCCCTATACATCCCCATATATAATGATTGGCTTCATCACTCTGTTTCCTGTCCACCAATCAGCTGGTGTGTGGTGGGCGTTCTGGCGCAATATGGCTGCCGTCAGATCATCCAGGTGGATGCTGAGCATCGGTGGTGGTTGAGGAGATTCCCCCTTCCATATGTAAAGCGCTTTGAGTGCCCAGAAAAGTGCTATATAAAATGTAAGGAATTATAGAACTGTAATTACATTCATTTTTGGAGGGCTACGACTTGTACCACCTGACCACTTGAAGCGGCGCTGTGCTGACCAATCGATGTACGACATCGAAAGTACCACAAGAGCGATTCAAAAGCATATGGAGCTTTGAGATAATTACGACATGCCATGAAAGCAGCAAAAGTGCAATAAGCCGGGAGAATAAGTCCTGCTTCAAAATACAAGTTGGCATTTATGGATTGGTAGAGTCATAGGATCACTGCAGCAGCCATTAGAAGTCGGCATGTAATTCTTCTCTTTTGTGTAGTATATTGATGTGAAATGACTTCAAGAAAAAGAATAATATTCATATATAATAAATAATGATGTGTACGAATAACTCATTTATTGTAAATACTGCAATATTCCATTACATAGGAATTGTCAATTTTGTTTCATGGCGACTACAATATTTATGGTATAGTTCACACCAAATTTTGTTGCCGATTTGAAATGCATGTTATTTAAATTTGAGCAAGCAGTTTTTGAACTTTTGGTATTTCACCATTCAATAATATAGAAGTTAAGAACTGTAAAAATAACTATATTAGTGTCCACATCAATGAACAACAACATTCTGTTCATTCTCTCCATGTGCTACAGTTTTGTCATCTGCTACTTTAAACACTCAGGATGGATTCTGATTGGCTGAAAGTGATTCCGACAATATCGTTTCTCTGTGCCGTTATTGCTATAGTTGTGTTGTGAGCGATGCTATTCTTTTATACTTAGAACGACTTTTAGAACTGTATCTTTATCGTTATAGCCATCATCCTTGGCATGAACAGGCCTTTAGTCTTGAAAGCCTGAAATAGCATCGAGACATTGCAAATGGCCACTGAGTGAACAGAGTACCTTTCTCTTAAAAGGCACTTTGGTTATATGAATTAAGCTGTTTTGGATTATAGTGCAAAAACATGAATTTTGCTTTTATGGCTTTTTGAGCACGGTCAGAAAAAGAGTTTTTTTTCCCCTCCCGGATTGTGTCATACTGTATTTTTGGTTGCGTGGCATTTATTTATTTTTCTTGTGTAACTTGAAAACTCACACAAAAACATACAGCTTTATCAAATAACGCTTCAATAATTTAGTATGATTGGCATTCATATCAGCAGCAAACTGTACCGAAGTTCACACGTACCGTACGTACCCCAGATCTCATTCTTAAAGCGGATTTGGGTATGTTCGGTAGATGCAAGTATGGCCCCATTTCCACCATATATTAAGATGTGTTTTGGTGGATCGATCACAGGTGGATGACACTAAATACAGGTGTGAACGGTTTTGAGCTTGTCCACTTTTGCCCACTTCCAGAGGTAGTCGAAAACGCCGTGGTCTTGTGGCTATCAGAGCAGAAACAAAAAAACTCGAATGTACCCATCCATAGACCCATAGACCCCTGAAGAAATCAGGACAGAAGTGGCTAAAAGTGGAAAAAAGACTTAAAATATCAGGTGTAAATGGATATACGTTTCCCTCGTCCACTTGTGATCCGATCAACCGGAATGCATCTTAATACCAGGTGTAAACAGGGCCTTAGAGTTTGGAAAACAGTGTTCACTTCATCCAAAGGGAATTCATTTTATGGAAAAGCGCAGCGTTAACATTCTTCAAAAGAACACTTTTGAGTTTCACAGAAAAAAAGAAGGTGATGAGTTTCACTAATATTCCTTTTGGGCGAACTATTATTTTACAACACCTGCATAAATCCTCCCAACAGCCTTGAACGATCCCGTTGCTGTTCGCAAATTTTCATGGGTAAAAATCTAGTTCTCAATTGGAATCAGTGGAATTTCCTCACGCAGACAGAGTTCAGGTTGGTCATGCTGTCGACCAACGAAAAGCTGCCTGGACTTTTGTGCTCTAATGACAATGGACATTTTTGCCGGTGAAATTTCACCCAAATTTTGCTATTGTGACTGAGAGAAAGCTCCTGCTTAAAAATCGTTATCAAAATGAACATTTCTAACCGCTTTAGTGAAATGACCGCACATGACTCTGCTCAATTTGAGTAGCTATGTCTTTATCCAGTGATTATAGTTCATAAACATGGATATTTTTCTTACAACACCCATTGCTTCAGAAGTCCTTTATTAACCCAATGGAATCGTACGGATTACTTTTATGATGGATGGATGCACTTTTTGGAGCTTAAAATACTATTATTTAAAATATAACTCCAATTCTGTTCGGCTAAAAGAAGAAAGTCACCTAGGATGTCAAGCATTAGCCAAGCATTCACACAATGCATCTCATATCAGATCAATCGCTCATTCTGACTATCTTTGCTTAAAGTTATGAACAGCAGCTACGCTAATTATTCTCCTTTTGCTTGTCTGTTCTACCGCGGGACACCCGCCGCGAGGTGACTAGAGACCACATCAGCTTCAGTCCGGATCCAGCCTCTTCAGAAGACCTCAGATGACCATCACCTGTGAAGAGACGGCGCCAGTTCCTGCGAGGACTTCAGAAGACGCAATCATCTGGATCGACATGCTCATTACCTAATTCTTTATCCTAATTGTTAATTTATTTTCCGGGGAGCTCCTTGCTTCTAACTTCGGTTAAACTGCTAACTCTGATTGTAAATTAATCAACTAAATTATTTTATTTGCTAACTGCTTTCTTTAAATTGTAATGTTGACATCCATTCTCCGTAAAGCTGCTTTGAAACGATGTGTATTGTGAAAAGCGCTATACAAATAAATTTGAATTGAATTGGATGTAAATTGTGGGACAGTTTTCCTTTAATACATCTCCTACATTGAAATATCGCACTAAATAAGCACCATATCCATCTATGTGTTCAAGCACTTGATTGCCGTAATTAAGAAACGTGTCAGAATCTTACCAAAGTCTTTCATACTCTCCTGGTCTGTGTCATCCAGGAAAAAATATCCCTGTTTGACTGCCCTGTGAACTTCAAAACAAAGACCCAAACAGGCATCTTCCACCAGGTCAGACAGGATCTCTTGAGCGAAGCCCTGTGGTTGAAAGCACAACACGATGGGTGAACATCACATTCACATCACGCTCACTGGACACAGCTGGAAAAACCAATGAAACGAATGTAAAATGCATACCGTGAGAGACGAGCTTCACGTCACACCCGCATAAGGGTTTGTTCATTCAACACCGATTCAATTCCACAGAATGTAACATATGAAAAACAAAGGCTCACCTCCATCTTACTGTTGTCCATACTGGACAGAGACACGTCCTCCATTTTCATTTGCAAAAGCTCCAGGAGAAAGCACTGCTGTCTACATGCTGTAGTGCAGCAGTCCTGGGCTGAGGAGAGGCTGAAACAACAACAAGCCAAACAAAGGAAGACAAACAGAGACACATGCAGGGAATGAGACAGCAATAAACGATGCCAGCTGCATTTATAAAGAGTCGTCACCGTGTATTTCTGGACTTACTAATAATATTATGAGCAATTGAACACATAAGTGATGCACACCGCTGTAAAATAAAAAAAAAAAATGCTAAAAGAATGAGTGATACTCCATGCATTGCCTTGAACTAGATCCGTTTGCATACTGCAAACACTCGCATATCACATTACTATGATTAAAGCGGTTTCGTATTGACAAAAGTAACGATATCATTTTGTTAATCGATGATGGATGTCGATAACAAGAACATCCCGTTTCGCCTCGACTGAAATAACAGGTTGCGTTCAGAAGCTTGGACACGGATAAAGTAAAATGAGATAATAAATTAAGTATATTGTTAGGATGTATGAATGATACCAACATTTTATTATTACAAAGACGTCCATAGGCTTGGATAGCCGCCCTCTAATGACTTGAATTTGAGTAGTAAGAGATTGTGCTTTATACCGCCTGCGGAAATCCCAACACAGACTGTGGCGTGATCTGTATCGTTTATCTGTGTTATATGGACATTACTGTCACTCACCAGCTCTGGAATGGAGGCTGTTGCTGTTGTCGGTCTGTTCACTGCACTGACTGAAGCTGCTCATCTGAACAAATCAATAGTGAAATGTGATAGGAATCTACCAGTTCTTTGACCTATTAAAGGTTTACGCATGAAAGGGAACACAAGCAGAAGGTCAAAAGAGACATTTTCCTTTAAAGTATTTCCTCACAAACAAAACAAAGTTCCACATTCAGCGTTCAATCTCTTATCCCCGTCTGCAGACTTCCATTTCCCTTCACCCAGACCTGAGCAATCAATCCTCGCTCATCTTATTCTGAAACGCCTCACCGTCTGAATCGTCTAGCCAGGTCTGAGAGAAGGAAAATAGGATTCACTACCGTCTTATCTGGTCGTATCTGCAAGATAAATGTAAGATATTTATATATTCTTATACAAAAACAACACAATTAATACATATGAACTAAAATGAAAATATACAACGAATTCAAAATCATATTAATAACTATAATAGTATCTCACAGAGATAGCATTATGTTTTGCTTTGTTATATGAAATCTTACCTGCTCGTGATTTATCTTTAAGTAAGCTGAGAGCCAAAGGTGGAATCCCCGTCTATGAACTGTACTGTGCGTCTGCCGTTTTTCCGTCCGCTAGAGGTCGCCAAAACAAAGGAGTAGCTTGATGACGCCAAGTTTGAGCGAGGAATCTTGGGACATGTGGTCTTCACCTCACTGTCGGGTTGGGTTCATGGATGCGATTACTAACGTTACTGTAGTATAAAGCGGAGCAGGGTTGGAGCTGAACGAGGAGCTGGAGCGATTGATAATGAGAGACGATATATATTATATATTCCATGATATAAAGTTGCAATTGTGAGTGTAAATTTTGAGACAAAGAAAAGAAGTCTGAATTCTGAGAAATAAACTCAATTTTGAGAAAAAAATCTCAGACTTGTGAGAAAAGTCAGAAATGAGATACAAACTTACAATTTTCCAGAAAAAAGTCTGAATTGTGAGATATGAACTCGCAATTTCAAGGACAAAAATCTGAATACCAAGTTTTTATAAAGCAATTCTGACTTTATAACTTGCAATCGTGGGTTTATATCTTGCAATTGCAGGGAAAAAAGTCAGAATTGTGAGATAAAAATTCACAATTATCTTTTCTTTCTTTTTTTTTTTTTTTTTTTTACCTTTTTCACTGTATCGCAAAACATGAAAACAGCCGTGGATCTTCCAGGTAATGACATTTCAGTTGAGATTCAAGGATATGCAAACTTTTGAATGGGGCAATTTTGATTAATTCAGTCATCTGTTATGTGAAATAGCTTAACAGTAATAAATAAAAATATAATTTTCATGATCACTCTTATTTTGTTAATATTTAATCATATATATAATCATTAAAAGATTGCGATCTTGAGTCAAACATCCAATGATTCGTGTACAGAGAAAGCAGATGTAATGTATGAAACAGTCTTTTCAACAGTAGACTGTCATTATTTCTGTGTTAAAATAATTCAGATAATCAAAGTACTGGGATAAAAGTGTATAGTTCGCTTATTAATACTGTTGTGTCGACGGTATAGTGATCAAAAAAAAAAATCCTGCATCAATTTCATTGTTAAAGTGACTGATAAAAATGTATTTGTCCTTAAGAGTTTCGTTCAAAAGTACCGATTCATCCAGTAATGAAACATGTAAAGGGTTTATGAGTGAGTCAGTGGATAATTCATTCAAGAGATTTGCTCAAAATTACTAATTCATCCAGTAATGAATCATGAGCGAGTCATTGAATCTTTCAAACCGATTAAAAAAAATCATTTTAACTTAAATATTTTTTAATAGACTATCTTAATGTTCAGAGTCATGCAGCTCATGTGATGATACAGGTTGTTGAAAAGGAGGGGAAGATGAACTATTAATTCTGAAATTATTTCTTATATTAGAATACAACTACATGTTAACATTTGAAAACAAACAAACTCCAATGCCTATATGGTAACATCCTCAAAACAAAAAGTTTTATAAAATGATAAACATCACATTTCAACCTGTTTAAGTAAAGTAACGAGTCAATATTATGTATTCTAAATACATTATTATCCGAATTTTTTTGATTTTTAGAATGCACATTATATTCCCTTTCCCTTAAAGCTAGATTTCCCTTTAAATGTTTAATAATTGTTGATTTTAAAATGCGAGGTCGCCATCCAAAACATGTTTGTGCCACACAATTTATATCGTTCATTGACCTTTTTATGTGCCCGTCTTGATATTCAAGAAAAAAAATGTTTGGAGGAAGCATGACATTTGTTTAATGTTGTTATAGATTATAGAAGACCATATGTCCATACATCTAAAGTCATTGAAAGCTTAAAAAGATAAAAAACAATATCTTCCCAACTAGAGTCGCCCCAATGAATGTAGTGACACAATGGCTGTTTACTTGTAACATGTAAAGGAAATAAGCTTATACGTTGATTGCTTTAGATCTATCTCACAGCATAAAATACATACATTTAAGAAATACACTGAAGGTCAAAAGTTTGGAATAATTAAGATTTTTTAATTAAGATTTTTTGTTTTTGAAAGATCATTACTAGTCCAATGACATCTGAACTAGTGGCACATCTTTATACGAGGGGCAAAGCAAATCTTCTCCACCAACAAGACAAAGATTTGTAAAAAAAAGACCTACATTAATCATTTCTTTTAATGCAGGAACAATATCTGATGTGATGTGCTGGTCCTGTGTGCATTTTTTACACCTTCATAATGCGGCACCTTCTTGAATAACAGTGCAATAGATATAAAAGGCACTTGTATGTACATTTAAAATTTGCATGTCACGATGACGTCATCTTGTAAGAACTGTAATGGACCGTTATAATAACAATTTACAGACAGAAAAACCACATACACCAGTAAAATCAACTTAATTTATACATTTTAAATGGGCAACATTTTGTCAAAATTTTCATATGCTGGCTGCACTCTAATTCTGTTGACATGAAAAGTCAATTGTGAAAAACATGCGTTTGGTCGCAGGAAAAGGATCTATAATGGCATCTGAGATTCGGAATACACATCCACTCCTGGCTCCTCTTCAAATGTTGCTTTGGAATCATCACCGTCAAGCTATATTGAAGATACAAAGCACGAAGGAAATTATTAAGATATGTTAAATGGATAGGTCACCTAAAAATAAATTATTTACACATTTACATAATTTACTCTTCCAAATCAGTGAACTGATAAGTAAGTGTGGAATATAGCATGTAAGTCAAATGGATCACTGCTAGGGTGCTTATTATTATTTATTATTTTTGGTGATCAAATGTTATTAACTGTTGTTGCTATGAAGAGTTGTTGTTTAAACTCTATGAAAAAAGCTGCAGGAAGATTCTTAAAAATATTGATTTAAAGGGTTAGTTCATCCAAAAATGAAAATTCGGTCATTAATTACTCACCCTCATGTCGTTCTACACCCGTAAGACCTTCGTTCATCTTCAGAACACAAATTAAGATAATTTTGATGAAATTCGATGGTTCATTGAGTCTCTATTGCCAACAAGACAATTAACACTTTCAAAGCCCAGGAAAACTATTAAAACATATTTAAAACAGTTCATGTGAGTACATTGGTTCAATCTTAATATTATATAGCAACAAGAATACTTTTTGTGCACCAAAAAAACTAAATAATGACTTTTCACCAATATCTTATGATGGCCGATTTCAAAACTGCTTCAAAGCTTTACGAATCTTTTGTTTTGAATCAGTGGTTCGGATTGTGTGTCAAACTGCCAAAGTCACGTGAACTATTGAAATTTCAAAACACTTATCATGTAACGAAGCCTCGTTTACTGAAATCGTGACTTTGGCGCTGCGAACCACTGACTCGAAACAAAAGATTCGTAAAGCTTCGAAGCAGTGTTTAGAAATCAGCCATCACTAGATATTGGTGAAAAGTCTTTATTGAGTTTTTTTGGTGTAAAAAGTATTCTCGTCGCTTTATAATATTAAGGTTGACCCACTGTACTCACATGAACTGTTTTAAATATGTTTTAGTATCTTTCTGGGCATGTGAAAGTATAAATTGTCTTGATGGCAATAGAGACTCACTGAACCATCAGATTTCATCAAAAATATCTTAATTTGTGTTCTGAAGATGAACGAAGGTCTTACGGGTGTGGAACAACATGAGGGTGAGTAATTAATGACAGAATTTTCATTTTTGGGTGAACTGTTCTTATAAAATGTACAGCTACTTTTTTTTAACCTGAATATTATGAAAATGTAATGGTAGGTTCAATTCATTTTGTTTCCAAAATGGAATAAACAATATTTTGTTGTCTCTGGTTGTCATTGTGCCACTTACATATTTCATCTCTTGCTCAGTGAAAAGCCGTCCAGTCATGAACATGCGCAGAGGGATGGTGAGTATCAGGATGAACGGTAGAGCCAGTGACACAGGGCTCGATTTCACCATCCACAGGACTGCCAGACACACGATCTGGATTGCAGTGAACACGTGCATCCTACTGGTGCTGACCTACAGAGGGAGACAGAGACAATTGTTTTCCCATGCAAAAGGTAACCAACCTCGAGAATGTAACATTTACAGGAAAGAGTAATCGAAATGCAAAGTATTCCAACAGAGTAATGGTAGCACATACTCTTGTAGCATAGGGTTCATTGGGATGATATTTTTTGGGAATAAGGAGGAGTAGCATTCGATCCCAAAGCTGAATCCCACTGAGGGATGTGATTCCCATGTAGAGGAAGATTCCAAACAGAGCCGTAATAGGAATCATTTTTAGAATGGGCTCCATGAGGATTGAAAGACCTGCAAACGGACAGACAGAGAAGATGTAAATGTAACTTTAGGAAGTATAGTACCGTGAGAACCAGGTTTAGAAGAGCGTATGTCAACATACCGACAAGCAAAGCCACTATTACTCCACTGACTCTCTGCTCCAGAACTTTCTCAATCTCAGGTTTTGGGCCCTTGCTCATGACAGTCAGGGCATTGGCATGGGATACGGATCGTACGGTTGCGGCACTCAACCAAGGAACGCCAAATATGGCACACAGACCTCCCATGCTCACCAGGATGAGAAGATCCATGTGGAAGCCAGAACCCTTGACCATTTTTCTCTCTGGTTTACTCACAATTAGTCTTGAAAAATGAGAGACAAGTGAAAAGATCAGTTTATAAATAAGTTTTTTTGTTGTATTTTTATGTTCTTTTGAAAGCATTGGTTGAATCTTTCATCTCCAGTCTAGCATTCGTCATCACACAAACCCAACAAGTCGCTTTCAGTTTCTGTCACACTGTGTAATACTGTTCCATATAACTTTATATTTTACTTCATGTTGCAATGGCATAGAATAATGCATAGGTATGCAAATTGATTGGGATGAGCCTTTAGTGTGAAGAATATTTAAACAATCTAAAGATCTTTTTTCCACTCTAAAGAACTTTTTGTGAAATGGGAAGATTCCATGGATGTTTGACAGAGTGAGGACAGAAAATTCATTGGACCCTTATTCTGCCAGTTAATGGGGAAATTGGTTGTACCAAATCATCTTCCTCCAGAAAACATCACTCACGTGGTGATCTGAGACTCAAGGAAGATGAGGATGAAGACCAACATAGCTGGAACAACGGAGGCGAACATCATCCACACAGGGAAGGGCTTGTGTTCACCCATAGGGTTGATTAACCAGCCCCGCATCTTAGGGTTGGACACCTGAAGACCCTTAGGCACCACCAGTTTCTGTGACACAAGTCAAAGGGCAGAGAGGTCAAGACAATAACTGGACAGAATCAAGACAGGACTGGATCTGAATTGGTGCCCTAAAAGTGTTATCTGTCTATAAAGCCAGCCATTACCCATACTTCTAATCTAAAATGAACATAAGAATTTTAATGAATGGAAATTAAATACTATTCACAAATACTAAATAACAAATATACCTGAGTGTATGTATCCTCAATATTGATATCAACAGCAACCATGAGGAAAATTGCAATGGGAACTCCAAAGTCACCAAGCAAACGTCGAATCTATTCGTAAAACAGATCTTTAGATTAATCAAACCTACTCATTGGAAAAGCAGGGGCAGTTTGCGTCAGCTGTGCTATGGTACAACTTAGCTTAGTCGCGATGTAAATGCGACTTACACACTACTAAATATTTTTGCATTGCACCACTAAATGTAGCTGAAACGTAACTCTACAAATAAACGAAATATTTACAAAAGTCTCCAACCAGGAGTAAAGGCCTGTTCACACCATGGACGATACCTAGAATGATAATCACTTTTAAAAACCAAAAAACTGGAACGTCTTTCAAAATTATAATTTTTTCAGCAGATGAATGATGAAAACATTGAGAGCCAATCAGAACACCTCCTACTTTAAAGAGCTTGAGCAGACAACAGAACTGCAGCGCATGCTTATAATACACAGAATGCTTGTAAAAGTCTGTATAAGTTTATAAATTTTGATCACAATATTCAAGAATCTATTTACCTTGCCTGGCAGGAATTTGCCATTCTTGAACATGCGTAGGTAGTACGCAATAGAGAAACAGCCAAACATGAGACACATAGAGAGAAGAGCAGTGTTGGGATAAGGCTGGTGTTGAATGCTTCTCACGACAGATGCATTTCCTGTAGCATTATCCAGGAGTCTCTGATAGTTGACAACTGAGTGCCAAGGGTCCTCGACTGTACTGTTTAAATGTTCATAATTCAGGATAAGAGGGTGTTCTTTGAAAACCTAAAATCAAGGATGAAACAAAGAGAGAAAGGTATTGTCATGAATCCTGTCCTTCATCTTCCATCTTTTCGCCACCAGAGGTCGCCCTCAGATATCATGGACTCTATGCACTACACTTTCATTCACACTCACTCAAAAACACGGACTACAATTCCCAGATTCCCCGCACCTGTCACTGATTGCTGCTCCAGCTGATGCTCATTGTCTTAGCCATATTTAAGCCCAATGCACACACACTTATTTGCAAGGTCTTATTTAACCCATAGTGATATTTCTGAGCGTTCATACCCGTCTAGTCTGCCTGTTTCTTTGTCTGTTGATGTTTACCTGCCTGCCTTTTGACCTATTGCCTGGATTATAACGACGAGCCTGCCTGTTCCCTGCCATTACTGTTTGCTGTTTCATTGACCATTGCCTGTTTGACCACGTTTTTGAATAAAGCTCGCAATTGGATCTCATCCGCTGACTCGCCCCTCATTACAGGTATATTATTGTACAATATTATAGTATATTAATGTCTTGAGTATCATCACAACTACTCTCTAGACATGTAAAATACATAAATAAATATAAGGCGTCTTTGCTACTATTATTAAGAAAACAAATTTGTGATATGTGAAAAAAAAAAAAATTAATCACGCTTGTCCATGGCTCAATGCTATAGTTGGTTGCTTGTACTGAGTGGTTGCTAGGGTGTTCCGGGTGGTTGCTAAGGAACTTCTACGCAGTTGCTAAGGTGTTGTGAGTGGTTGTAAGCACACAGCTGGTTAGATTGTTCTATTTGGTTGCATTAAAGGGTTAATTTATGCAAAAATGAAAATTCTGTCAATAATTACTCACCCTCATGTCGTTTCAAACCCGCAAGACTTTCGTTCATCTTTGGAACACAAATGTGACCCTGGATCACAAAACCAGTCAAAAGGGTACATTTTTTGAAATTCAAATATATATTCATATATATCGCCTGAACGCTGAATAAATAAGCTTTCCATTGATGTACGGTTTGTTAGGACAGGACAATATTTGAAAATCAAAAAAATCTATATATTAAGAAAATTGCCTTTAAAGTTGTCCAAATGAAGTCCTTAGCAATGCATATCCAATCACAAAAATACATTTTTTATATATTCATGGTAGAAAATTTACAAAATATCTTTATGGAACATGATCTTTACTTAATATCCTATATAGAAAAATCGATCATTTTGACCCGTATTGTTGGCTATTTTTACAAATGTACCCCTACAACTTGTGACTGGTTTTGTGGTCCAGGGTCACAAATAAAGATCTTTTTGATGGAATCTGAGAGATTTCTGTCGTCCATAGATAGTCTACACAACTACCATTTTGATGCTTCAAAAAGTTCATAAAGCGCTTGTAAAACTAATCTAAAATAAATGTAAAACAAATTCAATGTGTTCATCATATAAAGTGATTGTGTCTCTTCATAAAATTTGAACTAACACTCTCCATTCATATGGATTCGTTTTACGAACTCTATGAACTTTTTGAAGAGTCAAAATTCCAGTTGTGCAGACAGTCTATGGAGGGACAGAATGCTCTCAGACTTCATCAAAAAGTTCTTCATTTGTGTTTGAATATAATTCAATTATATTCACTATAGGGGTAGGAAACACCACACACGATTATTTTTCATTTTTCATCATTTAGCAGACGCTTTTATCCAAAGCGACTTACAAGGGGAGCAGTTATGGGTTAGGTGTCTTGCTCAAGGGCACTTTAGTCATGGTATCGAAGGTGGAGAGAGTGCTGTTCATTCACAATCCCCACTTTCAATTCCTGTCGGCATGGGAATCGAACCAGCAACCTTCTGATTACAAGCCCGACTCCCTCACCACTAGTCCACGACTACCCCGTCAACTGGTAGAGATTTTGAACAATCAATTCTATTGCGGCTTCACTCGCGTGACATTGCCGCGCTGCACCGCCATGAAAGCTTACAGTCATTTATGTCTTTAGTGAAAGTAAACAGTTGAGAAAGAACGCACATGTATCAGTATATTAGAACAGTGCAGTCGGTCTTAAAGTGACAGATTCGGTTGAAATTTTCGGTTGCAATTTTCATATGATAACAGCTGAGCATGGTCTTCAGTCTCCAGTTAACTAAACTCCTAAAAATGAAATGAGCTTTTATCATGCAGCAAAAATGTATGAATCCAAAACACATACAGTGATGGTTGCATGAAGATGTAAAAGAATCCAGCAAAACAATATAATGGCAAATAAAGTGTATACTCTGCCGAGTTTTGCAAAGGTCTCGTAGATGAAGATGAGGGAGATGAGGATGGAGAAGATCTCTTGAGTGAAACGGGAAATGAATCGGACCAAAAAGCTTCCTTCCAAGGCAACAATCACCACAACGATGACCACCAGCCACACGCCAACCCACACTCGGCCTACGATGTACTCAATGCCCTGAGACTTGCAGAACTACAACCAGGAGGAAAAGCATGATGGGACAATTTCAGTTCCACAAGATCAATGCTGTATTCAAATAAACATTGTAAAGAGAGACAAAGACTCACATTAAAAAAAGCCTCTTCAAACACCAGCAGCGGCCCAGAAAAGCCAATAACAAGTATAGGTTGGGCAGCGACCAGGCAAAAGATAATGCCCAGCACCGAAGTGGAGATCATCAGCTCTGAAACACCCATCATGTTATCCACCTTATCAGCTGTGGAGAGAAGCACAAGAGGGCCAAACAAAAATGTATTCAAAAGTCTTGATTTGTGTTGTTCAGTCTCTTCAAGCTTTGTTTAGAAAGGCAAAAAGAATCAGATGATCAGCAAGAAAAGTGACATTTTTTGTATGACATATCTGACATCATTGAATTTATAGTTTGAAACTTCTAGACATTTAACGAAATCGAATGGTTTTTTGGGAATATATTCAGATTATAAAACTGCAGCCTCAAAATTCTGATGCTTGACCTTTGGTCTAGATTTGGGATTGGTGTGCAGTGTGAATGAAGCTTACTTTAGGCTAAACATACATACCAAGGAGACCTCCGAAGGTGATGGCAGGAGAGAGTGCAGCAAAGTAGATAAAGATGATGGCAGCAACAACCTGAGCATTCAAAGCATCAGTAATGTCACTGACATAGTGTTGGTATCGTCTCTTCATGTCTCTGATCATGCCACCGAAGGGAAAACCGGTACGTGCTAGTGGATCTTCTGGAGGGGGTCCTGAGGATTTTGAAGCTGTGGGAAGATAGATTTGCATTAGATATCTGTGTCCGTACTCTGTTGACAGTAAGATTTTGAAATGTAATGTCATGTAATGCAGAGTCAGTCAATATCATAAAGTAAACACCAACAAGGTGTTTTATCACAGGGGTTTTAGTCTTATATCTCCCAGAAGGGGTTTATTTTATGCTAATGACATAATGATAATGACCACCTGACCATACATTTCCCACTTATTTCATAGAATATTGATTGAGTATGTTACAGGCTTCCACTAAAAGAAGAGCCATGCATAAAATCTGTTTCTGGGTCACTTTTATTCTTAAAATTTGGTTTCAGATTGCATTTACCACATGTGAGCCAATGCAATTGCTGCGTTAACCAACGTCTATGTATTGTACACATGGAGTCAATTGTTAACTAAAATACTGATCTGTTGCATGTGGCCTGCTTAGCAGAAGAACTGTTTCAAGTACATGCACATGTACAGTATTCCTATTCTTTAATCATGGGTTGAACTCTGTGTATGTGTCCTTACGTTTCCGAGGTTTGATTTCCAGGCGGAGTTTGGGGTCGGAGGGGCGGAGTCTCTCTTGCAGTAGTCTCTTCTGGAAGGGGATGAGTGATGTTAGCATAGACTCATCCTGAATCTCAGTGGGCGGAATGACAATGCAGCAGTCCATGAAGTCTCCCACGGCATCAGTCAGCTCCTGGTCATTCTGAGCCTGGAAAGCTGCTTGGTTAAATACCTGTTTGTGAAAGAAAAATGTGTGGTTTCTCATTAATATCTTTTAACCCAGTTCGGCTGAATTAAAATGAAAAATGTATTGTTTTGTGGGTCACATTTTCCTTTTTCAAAGCATGCCCTGGGGCATGAATAATTAATAGAAAGTTGCATTACTAGACCGCTCCCCTTTTTACATTTTGTTGTCATTTCGGTTAATATATTGATGTCAAAATGAGCCTGTTCTTCTACATATAACATTGGCAGTATTTCAACCTGACCATTTAGCATACTTTTAAAAAGAGTACTTATTACGAAATGTGCGAAATGAATGTAATGTTTTCAGAAACTTCATTGCATTTTATTTCTATAAGAGAGCTTTTTTGACCCACTTAATTAGGACTTAAGTACATATTTATACGTAGTTTAATATATTTATTGTCTTTGAAATATAGTTAGTGTATAGCCGAATGATATGTTCTTTGATGTAATTTTTTATTGAAATTTGTATGTCATGTTAAATATATTTGTAATGCCACATTTTAATAATGAAGTAGCAATTTAGCCCATTTAAAATATTTTAAACACTACAGTTAAAATTATATCAAGTACTTTACATGTGCTTTAATATGTCAGTAAGCACATCAAAATATGTGTACTTCTTTAAAGCATGGCAAAATATTAATACATAATGACATAATAAAGTAATACTATTAATTTGACATGATAACAGTCACAGTTATCTTCTGTTAGTTTCTGTTTTCATGGACTTTCAGTTTGTTTTCATTTGTCACGTGTCTTCTTTGTTTATCTGCTGCCAGTCACCATGGACACTAACCATTAGTCACACCTGTTCATCGTTTGAGTTAATCACCTGTATATTTAAGTTCCTGCTTGTCCTCAGTTCAGTGTTGTTATTTGGATTATTCCATTAAACATGATCTTCATTGGAACCTTAGCATTACAATTACAGAGTGCACTTTTAAAAGTGTACTTAAAGGGACTGTTCGCCCAAAAATGAAGATTCTGTCATCATCTACTCACCCTCCAGTTGTTCCAAGAGTTTCTTTCTTCTGTTGAACACAAACCCCACTGACTTCCATAGTATTTTTTCTCCATACTATAGCAGTCAGTTGGGTCCATCAACTGTTTGTCTTCAAAATATCTTCTTTTGTGTTCAGTAGAAGAAAGAAATAAACGTAGATACTGTAGTGCTCTTTTAAATTGATAGAAATCTAAATAGGCAACTTTTTCCTGACAGCTCTCTTACTTTGTCAGCTAGTAGTGCTGCCATCGCTCGGCCGCACTCATGATAGTTCATGTCATTTGTCGTTGGGCCAATCAAGATGAAGATGAACCGCACAGGCACGGGAGCTTCCAGAGCTGACTCCAGCACCACAGCGTCCCGTAGACGCACAAATGCTACTGTAGGCCTCTCCAGGAATTCCAGAGCACCTTACACACACAAAAAAAAATAAATAGTCAACATTTGCTAACAGAAACACATTCGTTATTTACTAATTCACACTTTTGAATGTAAATTATATTGATATTATCCTCACCTACGAGCACCATCGAGGCTTCTGCACTATCAGCTGTGTCCCTCTATGGTTGAGAATAAAACCACATAGTCAAAAAATGTCAAATGATAAGTCTTTACATTCAAAAATAATAAAATAAACAATAGATGCCCATTCACATAAAGGACGCGAACGATAACTTTATTAGTGTCCACAGTAGCAGAAGTTTACTCAAAGCGCGTGCTGCGGTTTTGTTATCAAAACTCTCTTGAAAGCAGAATGGATTCTGATTGGCTGTCAATGTTCTTATTGTTGATCAGCAGGGAAAAATCTTTCGGAAAGTTATTAACGATATCACTTTGGTGCTGTTATTATAGTTGTGGTGTGGGCTCTGCTATTATTTTGTAATTAGAATGATTTTTGAACTATTTCGTTATTTTTAGCAGCCTTGGTGTGAACGGGCCTTTATAGTCATGCTAAGAACAGAAAAGAAAACTTGCTCACTTTCTCTGTGACAGAGAATTTCTGCATCTCCATGCCTGAAGTCAGAGGCTGGGTCTCTCCTGACTGGCTGGAGAGAGAGACAGAAATAAAATGAATGCTTTTAAAGGTGAACTGGTTCAGGATGACTACTGCTTTCAACACTATTCTGCTATTCTGTTGTCAGTGGCGGCTAAGGGGTCCTTTTTTTAAGTGACAAAGCGGTGATATCTCAGTGGGTGAGCAGTCTACTAACTTTTTAGTTAGTCTTCCAATAAACGCCATCATTTTGTTCATTCAGACTGGCACGGTCGCTGAACATGCAATCATAACCACTCAAATCCAATCAAAGTGCAATTGATCCTTCGCAAACAGTTTGATTGACAGGCGATCTGACCAATCATAACCCCGAATCTGTCATTTTGTCTGACAAAGCAGTCAGGGGAGTTAGTAGATTAACGTTGGTGAACTTGAACTTGAAAAATCACACATCTTTCCGCACTTGAAACAACATTCCCTCTGATGTCCATTCATGTTTATTTGATGCTATAAATGAACTAGTATGAAGAGATGATCGGTTCACGCTTGAAGAGACACACATTAAAGAGACACTATACTATATATTTATTGTTTAAACTTCTTTCAAAGATTACTATATATTAACTATGAAACTGTTTCATATGTCTGTCAACATGTTGTCAGTGTCCTCTTTGCTCCAGGATGTATTTTTCACTGTGTGAGAACATGATTTGTGGCATGAGAGCGCATGGCTGGTCGGAAAAAGCAACAGTAACTAAAGGGGGTGGGTCTTTGCGAAGGGTCAATTGTGTTCATTCATTCTCAATTACTCCCTACTGAATCCATCACATCCTTTAGGGGCTCTGTTGAATCTCTTTGAGCTGAGAGGAGGCACTCCCACTGTAACTTTACGCACACCAGTGCTCCTTCAGCGAAGTCTGTGTAGTATACTTGCTGTCAGCAGGGTGAGACTTTTTCAAAATAGTAATACTAGTGTGACTAATGTTTACAGATAAGAATACAACCATAAGATGCAAGTTATGTGCTGAGGAAAACAGGTTTCAAATACATTAAACAGCACATATCTGACAGGAGGGACAGATATGTTTATTTCATAGGCTAAGTATTACTTAGCAAATTTGTCAATTATTAAGACAAAAATATTAATATATCATAATTTTGACTTTTTATATCATAATTATTAGAGATGCAGCGATACTAAATTTCTCAGCTGACACATTAGCCTATTATTCAGAATGATATCTGCAGATGCCTATAGTTTAAAAATAAATAATGCTGCAAACTATTCAGGGAACCCTCCCACTTAGTACACTATAATATTAGAGGTTACAATTAACATTCAACTGCTATTTTCAGATAATTACATTAATTTTTGTATACAACTTTTGAAGAAACAAAGAAGAAACGAAAGTTGTGGCGTGTTGTCAAGTATGGTAACCCATACTCTGCATTTAACCCATCCCAAGTGCGCACACACACACACACACACACACACACACACACACACACACACGATACGGATTTCAGTAAGTTGTAACCTACTATACCTTTCAACATATGATATTCGTGCATGTTCTTCGAAATGGAACTTGTATTAAGGTGTAAGAAACGACACGTGCTGCGCACTGCTTCTGTCACAATTTTAAAAGTCCAAAGATGAAGAACAGTCAAAAGGTTCCAATATGAGGGTATTTCATAATAAAACAAACTCAGCAAATCCACAAGGCATAACATAAGAGAGTATGTAACACAAACAATAACCGACAATGAACAGAGGAACCAAAGGAACTTAAGTAGTAGTAAAAACAAGGTTAATAAGGAGACACAGCTAAACATAGTGAACTAATCATATCAGTAACCATGACAACTCATAAGCGGCGGGAAACTAGACAAAGGAAACCCATGACTGGAAGTAACAAACTAAATGTCAGAGAAAATGAAACCGCGACAGCCGCTTAAAATGAGGCGCTAAAGCGATTTGTCACATCAAGCTTCAAAATGCCATTTATTGTTTGAATTTTGTGGAAAATTGACCGAATTTAAAAAAGATAAGACTTTGTTTCTTATCAGAAGTTGCGATTATTGGATGGGAGGCACGCTGCAAGTAATGTTTGGAGTAGGTGTAGCTATTTTTTAGTTGTTAATGCAACAATCAGTAAATTCAACACAAGAGAGGTTTTCTTCACACACAGTATGAGTTTCAGTCCGGACACGTTTTTCTTCGCTCCCTTTTGATTGACAGCATATAATCGGCCCTGATCATTGGCTGATAGTGAAATAGCTTTTATCTGCCGATGTCTATTTTTGTTCGATACATCTGTGCATCGCCAATAATTCTTTTTAGAATTTATTTTTAAATCATAATTATGACTTTCATGACATAATTAAGATTTACCAAATCATAACTGGAAATTCTAAGCACATCTCCATGTCATGTTTATAACTTGAATTGTGCATTTTTTTCTGTAGCAGCTTGCTCTTGTGTTCTCCATCCTTTTTTATGACGCATTTGCAACATCAAAGTAGCCTATATCGTTAAATGGTATTGTAACAGGGAATGAAATTACATTCCACACACACAAAACCTTTGCATATACAGTGGTTTAAACAAAGCGGCAATCATTCTGTACAAATACATACAGAACCGAACACGTTTGCTAGGAATACACCCGTACTTGACACCAAGTGTTGTGGATGCATCATGCAAAAGTACAATTTTTCATTAGCTGAGCACATTGATACCCTATTTGCAGTCAGCCATCTTTAGTGAATGGATGCAAACCATGATTTGATTTTGATTTTGATTTTTTTTTATGTGTAAAACATAAAAAACGAGGGAAATTCACTGAGTATATTTTTTTTCAGAATGTGTGTGTAGTACCTCTGTTCGTGCATCAATGCTTGAAGAACCTTATCTCTGTCCCCTGGCTGAATCTGCCTTTTGCTAACCAGTGTATCCACAATCTTCACAATAATACTGGAGAGCATCTTCTCCTCTCTGTCCAGCATCACTACACCTGATCCAAGCAAAAAGGCATGAAAACAGAAGTCATTGCAAAGGAAAAAGCAAGGCAAAGAAGAGGATGAGGGCTATGACTGAGGCTGAGCTTTACCACAATAAACAAACACTATGGCCAAAGCTGAGGAGCACAGGTAGAGCTGGTTTTAAGGAGCACTAACTACGTACTACCATCTCATCTGAGCATGTGCAGTGAAGTTACATTCTTCCTCACATTCCATGCTTGCTAATACCCATGCTAAACTTCTGAACGGATGTCGGGACAGGACTGAGACTAGAATGTGAGTGCAGGTTACTCCTCAGGAAACACTTCCATCACTGTCATATAGGCATATAACTAAACATATATAATTCTTAATATTGAATACAGTAGTTTTATGTACATAAATACACCAAGAAATGATCTGTTAATCAGTAATACTTGTAACAATGACACTTTACAATAACGTCTCATTTGTTAATATTAGTTAATGAATTAACTAACATGATCAATGCATTTGTTAGAGTATTTAATAATCTTTGTTAATGTAAGTTAATCTGTTCAAAGCTGTTCATTGTTAGTTCACAGTGCATTAACTAATGTTAACGAATACAATTTTGTATTTTAATAATTATCAGTAAATGTTGAAATTAACATGAACTAAGTTTAATAAATGCTGTAGAAGTGCAGTTCATTATTAGTTCATGTTGACTACAGTAGTTACCTAATGAAACCTTTTTGTAAAGTGTTACCGATTTTTTATTAAACATATTCACTTATTATTACTGCTACTGTAAAATGACAGGTGCCTCGTATATAAAATATTTTAAGGTGAATGCCTCTATTCAGCAAGGATGCTGATCAAAAGTGACAGTAAATACTTTTACACTGTTACAAGCAAATTCTATTTCAAATAAATGAACTTTATATTCATTTTCCTGAAAAAATAAAGGTTTCCACAAAAATATTAAGTAGAAAAGCTGCTTTCATCATTGATAATAATAAGAAATGTTTATTAGACACCAATTTAATGAAGGATCATGTGACACTGAAGACTGAAGTCAATTCAGCTTTGCCATTACAGAAATAAAATTGCATTTCATCGAAAATGGCTATTTTAAATTAATAATAATATTTCTCAATACTACTGTTTTTACTGTATTTTTGATCCAATAATTGCATGTGTGGTGAGCATTTCAAAGGTATAATACATGAACATATCTAATAATGTATAATAAAAATTACTAATAATATATAACTATTGTCACAAGCCGGGTTGAACTCCGGTCTCTGGGTTGAGGGCTGTAAGTTCTACCATTTATTAAATAAAAAGGGTCTTTGCAGGAATAATCAAACAAAAGTTCTTCTCAGATAGAGGAACAATAACAAGAGCAAATAAAAACTCCACGAGGGGAGAAAACAAAACGCGGAACTCAAAATACCTTCACTAGAGAGGCTACAGCAAATCCAGACAGGAGACACAGAGCAACAACTCAAAAAACGAGTGAGGGACAAAGAGAAAAAACACAACTTAAATACACTGGGGGAAATGGGGCACAGGTGAGCAGGATAACGCTAACAAGGTAACATGAGGAAGAACTAAGGCAGATGAGAACACAGGGGACCTCTAGAGGCACGGAGACACACTACAGGAGGCAGCATCGCTTTGTTGTCTTTGTGAAGGACGCGTGAATCAAACCAAGGTTGTCCTGGAAGAAAACTTGCTTCCTTCTGCTCTGACGATGTTCCCCAACTCTGAGGACTGTTTTTTTCAGCAGGGCAATGCTCCATGCCACACACCCAGGTCAATCAAGGTGTGGATGGAGGACCACCAGATCAAGACCCTGTCATAGCCAGCCCAATCTCCAGACCTGAACCCCATTGAAAACCTCTGGAATGTGATCAAGAGGAAGATGGATGGCCACAAGCCATCAAACAAATCCGAGCTGTGTGAATTTTTGCACCAGGAGTGGCATGAAGTCACCCAACATCAATGTGAAAGACTGGTGGAGAGCATGCCAAGACGCATGAAAGCTGTGACTGAAAATCAGGGTTATTCCACCAAATATTGATTTCTGAACTCTTCCTAAGTTAAAACATTAGTATTATGTTGTTTAAAAATGAATATGAACTTATTTTCTTTCCATTATTCGAGGTCTGACAACACTGCATATTTTTTGTTATTTTGACCAGTTGTTGCTTTCGGCAAATAAATGCTCAAAATTACAATATTTTTATTTGGAATTTTGGAAAAATGTTGTCAGTAGTTTATAGAATAAAACAAAAATGTTAATTTTACCCAAACAGATACCTATAAATGGTAAACCCAGAGAAACTGATCATTTTGCAGTGGTCTCTTAATTTTTTCCAGAGCTGTAGATCAGTTAAGCATTATAAGTTTGGTAGAGTGATTATGAGACAGCTTTGACATAGGAAATATGAAGCAATTTGAATTGAACTTAATGTAAATGAAATTATTTATATTATATTTAACTATTAAAAGAGGTCAGCTGAGGTTTGACCCCGTAATAACCTCAGTCACTCCATCACCTGTGTTCATTGTCCTGCGTATCTGCACCAGGCTCTTGAAGGTGAGGTAGGAGATGTGGGAGGGGCCCCAGCGCCCCGCCTCAACGTCATAGGTCTCTTCGTAGCCCACCCATCTGCCCGTCTCCTGCCAATAGCTCTGCTGGTTTGGGTTCTTCGATGAATCGTTCATCTCCACATAAGTCTGATTACAGATGACAGTAAAATGGCACAATAAACAGCTCTGCTAACTATCATATAGATATGCTAAACATCACAATGATTCACATGGTTTTTCATGCATAAATGTACCCCAATTAACACAAATTCTTAATGATTGGTGACCAGTGCTGGTGGATTACTTGTAAATTGTGGTCTAGTACTGAATGCAAAAACTGTAGTTAGTAACAATCTATTACATTACACATTTTAGGTAATATAATCCTTGATAATATAATATAATATAATATAATATCCTTGGTAATATTTACTTTTAGATTACTTTTATCCTAACTTGTTTATAACATGGATTTGAATGGTATAATATTATAATAGGGTTTTTGAAAGGAAAATGTAAAAGAAAAAAGAATAATAAGAGAGAATCAATGAACTCTGAATAATTTACAACCATTTTGTGAATATTAAGTGATCATGAAATCAATAGAAAAGTAACTGTAGTCTGATTCTGAGTGTTACATGTGAGTGAGGTTACATGTATATTTCTAAATGAGCAATTTTGAGTTTAGTACATACATTTACTTATTTTTTAAATATATAAAACAAAATTTGTGATACATATTTTTTTTTATGTGTAAAACCATTAAATTAGTTTATGTTTCTCAAACGCCAATCCACCCTGTAAGTATTTCTCTTTTCCTCATCTAGATGGACCTAGGAGACTTATTTAAGTGTAAAATATAACATATCCACCCTGTTGTGTGACTTTTAAACCAGACATTAAAATGTTTTATTTTTTAAAATAGATTTTATATATCTTGTCTTTTCTTCCTGCTGCAGTCAGACTGTACAATAAACAATAAGCACTGCTAAACTATAATTTTTTTCCACTTTTGCAACATTTTGCACAGATATTGAGCCATTTAACTGTACAATTTTCTAAAACGTGCAATATTTCTTTTGCATATTCAATTTTGTAAATTTATTTTAGTTTTTCTGTTTATATCTTAGTGTGTACTACTTTTTACCATGTACCCCTGCTGTTGCTAAATGCAATTTCCCCACTGCGGGACAAATAAAGGTTTTACTTACTTACTTACTTCTTATTAAAAATTTTCATGAATGTTAATTTTCAGCAAGCATGTGGTTCTTTCCATCTAATAGTCTTTATTAGCTTAAAACGTCCACCCTGTTACACATTGCATAATCATGTAACAAGGTGGACAAATGTTCTACAATGTGAATGGGAAATATTAGGTCAGGATTATTAGGTTATACTAGCCTGAGCTTGACCAGTGTGTTTTTATGACAGATAGACATTTTCTCCCTTTGACAAGACTAAAAAAATAATAAAATTTGAATTAAAATTAAACAAACCTGCTCTGTCCAAAAAACTTCACACTGTAAAAAATAATTGTTGGTTTAACTTAAAAAAAGTTAGTTACCTGGTTGCCTTAAAATTTTGAGTTCATTGAATTAAAAAAATTGAGTTAATGCAATGAAGGCGATTGGTTTAATCAAGAGAAACCCAAAATATTATGTGATGTGAACCACATTAATTATTAAAGTTGATTTGACAAAAGAAAACATGTTGTGATAACAAATCATGAAAATATATATATATATTTTACAGTAATTAAGATCTACTAGTGATGGGCGTTTTCAAAACACTGCGCCATGAATCTTCGAAACATTTACAAATTTTTTGTTTCAAATCACGTGATTTCAGTAAACGAAGCTTCGTTTTCATCCTAACTATTATCTGAGTATCAAGTGTCTATGACCTGGTCTCTGACGAGTTTTATACATTCGCAGACGTTTTAATGAGGTATTTGTATAATTAAAATGAATAATAGTAGTTAAAAGTCTCTGTTTAATGCACCCATCCATAGAACAAACAAACTAAGCCCTTAAAATTGATAAGAATACATATTATACAGAAACTTAATATTTAATGGTAACAGATGATTGGTTAATTGCATCGGATAAATTGTATATTCAATAAAACATTTGCAATGGGTTTGTAAAAGCTGTTTTTATGCATGTTTGGCTTGGGTTTTTGTTGCATTTCCACTGTTCTGACCAGCAAGCGTCACCAGCATGTGGTGTTTCGAACGCTTCGAAACAGTGAATTATTTTGCGAAGCAATGATTCGAAGCTTTGAAAAGCTTTGTTTCTCCCTTCACTATGATATACATGTATATTCTGATCAATTAACAGTAGATTGCATGAATTTGTTTATGTTCGTGTGCTGCAAATTGTTTGTTTTGGAGGTTTTGGCAGGTAACCTGAAGTATGCTTCATGTGGGAACTTGTAAATGAACTGATTTTATGGTTTAAGTTTTAAATGAACATTTTACTACATTAGATAAGACCAGCACAAGTCATTTGAATCCAGCACTTCCTGTATGGAACAACTGCATGTTATTACTTTTAAGTGTATTGAAACAGTGAGATGTCATATAACATCCTCCTTGTTCTACTGGTTGTTATAGTTCAAAGCAGAGATGTAGACAACTTAAACATGATGGCTGGACCTCTGGTATGACCGTATTTGTGTGTGTGCTTCCTGTCCAGTGATGACTGATAAATTAAAGCTCATGTTTACCCTCCAAACATCAGGAGTGTGAGTGGCACAAGGCAGACTGCAAATGTGGAAACTTATCAGTGAGCGTGTCTGTGTCCTGTCATATTAATCAAGTTGAGTCAAAGTAACTTTAGAATCCTGGTGAGCTGTGAGGAATTTCAAAACGGATGTTTATTTATGACTGGTTTTGATGTTTAGATTCAGAGCAGCTAGAAATAGCTTTGGGGCATTTGGAAGTAATCGGAATGACTTTTTTAAAGTAACTGGTAAAGTAATCCATTACTTTTAATTTTACAAGAAAATATCTTTTTCAAGTTTTGCCATTCATTGACTGACACCTTTCCTGACCCCATGTTGAGAGAAATGGGGAGTACGGTGTAGATGTGTGTGCGCTGTGTAAACATGATATGAGCATTTTGTTGTTGTTGTTGTTGTTGTTGATGAAGTAAGAGTATTGAACTTTCTTCTCCTGTTTCTTGTTCTTCTGCAATCCAGAATGACAGCACAGCCGAAAGGTTTGTTTGAGCTGCGCCCTCTACTGTACACACATGTATCGACGTGCAAACTATACTTTGATCTGGCAAAACTGCAAACTTTCAATAATTAATAATAAATGTTCAATACTTAAACTGTTTTTGACTTAATTCTTACATTATGTTGCTGTTGTAGCTCTTGAGTGATACATTTACCCACTGTGTGGGTCTGTTTGCGGTTAGTTTGTGTTGACTATTGTAGCTACTGCAATAATTTGTGCTATTGTTTTTGTGCAGTCCAAAGTGCCTTCGAATTTTTAAGTCATCCTTTATGCTATTTGCTAGGCTGTATAGCAAATATAAGCGTAGCTTTTGTTCCATGCACTTCAGCATCCAATGAACAAATCATTGCAAAATGAAAATTTTGAATTTTTATATTTAATTGCATTTCTATTTCGAATAGAATGTTTCACATATTTGATAAATATCTATAGCAGTAAACTGCAGTTTTAAAAAATTAAATGAAAACATGACACATATGTACAACAAGTTAAAACAACATAACTAAATTGCAGTTAAACACCAATAGTGACACTAATTGCACTTACCTTAAATATAATCTGACCCTCCGGCTCAAGCAATATTCTCTGTCACAGACCCTCACAAAAGTGCGCAGACCTTTATAAAGTCTGTGTACACCTGCAGCTATCAAGACACACACCTCTACACACATTCTTCTATACATACACAGTTAAATAATGCCTGCAGACAATAATATATATTCTATAGTGACCCCAAAACATACTTGGACACTGAAGACACTTTAATATCCAAATATCATTGCATTAGATAAGAACATATGTACAAAAAAATGTACAACTACCTACATATTACAAATAACATATTACAAAAGTATATACTTTTTATAACTAATTTACTTTTTGGGCTTGTTTTATGTACAGGTTTAGATACAATTGACTTTAAACACATAAAAGTATTCAAATGTATCCATATCTCCTTTTGTATTTTTCTAAATAAAGACGCTATGTTCTTGGACTCACCCATAATATTGATGCAGTAAACAGTATGTCTTGATAACTGTGCACTGGTTGAAAAAATCCAGTGTGTGTGTGTGTGTTTTCTGTGTCTTATCATACTTATAGAGTCAGTGTCACCTACACACACTCTAGTGACACTAGTTTCCTCTCACCTTCAACATCTCTATGAACAGCACACTGCCTGAGGAAGATTTCTCCTCCTCTTCATCTCTTGTCCCATATCTTTGTCCATGAAGGCTCGCAGGGTCAAGACTCAGGTCATAGAGTCCATTATGATCTGGGCAGGCCTGCATGAAAACAAATGAGAAAGTTGCATGTGTCAATAAACACAAAAATAAAATTCTGCTTTAGTAAAATATAGTTGATACACAAAATAATGTTTCATATGATACTATTAGTTTATTGAATTACCAACATTATAATCAGGATATATACTGTACTTTTAGCCTGAGTAACTGAATATTATATTATGTTTTCTAAAAGTAGAAATTGGTAATAGCAGGCGTATACACACTTTTGTATATTTTTTCATGAATTTTGTATTGTGCGTTTAGAAACAATTTGGTTAGGGTATGTATGCAATTTACAATAAAAAACAAAAGTTATGTTGGAAAATATTTGTGAAAAAATGAAAGAGCATCACATCTGTAATGGAAACGTATTTTCTTGCTACTTGAAGTACATTTTCTAATATATTATATTATAATATGTGTATATATATATATATATATATATATATATATATATATATATATATATATATATATATACAGTACTGTGCAAAAGTTTTAGGCAGGTGTGAAAAAATGCTGTAAAGTAAGAATGCTTTCAAAAATAAACTTGGTAATAGATTATATTTATCAATTAACAAAATGCAAAGTGAGTGAACAGAAGAAAAATCTAAATCAAATCCATATTTGGTGTGACCACCCTTTACCTTCAAAACAGCATCAATTCTTCAAGGTACACTTGCACAAAGTCAGGGATTTTGTAGGCATATAGTTAGGTGTATGATTAAACAATTATACCAAACAGGTGCTAATGATCATCAATTCAATATGTAGGTTGAAACACAATCATTAACTGAAACAGAAACAGCTGTGTAGGAGGAATAAAACTGGGTGAGGAACAGCCAAACTCAGCTAACAAGGTGAGGTTGCTGAAGACAGTTTACTGTCAAAAGTCATACACCATGGCAAGACTGAGCACAGCAACAAGACACAAGGTAGTTATACTGCATCAGCAAGGTCTCTCCCAGGCAGAAATTTCAAGGCAGACAGGGGTTTCCAGATGTGCTGTCCAAGCTCTTTTGAAGAAGCACAAAGAAACAGGCAACGTTGAGGACCGTAGACGCAGTGGTCGGCCAAGGAAACTTACTGCAGCAGATGAAAGACACATCATGCTTACTTCCCTTCGCAATCGGAAGATGTCGAGCAGTGCCATTAGCTCACAATTGGCAGAAAACAGTGGGACCCTGGTACACCCATCTACTGTCCGGAGAAGTCTGGTCAGAAGTGGCCTTCATGGAAGACTTGCGGCCAAAAAGCCATACCTCCGACGTGGAAACAAGGCCAAGCGACTCAACTATGCACGAAAACACAGGAACTGGGGTGCAGAAAAATGGCAGCAGGTGCTCTGGACTGATGAGTCAAAATTTGAAATATTTGGCTGTAGCAGAAGGCAGTTTGTTCGCCGAAGGGCTGGAGAGCGGTACACGAATGAGTGTCTGCAGGCAACAGTGAAGCATGGTGGAGGTTCCTTGCAAGTTTGGGGCTGCATTTCTGCAAATGGAGTTGGGGATTTGGTCAGAATTAATGGTATCCTCAATGCTGAGAAGTACAGGCAGATACTTATCCATCATGCAATACCATCAGGGAGGCATCTGATTGGCCCCAAATTTATTCTGCAGCATGACAACGACCCCAAACATACAGCGAAAGTCATTAAGAACTATCTTCAGTGTAAAGAAGAACAAGGAGTCCTGGAAGTGATGGTATGGCCCCCACAGAGCCCTGATCTCAACATCATCGAGTCTGTCTGGGATTACATGAAGAGAGAGAAGCAACTGAGGCTGCCTAAATCCACAGAGGAACTGTGGTTAGTTCTCCAAGATGTTTGGGCCAACCTACCTGCCGAGTTCCTTCAAAAACTGTGTGCAAGTGTACCTAGAAGAATTGATGCTGTTTTGAAGGCAAAGGGTGGTCACACCAAATATTGATTTGATGTAGATTTTTCTTCTGTTCACTCACTTTGCATTTTGTTAATTGATAAATATAAACTATTAACATGTCTATTTTTGAAAGCATTCTTACTTTACAGCATTTTTTCACACCTGCCTAAAACTTTTGCACAGTACTGTATATATATATATTCTACATACATAGTAAACATAGAATTTTTTGGCATGTTTTTGAAAGTCACTTATGTTCATACCAAGGCTGCATTTATTTGATTGTAAAGACTATTACAATTTAAAATAACTGTTCTCAACTTTAATATATATATTAAAATATCATTTATTCATGTGATGGAAAAACTGAATTTTCATTCAAAAAATATATGTCTTTAATTTTGCTTTTGATCAATTTTATCCTTGCTGAATAAAACACAGATTTTTTTTTTTTATATTTGACCCTAAATTTTTGAATTGTGTATTCAAACTGGGGAAAAAAACATTCCTAAACAATTCATTCTTTAAAGTGGTAAAAAATAAATTTAGAATGTACAGTACAAAATTGGCTTCTTTGCAATTTATTACCAAATTTGCAGTCATTATTTCCAGCCTATAATTCATTAAATCACTAAGTGGCAAGTATTAGCAATATTATTAGATGTTGTTTTGTGGGTTTTAGTGACCAGTTAGGAGCTGTCCTTTGCAATCAAGGAGGATATTGTTAAAATGATTAATTATTAATTTAAAATGGTTTATTATTTACCCCCACCTTGTATTCGCCATATAACATAAGGACTGGAGTATGGAAGAGTTAGAATGGAACAAGCTAGCATGGATAGTGTCAGGTATGTTCACAGGAGATGATTTAATACCAAATGCATACTTGGCGCCATTAAGCACGCCAGGGGAAACATAATGGTATTGGGCAGTCATATCTACAACAGGTGTGAGAAGGATCTACAAATTGCTGGCACTTTGAACCAACCAAATGAACCAATACTTGGGAATCCTGCTGAAGACAATGCAGCCAAGTATGGAGGATCTGTTTGGAGAGCAAATGTGTATTTTCCAACATGATACCGATCCCAAAAACACTGCGAATGCAACAAAGTTGCATGCAACATGTGATTATACTGAGCATTTGGAAGTCTTCAAGTCCCCTGAAGTTAAAAGCCATTGAAAATCTTTGGAAACCTGCATTGTGAGAAGTCATGAAGGTCTTCCAACTTTGGGAAGAATTTAAGGAGTATTAGTTTAGTTTAGTGAGTCAATGCCCAGGAGAATTGCTGCTATAATCAAAAACAAAATACAACAACAAAATATTAATAACTGATTATATTCTAGTCAGTTTATGCTCGATTTCCTGTGAGCGATTTGTTTTTCGATGCATTTTTTTGCATAATAAACACACATTCCACGAAATGCTTTAATAATTTAGTCATTTTAATACCTCATCCAAGGTTAGTGTATTCTTTCCAGTATACCATTACTCATATATTAATTGTTTAATTGAACCTGAAGGGTCATTAAAAGCATATTGTGCAAATATCTCCTCCTTTTGGCCATTACTATATATAACAAGTCCAAATATGGCCTAGAATGACTTCATGATAAGTTTTAGGAAACTATAGGTCTTGAAAACAAGATGATGATACTGACAACCCTCTAAAGTGTAAAAAAAAAGCAGCTCATTAACATATATCTTGTTCTTCTTTTAGACTAGAATGTGTTGGTACTTACGGATGTCACAGACAACTCAACGCCATCAAGACGTATTAAGAAACGATGTTGTCGTTCCAGCCTCATACTAAAAGAATCTGAAACAGAATCTACGAGAGAGAAAATATCTCATTAGATATCTTTGACAACATCAATGCAGTTACAGAAAACACAACTGAAACTGTAAGCATGGAGAAAATCTTATTGAAGTGAAGACACATTTGGATCCAATTTAGTACATAAAGAGTGGAAACAGAACCAGAGAAACTGAAACAAATGTCTCCTGGTTTTTGTCACGCGTTTAGTTTTGTTTGGCTCTATTACGCCCCGTGTCTAGGGAACAAAAGGGGCATAACAAGAACGTAATGTTGGTCGTGGATTCCAAAAACATTCACTCCGGTCGGCACGCTACTCACATAAACAGTAAACTATTAAGTTTATTTGTATAGTTGAGATGTTCGCACCAACAGTGAGCTCTTTGACTGCTGGTAGCTTGAGTTCTTATAGGACTCCAACCTTAATAGAGCGACCAATCAGACGCAGACATGCAATCTATGAGAGAGAGAGCAGACCAAAGCAACAGAAAAAGAAAACAGAACAATAAACACTTTTATCAAAATAAACAGTCATAACAGGCTCTAATAACACTAGTGACAGTTAATGGTTACAGATTCTGAATGGCTTCTTAAGAAAGCACAAGAGGATCAGAGGGCCCTCTGGGTAAAAGACTCTTTTGATTTTATTCTCTACCAAAACACTAAATAGCAACAAAATATCAACACAAATCTGCTTTCAACTTCATGTTCTGACAAGTAAAATTGATAGCCACTTATAGGGTATATAACCCACGTTTACACGACAACGATGTAACGTTACTACTAAAAACATAAAAGTTTTTTCTTTGTACAAATGACAAGATTATCAAAACTATCCCCGTTCACACAAAAACAAACAAAAACTCAGTACTACGCATGCCAGACGCGTAGATGGCGATGTCACGTTGTAAAGAAAGACCACGCGCATGCGCATACGTATTCTTTCACAGCGCACTCGCGCCGAACGCGCGTGCCTATCCACCTTATTTTTTACAGTTTAGTGCACTTTGATATTCTTCTAATTATTTATTTAGCTGCTGAAAAATAAGGTGGATAGACTAAACGCGTAATACAAATGCAAATGACGTCACCGTTTTTCCACACGATGAAACTGCATATAAATATCGAAATAAAAGTGTCAAATATGAAAAAATGACCTTCGGGTTACCAGTCTGACTCTTTAACCATTAGGCCACAGCTGTCCTAAATGTAAATATGTAGTTAAGTATTCACACACTCGTAGTTAATGATTAACAGAACATATAGTAGGGGGCTTATTAGTAATTAAGTGAGTAATTAAGTTTTAACAGAACAGTAATTATTAATTGATTAATAATAAAGGGGATGGTTCACCCTAAAATTAAAATTAAGCGGCTATATGCCCTTCTGTCTTTTTTTGTTTATTTTTTTTTATCTAAACCCATAATATCAGAACACTTGGAATATATGTAGGACCGTGCTGTGATATTTAAAAACTTGACACTGGTCCCTATCAGTGCCATTCTATGAATGAGTGTGAGTGGGACATTTATTCATGTATTTAATTATTTTGTGGTCCAAAAAAGAAAGAAGGGCATACGGCATTAGAACAACACCACTAAAACCATTGAACAAAATTATTACTTAATTTTCATTTAGGGTGAACTATCCCTTTAACTGAACATTAGGACATATTGTTATTTTCAACTTATCAGACATTTGAAGCATAAATAAGCATAAATAAGCCAATAATTAATGGAATGTACGGTCGATGCCTTTTAGGGTTACACTTTATTTATAGCCCACTTTAGACATATAAGTGACTTTGACACTATGTCATCTAGGGCTTTAGTAGACTGTTAGGTTATGTTAGGCTTAGGTTTAGCAGAATAAGTTACAGAACAAGTCTGCTGGGGGTCCATCAAAATAAAGTGATATGATCAATATTTAATTTAATTAGTGTGGGTTTTTCAGTTTTGACTAATAAATTGCTAAAATTGTTTAATAAATACAACTTGACCCCCTGTTCTAAAGTGAAAAACATATCCACATTAATTATTGATTTGTATGACACTTATTGAGTGATGTTAGAATACATTACCAGTAGCACTACTATTTCAGTATAAAATTATACTTATACATATATGTTCAGTAAATCATTAACTACTACTGATTTTGGACACGTAAAATAAAGTGTTACCAAATTTTGTCCCATTATTGCACATGCATAAAAATATTATTCTTCAGATTTTCCTTTTTAATTTTAATAATGAGGTCTATTTTATGTAAGAAAACTAAGTCAAACCCTTTTTGCTGCAACATTGCTTTCATAACGCATGACAAAAGGGTTAAGAGGAGTTGTTCTGCACCAGAATTAATTCCCCTTGAGCGTATCATGGAAATGACCATGACAACTTCTTGCTCTGAGTGGGTTCTTGAATTTGTTCCCATGTTTTTCTCAGCAGATTTGTGGTGTCTTGTTATTCTCCCTCCATAAGAGTTATCCTCCTTGGGATAAGCATGTGGTATATTTCCTTTCCCATATCCTTTGTTGTGTTTGGATAGTTCTGCCACTTTGTGAATTATGAAAATGTGCTGCGTTATGGTGTGTAGTCTGGATGTCATTCGTTCAGTGGTTGTTTCCGACTGTCCGTTCTCTGTAAGATTTGTTGACCCTGTTGGCTCTTGCAGTGGTTCCCAGACTGTCAGGGTTGAGCCCATGTTTCTCCATTTGTGGTTGATTTGATATTCCACACAACATGAACCAAAACCATAACTCATATTTATGAATATGTGGATGCCTATGCATTACATAACAAAATATCGAGCAATTAGGATTGGACACTTCTGCATAATACAGATCAATGAAGACAGATATTAATATGAAGTGCTATTCGTCAAGGTTACTAAAACATGTCTACAGTAGTTAATGTGATTATCTTCACCAGCTGTGTGAAGCATTAAAGGGTTAGTTCACCCAAAAATGAAAATTCTCTGTCATTAATTATTCACCCTCATGTCGCTCTCTGTAAGACCTTCGTTCATCTTCAGAACACAAATTAAGATATTTTTGATGAAATCCGATGGCTCAGTGAGTCTCTATTGACAGCAAGACGATTAATACTTTCAATGCCAAGAAAGCTACTAAAAACATTCCATATGAGTACAGTGTTTCAAATCTAATAGAAAGTGACAAGAATACTAAAAAAAAAAAAAAAAAATTTAAAAATAACAACTTTTCAACAATATCTAGTGATGGCTGGTTTTCTGGTCTTCGAAGCTTTACGAATCTTTTGTTTCTGATCAGTGGTTCGGATCGCATATAAAACTGCCAAAGTCACGTGCAGGGCTGGGTAGGTTACTTTTAAAATGTATTTCACTACAGATTACAAAATACATGCTTTAAAAAGTCATTTGTAACGTATTTCATTACATTACTCAAGTTTAGTAACGTAATCTAAATACTTTAGAATACTTTGGAATACTAATAAGTGTGGAACAAACACAAAAAAGGTAATTGCAAGTTTTTATCTCACAATTCTGACTTTTTCCCTCAAAATTGCATGATATAAAGTTGCAATTGCGAGTTATAAAGTCAGAATTATGAGATATAAACTCGCAATATTGAGAAAAGTTAGAATAATGAGATATAAACTCACATACTTAATTCACAATCACAAGAAAAAAAGTCAGTATTGCAAGTTCATATCTCCCATTTTTACTTTATAACTTGCAATTGTGAGTTTAAATCTCGCAATTCTGAGAAAAAGAAGTCAGAATCGTGAAATGCAAACTCACAATTGTGAGGAAAAAAAACAAATTGTGAGAAAAAGTTGCAGTGACGAGTGAATTATAAAATGACTCACAAACAACTTTCACAAAACATGAAAACAGTCGAAATCATGAAACTTAACTCCGCTTTTTCAGACTGTCAGAGTCAGAGAATCACCAATCGCTGTTTAAATGACATTAAAACTCAAAGTAATCACTTTGGTAATCTAAAATACTTTTCAGATGTAACTGTAATCTGATTACCACCCATTTAAAATGTAACTGTAATGAAATACACTTACTCACATTTTGTATTTTAAATACGTAACTAAGTTACTTGTATTTCGTTACTCCCCAACCCTGGTCACGTGACGTATTGAAATTTCTGAAATCGCGTGACTTTGACACTCTGAACCACTGATTCGAAAACAAGACTCGTAAAGGTTCGAAGCAATGTATTGAAAAACAGCCATCACTGTTGAACCACTGTACTCACATAAACTGTTTTAAATATGTTTTTAGTAGTGTAACGATCGTCAGCTGAAGTGCCCGCTATAACCACTAGAGGGCACTTCACCATGGACCCAGCACTACACACTCACTCACTCACTCACTCATTCACGCAGACTACATTTCCCAGAAGCCCCGTACCTATCACTGATCACCTCACCAGCTGCAGCTCATTATCAGGACTATATTAACACACTGCACACACACCATTGTGAGGTCTTGTTATTTCCTAGTGATTTACATTTCTGAGCGTTTCATTTCTGCCTAGTCTGCCCGTTTTTGATCCTGCCTATTTCATCCATTTTCGATGTTTATCTGCCTGCCCTTGGACCTATTGCCTTGTATTTTTGAACTGTGCTAACTTGCTGCCTGCACCGATCTATTTGCCTGTTCTTCGTTTACGACTCTGCCTATTCTGTGACATTCCTGTTTGCTGATATCTGACCATTGCCTGTTTGACCATACCTTCTATTAATAAAAGCCTGCATTTGGATTTCACTCCACTGGCCCGTCATTACAAGTAGCTTTATGAGGGTGTAAATTATCTTGGCAATAGAGACTCACTGAGCTGTCGGATTTCATCAAAAATATCTTAATTTGTGTTCTGAAGATGAATGAAGGTCTTAAGGGTGAGTAGCCTAATAAATGACATAATTTTCGTTTTGGGGTGAACTGAGCCTTTAAAATCACATTGATTTTAAAAATCATTCTATTCTGATATTATATTTTGTGATATTTCTATTCTGAATCAACCTATGCTCGTTTTTTTTAAAATGCAATTACATTTAGCCCGGACATTTTGAAGTCTATGCAAGCCAGCTACCGAGTCTTACTATAAAAGCTGTGATAAAAACAACAAAATGTTATTAATAAAAGAGAGAAAAAAATCAATCTTTCATTTACTTTACCAAAATATTCTTTGATTAACCTATAAAAGCAACTATAAATATTTATGTTTTAGAGCTGTCGGGACGGATTTGGCGGGAAATTCATACGCTGGCGTTATTCGCGCCTGCATGTTACCTCGTATCCAGAAAAGTATCTCCAGGGGCCGGGTGTTCAAAACTAATCTGATTGGATTTTTGCTATCGGATTGGATCAAATCTTGAAGATGGGTTCTTCAAAAGGAAAAAAGGATTCTGAAATCAGATTAGATCACAAAATCCAATCTTGGTTTTGATCTGGATAAAGTCATCAGTTTGTGTCGTTCAAAACTTTTTAGTTAGATTGGGGATACCTTAGATCCAAAACATCTGGATAATAATGATCCCATCTTAAGGGTGGATTTCAGGAATAAAAATCTAATAAAACTTTAAAACTGGTCAAAAAGTACATTTTTATCATGTAGTATACATACACACATATGTTTTTATTTTGATTGGTTTAACTGTTCAAGTAATAAATTAGAAGTAGATGTTAGACTACATATTTAACCGTAAAGTAACCCTAAAGTAAAAAAAAGATTTTGGAACAGCTGCAGACTCTGCAGACGAGCTCTCGTCAGATCCTAGAGCAAGTGTGTCATTCTCAAACCCGGTTCAAACACATTAAACACCTTTTATATAGACTCAGATTACAGACCTCTCATTAACCAGCAGTACATATGCGTAAATGTGCGTTGTTCACATTTCACGCGCTGCAATTCGCATGCAGTTTTACTTTTCAACCGCCAGAGGGCCCAGTGAACCTATAAGTGCAAACTATTTCATGGGGGCCAATGGGGCCATGTAGGCTAAATTGTGGAAAACAGGGATCTACCTGAACTCTAGCAGGTCTAGTGTGCGCGCGAGCCCTCTAGCGGAGAATTTTAGTCCTTCTGCCCTGTTGTGTGTGTGTGTGGGGCGGGTATTCCCTACGTTATGGGGACCAAATGTCCCCAAAGGTATGGTAAATTTTGAACTTGTGGGGACATTTGTTGGTCTCCATGAGGAAACAAGCTTATAAATCATACAGAATTATCTTTTTTGAAAATCTAAAATAGCAGAACATTTTCTGTGATGAGTAGGTTTAGGGGTAGTGTAGGGGGACAGAATATACAGTTTGTACAGTATAAAAACTATTACGCCTATGGAACGTCTCCATAAAAAATGAAAACACAATAAGTGTGAGTGTGTGTGTCACGCGCTTCCCGCCGCAGAGAGGAATATGTTTCTTGTTATACTTTGTTACAGTTTAATGTTTCATGAAAGCCTAATGCGTCGTAAACTGTAAATTCACATGATTTATGAACCTCATGAATCTGATACCCCGCGCATTATGTACCCCACTAAAGCTACATAGATTACGATGAAAAATGTTTATTAAAATATCTATATTATTACTTTGATTAAAATGTCATAGAAGTAAATATAGAAATTTGTATTTATTGATTTTTTTTTTTTTTACAAAATCTCACAAAAAAGTAAATCGTGAGTAGTTTCCCCACAATATTACGAGTATATTTTTGGATGCACTGATTGTTTGTGTCGATGGGATGTGGATGCGGATGGGAGGGGAAAACTCTGGAATGACATGTGAGAAAAAGACAGAGAGAGAGCGAGAGAGATCTTTCACTCTGTTCAAAGCTGTGACACGCGAGAGTCTCATTTATGAAGAGCCTCTTCACCTCAAACATCAGAAGAATTCATCTGGCAAAACAGCACTCAACACCACTACCGCTCAATAATGCTGCTCGCTTATTTGTAAGACTTAAGCGGACGCGCATGAGGATCAGAGCGATTTCACGCGTTGAGTCTATGAAGGAACTATGACGCTGAATGTACTATTTCAAAGCCCATGTAAAGAGTGACTAATCTATCCGCACTACTTCATCCAGGACGACCTTCATCCAGCATGTTCACTGTGACTGTAGTATTTCTGCTCGTGGTGAGTACAGTCTCCACTTCAGTACTTTATCTTACTGTTTTCACACTTGAGAAAGTGGAACATCCTTGATATAAGTGAATGGAGACTGTTAAAAATAATAAGAAATTGTAATCAGATTTTTGTGCCTTCTGATTGTGGAGATTAATGAAATGACCTGCTTTAAAATTAATTTTCCGACTTTTCTCATCTGAAAGGCAAAAAGTGTCAATTTACCTGAATAGTGCACTGTAATGCATTCATAATAACTTAGATTACACTTTATAATCAGAAGGATATTCTAATGAATCATTAAAAAGCTGACATAAAAGATTATATTTATCTATTCATCCATCTTTTAAGAGTATAATGCAATACAACATGATTGGTGTCATGTTTTATAATCCTTTAAATGTTTAACTATGTAGACATTTGTTGTAATGCTTTGTAATGAAAACATTTAATACATTATGAAGTCATTATGACATTTTTATTATATAATGCATCATACAACAAGGCTTCAAATTGTTAACTCTTTATTATACAGTATGATGGATAACTCAGATTACCTTGTCACGCCCACTTTGAAAGACGGCACATTGTGTTCTTGCACTTGTCTTACTAGTTTATTTATCAGGCTAATTGTTATTTAGTTTGTGTGGGTGGGTTGAATGTGGGGTGTATGGGTGTGCTATTGAAGCAAAAGCAGAGTCAGTAATGACAGATCATTTATTAAGAATAGCACATAACTGCAGGCACCTTTGTGAGCCTAACTGCTTAATTCTCTATGTTTGTACCAATTTCCTGTGTTGTGGTCACATGTCTTGTCTTGTTTCAAAACTGAGGCTGGAGCTGCACCCATCTGAACAGCATGATTGGCGTGTGGGCAATAACTAGTATGCTCCAGACTCGCAGTCAAGAGGATGTGTCCTGAATTATTATCTGAATTACTGTACATTTGTCTTCCATAATCTAAGTATACAAACACTTATCACTGTAAAAAACACAGTGAAATTTATTAAATGAAATGAGTTTGTTTCACTCAAATAGTAATGAAAGTTCATTGTACTTAATAGATAAAAGTTGCATGAACTCAAAGTTTGATTGTGGTAAGCTGAACTTAAGATGATTGAGTTGAAGCAGATTTCTAATTCCCAGCATGGTTTGCTTCAGACTGCATGAGGAAAATAAATTTAGAAATTAAGTGGTATTTGGGGTTTTTGCACGAGATTAACATAGGAAGACATAAGTTAATGTTTAATGTTGTGTTTTGTTGGGATTTACAGGAGGTTCTGTTATGTTAGTTTTGAAGGGTTACCATTGTGGTGAAGAGTAGAGCCTGTGTTTAGGTTGAGGATTGGCTAAAAAACTTTTAAGACCACATATAATGTATGTTGTTTCATTATATACATTAAAAGTATATAATGACAACCTCTATGATATCAAACATTTAACTAAGATCTGAATGTGATGTTTATGTAAATGAACTGTATGTAATTAACATTATGATGATCTGTTGGAGCAAAGGGATGTCGGTGATGTGATTATTAATGAGACACATGTGCACCACACAGGACTTGCTCCGCCTCCACGGCTCTTGGCCCCGCCCCACTTGTCAGAAAAATTTTAAGTTCTTCTAACTTAAAAAAGAATGAGTTCGCTTACTTAATTGTTACGAGGTAATACGTTTCCTCAAATGTTTCGAGTATTCTGAACTTGTAGAGTTTTACAGTGGGCAGAATACCATTTTTATAGGCCAAGAACATGCAGAATGTTCCATTTTAGGAGAAAACAAATAGAGAGACTGAAAAAGTGTAGCGCCAGACAATAGTACAAACAAAAGCTGATCCACAAAACTTCTAGCGGTGCATAGATCCAAAAATAACTCAAAGATTAAAAAAAACAAAAGAGAGCCGCACATTGGGTCAAAAAAGCTCAAGAGAATTTTTTGTCCAGAGGCAACAAAAAGTCCAAAAGAAAGTGAATATACTTTTCTTTTTTTTTTTGAATATATATTATACTTTTAATCATGAAACTGAACCGCCAGTAGGCAGGTTTTTAGGAATGGGCCATTGAATCTTTGACTCAACCAATTCGTTCAAAACGCTGAATCATTAAGTAATGAAATGAAATGCGCTGGGGTTCTTTGTTTGTAACTATTTTCACTGCTGAAATAGAACAAAAACAGTCGATATTGCGTCTAAAATGCAAGTGAATTTATTAACTACTTGTTTATTAAACTGTTGTAGCCTAAAAGCAGTGTTACATTTTCAATCACGATTTCAACAACATGGAAAACAGCACTCTTGTTTGTGTCATGTTACGTAACTGTATCATATGTTATAAATATAATGACCTCAAAATTTTGAAATTTTACAACAGCATTTTTTTTGTTTGTGTGAGCTGCCGCTCGTTTGTTTCGATTTCTCCTCGAGAGGCTGCGCGAGCCTCAACAGCGCAACCTTTTTACTGTGTCAGCACATTAACATATACATTTATTATTATTATTATTATCCATTATCAATCGCCACTTACAATGTAATACAATCATGCTTGCGGTTTGGTGATTTCCTAGCTATTTTTGTTATTGATGTTTTAATCAGGTTACTTGTCTGGTCGGAAAAGTAAAACTCTGTTTCACTTGCCCCATCAAAAAAAAAAATCGAGGGTAATGTCGAGCCAAGACTCACAGAGACAGAAACTGTGTCAGAAACTCAACATATTATGTAAATTGTATAGCCTATGACATGAAACATCCATTTGTTTTTGTGTCTTTTTTAGACATATACGCAACGTTACACCTACAGTGCAAAGGTTGTTATAAAGTGGTTGCTTACCAGCCCAACTCTCTATGAGATTCTCATCCCAAGATATGACTCAGGTCCCACCTTCAAAAATAAGTATGTGATTTTTCTTTTTCATTGTTTTTTGGTCTACCTGGAAAAAATCGTGAAAGTTTAACCTGGTGGCAATAGAGGTTCGAGAAACTGACCCCAAATGTGGTTTGACATTTTAGAGCTTGCCTCGTATGCCAATTTCTAACTTTTTATGATACAATTCTAGAGGTTTTACTGGCTGAGGATGTGGGAAAAATAAGAAAATGAAGAGATATAATAGGTGCCTTTGCACTTGAATATTGTCCAAGAGACTCAAGACTTCTGGAAAACACAGAAGAGAGAGAGAGAGAGAGAGAGAGAGAGAGAGCGCTCCATTAGCTCCAGTATGCTCATTAGTGAGAGTCAGCGTTGCCAGAACAGTAGACGACTTTGAAATGTTGACAAGTGCCAACAGGCTATAAGGGTTAAGAGTTAAGTGCATTCAAGCATACAAACAACAGCTCTCAAACATCATGGCCTATGTGACAGACAGCATGGCAGGAAGGAACATTCTGCAGAACTGACAAATTCAGCCGCATGATATGTGCATCATCATTCTTTGGTTATTCAGTATGTACAGTATTTGTGACGCCGACTTTATAAAATGGTGTTGGTTTGGAAGGAGGCTCTCATTAAAATAAAGAAATGCTTTATTTGCATTTACTTGCATACTTGTCATTCCTAAGATTTGAATAGGTAGACTATATCATTTTGAATTCTACATATAGCCCCTTTAAGACATCGCACGGGTATATTTGTAGCAATAGCCAACAATAAATTGTATGGGTCAAAATATTATTATTTTATGCCAAAAATCATCAGGATATTAAGTAAAGATCATGTTCCATGAAGACATTTTGTAAATTTCATACCATAAATATATCAAATTTATTTTTGTGAGTGGATATGCATTGCTAAGGTCTTCTTTTGGACAACTTTAGGCAGTTTTCTCAATATTTAGATTTTTTTGTAGATTCTAGATTTATAAATATTTCAGCCAAATATTGTCCTGTCCTAACAAACCATACAATGGAAAGCTTATTTATTCAGCTTTCGGATTATGTATGAATTTAAAAAAAATTGACCCTTATGACTGGTTTTGGTCACATATTATAAAAAACATCATGGTTTTCTGTGAAACTTTGAAACAATGTGTGTTGTGAAACACGCCATACAGATAAATTTGACTAAAAACCACTTGGAACACCCCAGAAATGACATAGGAGCATACTTTCAAGGGGATCGTAGCCGTGATTTTAGAGGGCAACCACCATTCACATTTTCTATAGAAAATGTAAAAAAATGCGTTAAAGTTCACTGGAATTTGACAATTTCACAATCATGAAGATTCGACAATCACCATCCAAATGCTGGCTTTTAATTAGGGCCATTCTTAGCTGTATGAGTAATGAAGATAAACATGTTCTGAAATGTTAAGCTACTGATTTTTATCTGCTTAAACAAAACTGCACAAGTTATAGCAGCTTGGCCTGTCAGGGTGAATGCAAACAGGTTCTATGACATGCGTCGTTGTTTGTGATCCTTCACACGCTTCTAAAAACCTGCTAATCAATCAACCTGATAATTGCGCTCAAATTCTGTGTGGCCAAATCTCTAGAGTTACCCATTCGAGTCATGGGCTGCTGAAATTTTGGGGGTAGTTGAACTTTACCTGAGTTGGAATGCTCCTGTAGGGCTGTGTTTGTGTTTTTATGTGTGTGAGGAGGAGGTAACCCATGCCAGGGGGTAATGCGAGGGACAGGTAGAAACGAAGGGAATGTTAATTTGTGCTTTCCCAACCTCCTCTTCTTCTCCTCACTCAACCCTGTCACTTCTCCAGCTGACTCACAAGCGCCTTAAGGGGATCTTGTAATCTCTCTTTCTTTCATTCTTTATCTGTCTTTCCTCTCACTCTTTTAAACGTCATTCCACACACCTGTGTTTAACATCATTACTCTGACAGCCAAGCACATCGTCAGCCAATCAAATCTTGACATTCATGTTACACCCTCAAACATCAACCATGCAACAGCTGCTTCAATTATGTTGCCTTCAAGTTATGTTTGGAATATTACATTTATGTAATGCGCACATGACTGGCATAAGATTTACAAGTAGGAAACTACCATTTTTCATCACAAGAATAATAAAATGCATAAAGCATTCCCGAATTCTGTGTACATAAAACATTTTGACATAACCAAACTATCTCAAAAGGTAAAAAAATTAAGTTACACTTTGAGATATAAAGTTACTTTTGCAAGATTTTAAGTCACAGTAATGAGATGCAAAAATCGATCATTGCAAAACAAAATGTCACTATGTGAGATATAAACTTACATTTGCAAGATATTAAGTGCACTTATGAGAATTACAGTTACAGTTGCAAGATTTGAAGTCATTTTTGAGGCAGAAACAGGCTTCCGTAGAATTTACAGCACTAATTGTACAAACGATTACCGCAGAAATTTGTTCTGTTCATGTTTCACAACTGAATGTGCATCCTTTGCTTTGCGTTTCACTTCGCTGCACTAGTGCCAAAACCTATAATCATCAGTAGGAAAAAAGGAAAGAAATTTTCACATCAATTTTATTTCAGCTAAAATAAAACAACACGTTGTACAAATTTAAAAATGACTTACGGGCATCATTAATTATTTGCAATTTTATCTTGTGAAGGTAAATAAAAACCTTTAGACAGAAGGCATGCTTTGAAAGACAGAATGCCCTCTTCAGCTGCCATGCTAAGTCTGTACCTGTCAATCATTTAGTTAGACAGATGTTCAAATGGGATTGTCAGAGAATTGAATTAAGGTTAAATGTACCGTGATGATTTACTGGTAAAATGTATTCCCTTTTCAAGCTTTCTAATTTCTCCAAAGCAATGCTGACTAAATAATAAGTCTTGCTCCATTGTTATACAAATAGTATTTTTGGCTCGAAGTCCGTGTGGGAAGTTGTCAGCTTCTGGGATTGCATCCCCTGGAGATAGACACTCTAAATACATAAGAGTGGGAAATCTCTGTGTGTATCTACATCTGCAGGCTTTTTCACAATGTTTCCCTAAGAATAATTGAATTGCTTTATTTCTCTCACCTGTAATATTATATATTAACTCATAACGGTGGAGCTACACTAATTTTTATCAATACGTACACATTTTTACAGGGGACCTATCATGCAAAATTCTCTTTTATAAGTTGTTTGAACACAGACGTGTGTCCACAATGTGTAAACAACCAGCCTATAATGGTAAAAACCCACCCACTCCTTTTTTAATAAGCCCCATAAATCATGAACAGTCTCTCCAAACGCACGGTTCCAAATTTCACAGTCTGCCCTGTTAGCATAGAGACCTCCTTGAGAGCCACAGCTGTCCAAAACACATTACAAATGTTCTGTTATTGGATGTGCCAACGAACATAAGAGTCTCCATAGACTGAGGAGATGCATCTGAGCCACTGAGGACACCGTGGTTGAATTTCAGTTTTGAAATCTAATTTTGTGATCGATGTTAAACTTTGTAGTCTTCCGACTAAAACCTGCTAATCCCTAATTTTTACGACATGAAAATATCCAAATGAGGTGTCATTAGCAGCCCCTTGAAAGAATTTTTATTATTTGTTTTACATTTTTATAGAAAAGTGTGTGAAAAAATGTTTTTTTATGTTTGGTGTATACTGAAAATTCTTATATAGCCTATATCTGCCCAGTTATTTATCACATTTGTAACTCTTTAATGTAATTTTACGGTAATTAAACATAGGAATACTGAGATAAAAGACAAAATTAATAAAAAAATACAGTCATCTGTTGTTTTGTTGTGTTGGTTGGCACGTTTTATTGCGGTGAACCATTGCAGTCGTCTATCAGGATTTTTAGAAATACAATAGAATGATTTCCCCTTTGCTTTCCCCCACCTGTTCTGGCGTCCTGGTGCACAACAGCTGTCCACCATGTTGAAATAGTACGATTTGTAAGGTCTAAACAGCCTGGTTTTAAATGATTGTTCGGACCACTACCGATACCAATTGCTACAGCCGCTCTCGCGTTTAGATTGCATGACGTCAACCTCCGGAGCTCTATAACAGCTACACAGTAAAAACCCCAGAGTTAAATCAACTCTGCTTAGATAACATTTGGTCCCTCTCTAAATAGTGTTAAAGTAACACTGAAGCAGAGTTAAAGTTAATGAGATAATTAAGCAATTAATTAAGCGATGATTGAACATTAATGATGAACGCCTGCTGTTAACAAGCAGAATCACTAAAGAATAGAGAAACACAAGAACTACAACTGACTTCAGCCACAGTCTTAGATGAAATCAACTAAAGATAAAAGACATTCAGTCTCTGAAGAGTGTTACTTTAACACTAGTTCAGTGTTACTTTAACACTATTTAGAGAGGGACCGAATGTTATCTGAGCAGAGTTGATTTAACTCTGGGGTTTTTACTGTGTAGTAAAAAGGGGCATAATACGTAACACTTGAAGCTGAAATCATTTCTAGTAGCAACAAACAGGATTTCAAAAATACAGATTGTTTCCAAAAACTCCTACTAGCCTTGCCCCTTCCTTTTATTCTTCAGACAAACAGGAAGTCCCGTCCCAAACATATGCCATTGGTTGATCCAAAAGCTGACATGTCGGGCCACTCAAAGAAACAGTACTTCATTCTTTTAGACTTAATGAAATGGCTTAATAAGCACTGCTTTCTTTTCCATGTGGATGTGTTTCCTGTCAAGGAAGGAATTTTGTGTGTCAAAAGTGTTTTTTTAAATAGCCAATAAACTTTAGTTAAAGTTTCAGGTTCAGGTTAGGATCAATGTCAGTTGTGTAGCGATTACTCAGTGGTCACTTCCAAACAAAGCAGCTTTATATTTAGCTTTATATTAATACTAGGTAGTCGTGGCCTAATGGTGAGGGAGTCAGGCTTGTAACCTGAAGGTTGCTGGCTTGATTCCCACGCCGGCAGGAATTGAAGGTGGGGATTTTGAATGAACAGCACTCTCTCCACCTTCAATACCATGACTAAAGTGCCCTTGAGCGAGGCATGTAACCCCTTGTAAGTCACTTTGGATAAAAGCGTCTGCCAAATGAATAAATGTAAAAGTTCAGCAAACATGAATCTGTTATGTAATCTGCGTAGGAAGATGGATCGATTAACGTGACTTATTGACACGCATTGCGCCATAATGTGACCAAATCTTTAGGAGAGGGACATCCTCATTCTAGAGAGACAAAAATTTGGACATGCCATAATTGAAAGTGGAATCATCAGCATCACTCTTTGCAGTATATTTTAAAAATGATGAAATTTTGCACAAAATATCTTTACTAAAGTAGCATAGAAATCTTTTCGTCCATATTGTGACGTGCATCTGAATGTAGTTTTTTGAAAATTAAATCTATATATCATTCACTATGAGATCTATCACGATAAGATGCATTTAGAAAATAGATAGGGTGAATTTTAATTTCATGGCGACTTTAATCGTACCCTCTTTCTTTCTGTAGGGGAACGTCTTGTCCACACAGGACTCGTGTCCTTCAGGGGCGTACACAGCCAGTGGAGAGTGCTGCAAACAATGCCAACCCGGGGAGGGGGTGAAGGAGCCCTGCGGAGCGGCACAGACAGTGTGCGCACCGTGTCTTGACAGTGAGTATCCACAGAGAGACGTTGGCCGCAGTGTTGCTAAAATGAAGCAGCTGCCTTATTTAAAATGCCATTTCCTGTGCTGAACTCTCACTTGAGGGGAGTCAGAGGGCTTTTGAGTTGTGAATGGTAATTAGTAGTTAAAGGGGAAATGCTTTTAGGAAATGAGACTTGACAAAACATTGTCTGGAGTGCTTAGAGACCAATCTGGGTGTATTCAGCCACTCACAGCTCTGATTGGGATTAATTAAAGCAAAATCCAGTGGCACATTGCATTTGGCGGGGTCACATAACAGAGTGTTTGTGCCGAGGTTTGGGAGATAGAGTTTTTTTTTAATCCGCATATCTGGTCCTGAGCCAAGTCCTGGTCCAGAGCCTGCCAGAATCCCACCACTTCCAAAAGGATCTCCCACACGTCTGCTTGCATGACCCAGCTGAACAAGACAAGATAGGAGAGAGATGAATGGAAATAGAGAATGAGTAGCCAGAAATGTGACCAAAAATAGTCATCATTTAATGCGTATATTTATAGAGTCTCATGCCTCCTGAAATAATAATAATAATTTTTTTTAATGAAAAACAGTTTTTAAATGTAAAACGTAAAACTTTTATTTTGACATTATTACAAAGTGAACTTTTTAAAAGTGTATTTAAGTGTGTCAAGAAACATTCTCTCTGCCCTCTTCGGAGCTCTCATTTATGTTTCATTTATGATATTGATAAATACGAGTCCCAAAGTCTAATATATTTATCAGAAACAGATGAATTCACAGTAAACGGAAAAATATAGTGTTTTGGGACACTATATTATGTTATATCACAAGAAGACGTAATGATTTGTAGATCACGTATCAAATTTGGGACAAATGCAGATCTTATGAATTATGAAATTCATGTGTTTAGAGTGTTATGTTGATATATATACTTTGTAAATGTTGAAAATGTATTAAATTCGAAAAACAAAAATGCTCTCAGAGATTCCTAATGTCTTTTATTGAATTTGGAGAAATAATAGTTGACAGTAGACTGTTGACTTACATTAAGACTATAGAGCTATACAATATATATGGATAGCATAACTCAGATCATATGGTCTGAGAGGAGAATGAGAACATGTTGAGAAATTAAGATCACTTCTGAAACTCTCATGATTGAGATTACATGGGTCTTTTTCTTGGGAGAAAATTGGAGAAGTCAGAGACTTAAGCAAAATCTCTATTTGCTGTCTATTTAGCCTCACTGATGTCTGGGAGATGTTAAAGAGATTTCATTTGTGATTTTATTTCCTATGGGATATTATCATGTAAATGGTTTCTTCGACATATTATCACATTGACACATAACCTAAACGAACCTACACTTGAGTTCGGTGCATACTTTTTTGTTATTATTAAGTAGCCTTGGGTGAAGGTCAGGGAAAGGCATGTCCACCAAGACCCCTCGACATAAGAACCACCAACCTCCTGTCATTCACTGCAACCCTAAACATTCTTCCTTCAGTAATTTCCATCTATTCGTCAGGCCTTCCCTGAGGGCCTGTGCTGGGCTCTGCGATCCTCATCCATCAACTTTAACTATTACATGCTGAAAACTCCAAACGGTTCTTTTCACACCCTCATAAGTCACATAATGCTACTTGACAGCACTTCAGCAATAATGTGTTGACATGTAAAAGTAGCATTTGGGATGGTACTGGAATGAAAACAAATGAACATGAAAAATGATCATTTACGTTAACTGGCTCGTTTGAATTACTTACACATAAGTACTGTAATGTGAAAGTACCAGGTGTGTGTATTCACCAATCACATCTCCATTTGACCTTCTCAGAGTAAATCAAAATGTAAAAAAAACATTGAGCCTCCTGACCAGCCTAACACAGCAACATTGGCACAACCAGTGGTGTGAGTTTGGCCAGTTGCACTACACTGTTAAAAAATTACTGTAAATTTTACAGTATAATACTGACAGCAGGGTTGCCAGCCAGTTACTGTAAAATTTACAGTAGTGTTACTGTTATTCAATTTACAGAATTTCCCTGTATTCTCTGATTACAGTAAATAACTGTATTTTTTTTAAATTATGAAGGGTCAATTTACAGCAATATTCTGTAAATTGGAGTCAAACCCCAGAATGCATTGCAGTTTACAGCAATATGCTGTATTATTAAAAAACAGCCAGCGGCTGTAAAATAAGGCTGTAATTTTTACAGCAATTCATTACAGTGTACAGCACAATAACAATATATTTATAGGTGGCTTTTTAAAGGGTTTAGGCCCCACCCAGTTACCTTCCACTTAACATTGCTGACTGTAGCTTGCAGGGATATTTTGAAGTTCACATTCATCTGCCTTCTGTTTACTTGAAGTTGTCATTACATTCTTCCATTACTGAATTTAGGAGAATCATAAGACTCTTTAACCTCAGTAAATAGCAGACTTGTGTTCTTCATTCAGTGCTTAATGCAGGTTCCCTGCAACAATGTCATGGCTTAGTTTAATAAGATAAAGACATTTATGATTGAAGTATCGTTTGGATTCTCTTGTAAAAAGATGTGTGCTTAATTGTATTGAATGTATAGAAGTCACCCTGCAGTCAATAATGTTGTCCTTTAAAACTCATCTTTGATAATCACAATGAAAAAAAAAAAAAAATTCCTGTGAAAATAATATCTTCATGCCTTATAATAGCTGTCCGCGCAGCCTTTAGAATTTTGTATTTGAACTTCCGTTTTTATGGCATCGCTGCCAAAGAGTAACTGTAGAGTTAACGAAAGATATCGTGAGCATTAAGCACTTTTCCCGGTGTGTCAAATACATTGAACAAAAAGATTAACAATTAAGGGCATGGCCGGAACATACCATGATCTGCTGGTGCTTGTCTACACCGATTACAAGTATTATGCTTGTTCGGAAATTTTGTCAGGCGAGCTCTATAAAGTACCTTGCATTAGCCGCTTTTCCACTGTCTGGCCAGTGCGAGCCAGGGCTAAAAAAATGCTGGATATCAGACTGTATCAGATTGTGCGGGTGCAAATTGATGAAGAGTTTAGTGTACCTGATTTAAGATATATGCCCATTGGTCATCTGAAATGAGAGTAGAAAGGACTTGTTCCCAGTTCTCCTTCAAACGCTTTGACAGATCAGGAATCAAAGTATTTCAAACCGTGTTTTTGAGTTCATCTTTAGTTCCCTTCAGTTTTATGAAGAAAATACTCAGCAATGGTGTTGACTGATAAATTATTTACACATGTTCTGTCTTAAATCATTTAAAACACCACATAGACATATAAACAACATTAAAAACTTTTCATCTCAGGTGGTCTTTAAAAAATCTAGTGTACTTAAAGCGACTTTCATGACTGCTTCATAACACACTTAAGTACACTTTTAAGGTGCACTTTGTAATAATGTAAAAGTACGTTTTACCTTGTTTTTATAATCTTTTTCATGCCTTAAAGAAGTACACTTATTTTGATGTGTTGACATACTAAAGCACATTAAGTACTTGATTATAAATTTAACTGTTGTATGTTATTCAATATTATATTAAAAATGTATATATTTAAAATGTTCTAAATTGCATATTAATCATTATAAATGAGTAATTATAAATATATTTAAATACATGACACAACAAATTTCAATAGAAATTATTAGAGTATTTACTTACCATAAATACTTATTTGGCAGTGCACTGTGGATCGAAAAATCACTATAATTTCTCCTAATTTCATTTAATATAAACATTCAGTGTCCATTTAAGTATATATATATATATATAATATCTTATTTCCATAATAAGTAAAGTTAATAAGTAAATATTATAATAATAAGTAAAATTGGTGTGGGTGCAATATTAAAATTTTAGATGGAAGGTAATATACAGTCGGAATTCACATTAAATGTTACACTATGATTTTGCTTGTGCCACATCTGAGTAACAGACCAGACATACTGTCCTGTAATGAATGAAGCTGTTGTTTCTATTCACTGAAAGTTCTGAACAGTAAATGGAAAGTTGATGCATTAACACATTCATTTTGTGAAACTGCAAAAATTCCAAATGAAGCTGCATGCATAATACTGTAATAGGTTATAGTAATAATCAGTTTTAAATTAAAAATAGCATGTCATACCTCAGGACATGTCAACTTTTAATTATTCTCCCAATATATCAGCTAGTCAGATAATATTTGACCATATTGAGATTACTGACAAGAATACTGACATTGGTCAATAACTTTACAATATGAAGTTTTATCGTTTCTGGTGTCAGTTCCAAAAACTTAGTTCATGCCAATTGACCCTTCGCAAAGACCGCCCCCTTTAGTTACTGTTGCTTTGTCCGACAAGCCATGCACTCTCATGCCACACATCATGTTCTCACACAGTGAAAAATACATCCTGGAGCAAAGAGGACACCGACAACACGTCGACAGACAAGACAGAGCAGGTTACTTTTGATATGAAACAAGTTTCATATTTCAAATACTGTAATTTTATAAAGAAGTTTAAACAATAAGTACCGTATAGTGTGTCTTTAATGTGTCGTGACAGATCGCTGTAGCTCCTCGTGAACCGATCATCTCTTCATACTAGTTCATTTATAGCATCAAATAAACATGAATGAACATCAGAAGGAATGTTGTTTCAAGCGCTGAAAGACGTGAGTACACACAATTTTCAAGTTCAAGTTCACCGACGTTAATCTGCTAACTCCCCTGACTGCTTTGTCGGACAAAATGGCAGATTCCGGGTTATGATTGGTCAGATCGCCTGTCAATCAAACTGCCAATCAAGCAATTGCTCATTTTCAGTTTTTCATAATGTTTGTAGTGAAGTATTGTGTAAAAGTTCTTTGCCCTGAAAAATTGTGCAAAAAACCCCCCAAAAACGTTTGATTAAAAATATTATTCAACATCACTGAATCACTCTGAATATATTACTGTAGGCTATGCTAACAAAACTCATTTTACCACTCCTTCAAACATGTCTTCAGTCTCATATCTGAAGACATGAGTATTATCCCCTGTAATTGTTTTAGACCGTAGTTCCCTAGCAGTTTGTGCAATGAATTATGGACTGCGCGGTCAGAATAGGTTTCCTTTTCTGGCAATGAATAAACAGAAGCCACCTCTGCACTTTGTAGTTCTAATGTTGACTCACATGTAGACTCTCATGACTGTACAGTTAAGAACACTCCCACTCATCGGTTGTCTGTCATAATGCATAGACATTCATTATTGATGGCTAGCATTATGCTAATGGCTCTCAGAGGGCAGGGATCAGGAGAAGAGTAGACTCAGAAGAAGAAAAGCTGAGTGGACAGGATTTCATCTGCAGGAAATGCACAGATTACCCATCATAGTCTCCTAAATAAAGCCCCAATAACCGGCCCCCAGAAGCCAGCAAATTACCCCCTTATCATTACGGCCATTAGCAGTTCCAGCACACATGGGAACCCATAATGTGCAACTCTATTTGTCCAGCACAAAGACACAATAACATTTCATCCACTTTGATGGATAGATCTAAGGATAACTATGGCATTAGCGTGTTATCTTTCTCTTTGCCACTGTCTGGCCACTGTTTCCATGAATATCCTGCCAGTGGCATATACGGAAACACTTGGTATGGCATGGGATATTTCAATGCACCCAAAAGAGGGGGTAGCCACAAGGGTTGTGCTGTCTCACACACACACACACAGGTTGTGTTCATGTGTTTTGTGGGGACTTTCCATAGCCGTAATGGTTTTTATGCTGTACAACCTGTATATTCTGTCCCCCTACCCCTAAACTTAACCCTCACAGAAAATGTTCTGCTATTTTAGATTTTCAAAAAAGATCATTCTGTATGATTTATAAGCTTGTTTCCTAGTTGGGACCAACGAAAGGTCCCCACAATGTCAAGATTTACTGGTTTTACTTACATTGTGGGGACCAAGGAAAACAAGCACACACACACACACACACACACACTCACACACACACACACACACACATGTTGTTTTCATTTTTTATGGGGACATTCCATATTCTGTCCCCCTATACTGCCCCTACCCCTAAACCTACCCATCACAGAAAATGTTCTGCTATTTTAGATTTTCAAAAAAGATCATTCTGTATGGTTTATAAGCTTATTTCCTCATGGGGACCAAAAAATGTCCCCACAAGATCAAAATATACTAGTATTACTATACCTGTGGGGACATTTGGTCCCCATTATGTAGGGAATACCCCCCTCCCCACACACACACACACACATGGACAAAATGGCTTCCTGAATAATTTAGTGATAGCTAGACCTCTATCTTCTAATATATCTGAATAGGATAGATGATAGGAATACAATACCATAAGCATGCAGCATTTAGAGATTTTCTCTCCAATTTTCGCAATATTGACATCATAATTTCTTCGTTTAGTCAGTGGTTCAAGATATCCATGAGAATACATGGGATCAAAATATGATGCAAGGCTTTCTTTCATTTAATATAATCATAGATAAGTGCCCCTATTATGTTATTTTAAAGGCCCCTGATTCTTTTTTGGAGGTGTCCCACAATAAGTTTACATGCATCCAAAGTCAATAAACACTTTAATTTATATAAATTGCAACATTTACTTTTTTTCCCCCACAGTGTCTAAAACAGTTCAATAAAGGATCCGGTCTCCTTTCCCAGAGACTACTCTGCTCTGATTGGTCAGATAGCCAAGTCTGTTGTGATTGGTCTACTGCTTGTAAAGTGTGCAATTTCATCTCCACAGCACTGATACACTGTAATACGAACAACAACAATGACGTCGGTTTTACCGTGTCAATTCAAGTCCACATCCTATTTATTTGGAAGTGCAAGCAAAGTGTACACATCTTCTTGACATGAAGTAAGAATGGAATTACTGACGACTTGTTTCAGGCAGTCCAGAATGGGTTCTTTCTTTTGGGAGACAATAACACCATTTATTGCACACTTTGATCTTTGAAACTTTGCATTTTACATTCACGAACAGCTATATAAGTTAATATACACTGTTAAAAATTACCTGTAAATTTTACAGTATAATACTGGGGTTGCCAGCCAGTTACTGTAAGTTTTACAGTACCATTACTATAATTTAATTTACAGAATTTCACTGTATTCTTTGATTAATTTTTTTTTTTTTAAATTGCTGTATTGTTTTTAATTAAATAAGTCTCTTACCACAGTTGTAGAGCACTCTCTCTTGCTGCTACCAGCATCTCAACCGTTGGAAATCCTACAATGCCTCTTCATGCTTGAAATTTACAGTAATATCCTGTAATTTTGAGTCAAACCGCCACGCCCCCCAGAATGCATTGCAGTTTACGGCAATATGCCCTATTATTAAGAATACAGCCATCTGCTGTAAAATATTGCTGTAATTTTTTACAGCAATTCATTACAGTGTATAAAAGTTAATATTCGAGGAGTATAACTCTTCTTTAAGAAAATATCATTCTTTACAATGGTGCCATCTGGTATTTTAGAAATCATATTTTTCTTCCACAGCCTCAATCTGTTAGATCCAGAACTGCCATAGACATTGGAGATACACCAATATATAGATTACTGGTCAACAAATAGGTTTTTTTCAGGGGAGATTATCTAACTTTTATCTGCATACTAAATTTGTTGTTGCATTATTGTTAAGTACTAATGGTTATTCATTGTTACTAACCCCATGCCAGAGACAATGTCAGTCCAGGAGAGCCGCTATCCTGCAGAGTTGAGCTCCAACCCTGAAAAAGCTTCACTTGCCTGTGAAGATATCAATTAGCTTGTTCAGGTGTGTTTGATTTAGAGTTGGAGCCAAACTCTGCAGGACAGCGGATCTCCAGGACTGATGTTGCCTACCCTTGCCCTAAGCCAAACCCTAAAGCGATCCATTATTTTAACCCAGCATTGATATAATTATAATTTGAATAGATTACTATATAAATTCAATAGTCCATTCTTAGACAATGGTAGTAACTTTGTAAATGCATGTCAACTAGTCTGCTTAATATCTGCTAAAGTTTACTTTGATGCTCCCCAACAGACCCCTCAAGTACATGTCAACTTATTCCACTAACCCTAATCTTAACTCTGACCTAACAGTCTCATAATACTCTAATGAGGGTTAGTTGACATGCAGTATTGGGGTAACGCATTACAAGTAACTTGAGTTCTACCAGAAAGACTCGGGGGGCAAGATGATGTGACAATGATATTTATTAACAATCAGCGAGCAAAATATAGTGAGATAAAGTTCTTTGGCGTAGGCCCCGTCTGTAGCTTAGATCCTGAGGGTTTCGGACTCTGCATTTCCTGCCTAAAGATGAAGGCAGGGGCGTAGCCGACCCCCGGGAAGTTTGGACAGGGACCATCCTGGTGGTGGTGGGGAGGATGGAGGTTAAGGTTGACGTCAGCATCTCTGAACTCAGACGTGTGTAAGAACCGCTCTTATATATAATAATTGGTTAGATCTAAACTCATAGTGACATAACATTTGAGTCTTCCTGGCAGAACTTGCACTAGAGCTTTCATTTCTAGACTAAATGTCTAAAAACAGTTTAAAAAAACAGTATTCCTCAAAAAGCATAAAAATGGTACAAATTGCACAAACCTGCAAGAACTAGTATATGAAATTAACATAAATATACTTTATGCATTTAATCTCACTTTTTTTTTTAACCAACGTCTTTGCTGTTGACCTTCGATGATCCAGTTCAGCCATACTAATAAGCAAAAATGACTTTAGAAAAACAGCACATTTGTGATCAGCCTGAAGCTTAGGAAGAAGGGGCCTTACATTTGCCAAAAATAGAGTTTTTAAACAACAAACAAACAAGCCAAACCTGGGTGAGATTAAGTAGCGCAAAAGTAAAGTAACGCATTACTTTCCATAAAAAGTAACTAATCCAGTTAGTAACTTTTTAGGGAGTAACGGAATATTGTAATGCATTACCTTTAAAAGTAACTTTCTCCAACACTGTTGACATGTAGTTGCAAAGTTCCTTATAGTTAGTCGAATGTCGACTATAGTTTGCAGAAAGTGGACTATCGAAATAAAGTGTAACCAATACTGGTGCTATAGTATGTATTATATCATTGTTGGGGATTTTGGAGTTAAAAACCCAAAAGACCAGATATGATAAATGAAGACCTGGAGTCAGAGTTTTAAAAAATAAATTGAAGAAAATTTTAATGAAGAATAGTTTGCAGTTTCATCAGCAGAAGAGGGCTTCAAGTCTCACAAGGAGTTCGTAGGCCGCTCTCACTCTCTCTTACATTCACATTTCCAGAACAATTATACTCTAACAGAGTCCACTAACTACGTCATTTCTAAGATACTGATTGGTTAAGAAAATTAGACAAAACTGGTAATTTTCCACTCATGGACAGATAGTCAGAATATCTCCTTCCATCATGATGCTGACGATCGGACCCTGAACTCAGGCACAGAATGTCCTGTTAAGTCAGGACAAGGCGCCTGCAGGTCTCAGAGTGCCAGTTGTCCACCAGTACCCATAAAGCACCTGTACAGAACACTGAGCGCACATACAAAGACACATGATTCACAGCTTCTTCAAGGCTGAAGTTGATCTGAGCTCTGCTCTGAACTGGAAACTTTACCAAAACATACTGATAAGTTGTACTTTTCTCTCAGTGAGAGGTACAGACAATATACATCATTATTTTCTAGTGTTTGAAAATGAAAATGAAAATCAAAGTTATTCATATTTTGAAAGATAAATGTTGATTAATAACTTCTCATAATCAATCACACATTATATTTGGGGGGAAAATGATCTTTTTCAACCCTGTTACATTTAAGACATTTTGCGGTTGAAGTTCAGAGTAATAGTAATGGGTTTGCTCATTGAACTAAATTATGTGTGATTTTTATCCCATAAAATGAGTTGAAATATTGACCTTTGCAAAGGTAATATAAGTCTATACAAAAAAATTGAGAAACATTTTGAGGTCAAAAAATGAGGTAAAGAAAAAAATGTGTCAGAAAGATCAAATTATTATCTATGGTTTTACAAGTTAACGATAAAAACCCCGAAATGCTTAACCGGAAACTTTGTATGCTCAGAGAGATTGTCTCTTCTTTTGTCTTCAGGTGAGACGTTCTCTGAGAACTTCAGCCACACGGAGACGTGCAAGCCGTGCACAGCATGTTCCGAACTCAGTCGCATGCTGACGCCCTGCACTGATGCCAATGATGCAGTGTGTGTCTGCGACTACGGGTCTTTCTTCAGCACAGTGACAGGGCGCTGCGAGGCTTGCACGGTGTGTCCTCTGGGCTACGGTGTGCTGATACGCTGTAATTATGACCGTGACACGGAGTGTGAGGAGTGCCTGGATGAAACGTTTTCAGATCAGGAGACCTCTTTCGACCCCTGCCTGCCCTGCACACAGTGCGAACAGCTTGAGATGGAGGTGAAAAACTGCACTTCTGTCAGTGATACGATCTGCCAAGGTAAGAGATTCAAGAATCAAAATCAAAAAAAAAAAATGTAAGTAGATGGGTTACCATGACACAATGTGCCAAATGGTTTTCTGTTACTCACCCTCTTGCTTGTTTTTAAAATCACTGGCTAAAAAATGACCCCATGCATGTGTTGGCCTGCTACGGCTCTGTTCTCTGGAGATGACAGTTAAAGTTGAGAATGACGACTAGATTTGGCCATGCAAAAAAGTAACCTCTCTGTTAGGGTATTGATGATTTTTAGCATTTTTTTTGTGTTTTGCTAAGGCGATCGTCAACAATGCACCACCATTTTACATCTTTCACTTTTACATAATGCAACATCATAAACTGTCTCCAAGCTGACTGTGAAGCATGAAGATTTCCAAACACAGTACGTCTAAAAGTTTGTAGGGTACTAAATATTTGCTATTTTTCAAAAGCTCAGTACAGTTTTCACATGATACATTTTTAATGTTTAATACTTGTTCATTAACGGTTTATAGCTACATTACCTGTCAAACGTTTGGAATAATGATTTTGAAAAAATTTCTTATACTCACTAAGGCTGCATTTGTTTGATAAAAAAGCATAAGAGACTAATTCCAAAAACACTAACAAATTGTAGTTATTCCAAACATTTGACCAGTAGTGTACATATTTTATGTTAAAAGCCGGTCTGTTATGTTTTTGTCAAAATGAGTAAAATTAAGTAAGATGGACTTAAATTAAAAAACATAACAAAATATTGAGAAATTTTAAAAAAAAATTGTGAAAAGACAAAACTATGACAAACACAACAACAACAACAACAACAACAAAAAACTGTAAGAATGAAAACATACAGTATGAGAGTTCTGCCTATAGGACAGCATGTGATAGATGAAGTAATGGATTATCTCATTATCATCAGATCATTCACAGTTCCCTGGTGTGTTTGCAAGTATGGGGTATGTCTATAAATAGACAAGTAATATGATTTAAAACCAAGAAAGGCAAAAACACTTCAACCTTTTGTGATTGCCAAGCTCACTGAACTCGCTGCATAATGTCAGATGCTCGTGGCCTTGCCGTAAGCCTAATATTTGACGTCTTATTGCTGAGCTGAACTTAGCTGTGAATCAAATTAAAGCAGTATCTTAAGAAAAGTATCACATTCAAAGATCAGCAGTCAACATTACAGGCTTTGTTCTGGGTCTGGCCACTAAAACGGTTTCAGAAGTGGATCAGAGAAAGAGGCTTTGTACATGGCCCAAGTTCTGCCATTACAAGAAACCATACTAAGTGCAGTTGGGTCCAGAAATGGATTTTCAATGTACTTTCTTAATGTGTTCTTATTATTTATGAGGTCATTTTGAGAATTGTGTGCAATGTGTGTGCATGGACAGAAAGGTGTCTTAAAACCGTTTTAACAGCAGCTCATAATTTAGTCTGGCCTTGAAATTGCTTGTACCAACTGTCCAAAAAGGCACAGCAGTCATGAAAACCGTTAGCTAAGAATAAATGCCAACATTAAGCGGTAGTTCACATACTGGGTTGTTTTAGAAGTGATGTTAAAAGATTAGTTCACTTCAGAATTGAAATATCCTGATAATTTACTCACCCCCATGTCATCCAAGATGTCTTCGGTCGAAAAGAAATGAAGGTTTTATGGAAAACATTCCAGGATTTTTCTCCATTTAGTGGACTTTAGCGTGGATCAACGGGTTGAAGGTCTAAACTGCAGTTTCAATGCAGCTTCAAAGCGTTCTACACGATCCCAGATGAGGAATAAGAGTCTCATCTAGCGAAACCATCGGCCGTTTTCTAAAAAAAAAAAAGAAAAAGAACATTTATTTACTTTTTAACCACAAATGCTCGTCTTGCACTAGCTCTGTGATGCGCTACACATCACGTAATCACGTTGGAAGTGATTACGACCCAGTGTATTTTAGTGTGGAGAAGGAGGACCGTTCAAAAAGTTGTTGCATGTTGCATGACACATATTTATATGTCTTAGTTTATTGTTTATAATAGTCCTTTCGTGTGTTTAAATCTTTTGAAACACTCAAACACTCCTACATCACCTTTCTAACGTGATTACGCGTCGCAGAGCTAGTGCAAGACGAGCATTTATGGATAAAAAGTATATAATCTTTTTTTTTTTTTTTTTTAGAAAATGACTGATTTTTTTGCTAGATAGATCATCTGGGATCATGTAGAGCCCTTTGAAGCTGCACTGAAACTGCAATTTGGACCTTCAACCCATTGAACCCTGTTGAAGTCCACTATATGGAGAAAAATCCTGGAACGTTTTCCTCAAAAATCTGTTAAAAACCTCAATGAAAAGTCTTCATCTGCTCTCCTTTTAATTGCAATCACATAGGAAACGAATAGAACACTTCTCCTCAACAATTCACAATAGCGTATCTTTAGCATATTAGTAAAAAATTGTGAGGTCTCTTAAAATCTGGACAAACTTAAGTAGGAACAATAGCTATAACAAAAAAAATACCTTTACACCAGCACTTACTTGTAAAACTTGGACCAAGAAAACCAAGAAGAGTGGTTCAGTTAAACAAAATTCTAAACGTCTTTATATTTATGGATTTTCTTTGACACGTAATTGTTTTTAACAAAGATTATTAAAGCCATTGTTTGCTAACCGGCAAACATTAGACATTGATAATGTGGTTTGGATCCGTTTACACGTATCGGCCAAGACATGTGTGAGTAGCTACGTTTGCCTGATGTTTATCTGTCAATGATCAACATGAGATTTTCTCTGACCCCGTCTGACCTCTTTCTGGGGTCTTAACATGAAGGTGAGAGGTCATAGGTCACGGGTGGCTACTGATTTCAGTTCACCTTGGGTTCTATAAACATGGAAATCTTAAGAAGAGAGCAAATAAAACATGCTGTGTGTTGTCTACTACAATGAAGTGAGGCGTCAAAAAGACGCATTGATGTTTCAAAGAAAAAAGAATGTTCATATGTATCAGGAACATTTGAAACTACTGGACTATAGATGCTGCAGAAATATAAGAAACGGTCTGAGGGGTTTCACACCTGAGTCCTTTTTAAAAGAACCAAAATCAGATCTCTTGAAGTGGACCAAGAGGCGAACCAAGTGAAAATGGACCCAGACTGTCCCTGAAAGAGGACTCAGATCCTTTTTTAGTCCAAAGGGGTTTAGTGCAGTTCATTGCATTGTGGGTACAGTAATAATAAACAGGATGGCTGACTTAAACCCTCCACAAAACCTCCTGACAACATTCACTTCTATTATAAGTGCCTCACTTTTTTTTTTTTTTGAAGAATATAATTATTATTATTATTACACACTTAGCAAAAAAAAAATAGAAAATGTGCTGGTAATTTAAAATTATATTATTATTTTTTACAATTTTACATTCATTCATTCATCCATTTACTACCGCTCATCCGGGGCCGGGTCGCGGGGGCAGCAGTCTAAGCAGAGATTCCCAGACTTCCCTCTCCCCAGACACTTTCTCCAGCTCTTCCGGGGGGACACCGAGGCGTTCCCAGGCCAGCCGAGAGACATAGTCTCTCCAGCGTGTACTAGGTCTTCCCCGGGGCCTTCTCCCGGTGGGACACGCCCGGAACACCTCCCTAGGGAGGCATCCGGGAGGCATCCGAAACAGATGCCCGAGCCACCTCAGCTGACTCCTCTCAATGTGAAGGAGCAACGGATCTACTTTGAGCTCCTCCCGAGTGACCGAGCTCCTCACCCTATCTCTAAGGGAGCGTCCACCACCCTGCGGAGAAAGCTCATTTCGGCCGCCTGTATCCGGGATCTCATTCTTTCGGTCATGACCCAAAGCTCATGACCATAGGTGAGAGTAGGAACGTAGACTGACCGGTAAATCGAGAGCTTCACCTTGCAGCTCAGCTCCTTCTTCACCACGACAGACCGGTACATCGACCGCATCACTACAATCCGTCTGTCCACCTCACGCTCCTTCCTTCCCTCACTCGTGAACAAAACCCCAAGATACTTGAACTCCTCCACTTGAGGCAGGAGCTCTCCACCAACCTGAAGATGACAAGCCACCCTTTTCCGACTGAGAACCATGGTCTCAGACTTAGAGGTGCTGATCCTCATCCCAGCCGCCTCACACTCGGCTGCAAACCGTCCCAGTGCACGCTGGAGGTCCTGGCCCGATGGAGCCAACAGGACAACATCATCCGCAAAATCCCACAGGATCTCATCCCTGCTTTTTGCGGATGACAATTTTGCATATTATTTTGAATTGATGTAATATTGTTTTGCCATTTTTCCAATTTAAAATAGTACTTTCAGTGACTACATCCACTGAACATTATTTAAGAAGTGTATATCCAGTAAAATAACATTATTACTGGTGAAATCAGGTATTACGAGGACTACCAAACATTAGTCCCAATACATTATTGTACATACATTTTTTTCATTGTAATAGTTTAATATCAACATTAAACTGCTATAAACTTTCGTCTCACTTGCTTAACACGAAAATATAAACAAGATATTAGATTGTTCAAACAGCCACATCTCTCTTATAAAGTTTAGAAGTGGTTGGAAAGACAGGTGAATTCCATGAATGAATAATTAGCCATCATAAATAAATTTGTTTGAAGTGACCAAAGTAAATGGTAATTTGCGAATGAGTCCAGATCGATTTGTGTCCACAATGCACATTTTAGAGAACCAGCCATACAGTTTGCTGAAAGCGAATTGTGTTCAGACCACCATCCAAGATGATCTTGATTCGGTTCTCTTTAAAAGGGTTGTTTGGAGTGTTCACATATGGGCCAAAAAGCCAGCAAACTGCGCTCAGACCCCTGAAGAGGACCAAGTGTGACAGCAACCAGATCTTCAGATTTAATGGGAGCTCTAATGGGAGATTAGTCATGTGTGAGAACAGGCACCGTGAAAGTGGCGTGTAATTTCATTAAAAAGCATGAAGTTGTGTTGGTGTGTGGTGTGTCACAGAGCCCCCTACATTTGGTAAATCTGACAAGAAGAGTTCACATTTCACCCCAAAATCAAAAGGATATATATATATATAAAAAGAGTTTTTGGTGAAGAAAACAGAGCTTCTTTTTGTGCAGTTACGTTTTTTGCAGCACAACAGTTCTTATTCCCATAATTCATCAGGAAGTTTCACTTTGAAGGTTTTGATGTCATTGATGATTTTGAATCGGCAAAAATGCAATACCACAAATACTGTGATGTATAAATAATGCAACATAAACAGTGTATGTTTTTTTCACATTACAGTAATGACATTTTTTGCATTACGGTAAGAAGAATGGAAACGGGATTAGATAATAATGTTACAACATTAGAACTAAAGAAAAAAGATTTACATAAAAATGAATAATGATAATAAATTTCTTATGCTTTCGTGTTATACATAAAAAAGAAGATAATCAAAGATTATAAAACCAAAACTAAGTACAAATTGACTGAACAAGCATCATAAACAAAAATGCTAAAATAAATTTTAAGCTTTAAAATCACTAATATTGTTGAAAGTTATTCTTATTACTGTAATACAACTGATTACAACAATTTTGAATCAGTAAAAAGGTAATACCACAAAACACTGTCATGACTTTTACATAATACAACATAAATAGTGTGATTATTTTGTTTTCACATTACAGTAATAACAATATTGGCATTATGTTAATTGAAATGGGATTATTTGTCTTGCGACTTTTGAATTGAAATCTAAGGTCAAATAAAGTAAATGAAAAATTAATACTTTTTAATAAATAAAATGTAGTATTATGGTGTCATGAAATTTTAACATAAAACTTTAAAAATTAAACTCGTATTTCTAAGTGACCCACGAATGGGTTCTCAACACTGTGTGTGTGTGTGTGTGTGTGTGTGTATTTGTGTGCAAGCACACAGAGGAGCTTTATTGGTCAATATCCCTCCCATCCAAACCTAAAGATTTATCATCACCCATATTGACTCTTTAACTTTGACCTCTCTTTCTGCCTACTGCCTGTACAATGTATGCCTTCAAACAGAGACGTCTGTCTGTACTGGACAGAAATAATCAGTCTCTCTCTCTCTCTGTTTACCCCACCCCCGTCATCCTATGACAATGAAGTGTGTCCATTCATGACAACTGCTCATCCCCAGCTGTCTGCACTTGTCTGGCATGTGCCCTATGACATTAGTGGACAGAGCGACGGGCTGTTTTCTGGGGTAACGCAATACTTTGCCCTGATGTGAGGGTCCTGGGGTGACGATCCGGCGTGTGCCTGAGCTTTTGTCAGCCCATATGAAGCAAGTTTTCTGACTTATAAATTTCTGACACTTTTGGGTCAGTGATTCTCTCCTGCTCTCCTTCTGGGCTATAGATGTGATTGTGGCTGGAATTACATCGCTGAAATTCCGAGATGCACAGTGTGGAATTTCAGCTTCTTACAAAGCTTTTTTACAAAGCCAAAGTTTCCAAAAGAATCCTTTCAGTTGAGAACAATTTACATCTATTCTTTTATCTCACAATCTTCCCCCTTTACAACCCTAATGTCAAGGTTCACCCACTAAATTGTGTGGCGAGAGTGTGTCCGGATGACATCACTGACATTCAAGCGTAGAAGTTCATTGGCTGGTGAAGTTAATGAGGCGGTTATAGGCCATGATAAAGGGTTAGTTCACCCAAAAGTGAAAATTCTGTCATTATCATGTTGTTTCTAACCTGTTCTTCTTTGGAACACAAATGAAGATTTTTTTTGATGAAATCTGAGAGCCTTCTATCCCTCCATATACTGCTATACAACTGACACTTTGAAGCATCAAAAGGTGCATAAAGAGATCGTAAAACTAATCCATATGAAGTGAGTGGTTTAGTCCAAATTTTCGGAAGAGACTCAATCGCTTTATATGATGAACAGATTGAATATATTCACATATAAACATGCATCAATGGAATGGAGGTTCATTCTCATGTGTTACAGAGCACATTTGAGCTTCTGGGAGAGGTTTGTTCTTTCAGTCGAGCTTCTGTTTATCTTTGCTGACTACACTGTTAAAAAATTACTGTAAATTTTACAGTATAATACTGGCAGCAGGGTTGCCAGCCAGTTACTGTAAAATTTACAGTAGTGTTACTGTAATTTAATTTACAGAATTTCCCTGTATTCTCTGATTACGGTAAATAACTGTATTTTTAAAATTACGAAGGGTCAATTTACAGCAATATTCTGTAAATTTGAGTCAAACCAACACGTGACCCCAGAATGCATTGCAGTTTACAGCAATATGCTGTATTATTAAAAAACAGCCAGCGGCTGTAAAATAATGCTGTAATTTTTTACAGTAATTCATTACAGTGTAATGTTTATGTGGAAGTAAAAACTTAAATGAAATCTGTTCATCTGTTCAAAATTTGGACTAAACCACTCATTTCATACACTGTTAAAAAATTACTGTACATTTTACAGTATAATACTGGCAGCAGGGTTGCCAGCCAGTTACTGTAAAATTTACAGTAGTGTTACTGTAATTTAATTTACAGAATTTCCCTGTATTCTCTGATTGCGGTAAATAACTGTATTTTTAAAATTACGAAGGGTCAATTTACAGCAATATTCTGTAAATTTGAGTCAAACCAACAGAATGCATTGCAGTTTACAGCAATATGCTGTATTATTAAAAAACAGCCAGCGGCTGTAAAATAATGCTGTAATTTTTACAGGAATTCATTACAGTGTAATGTTTATATGGAAGTAAAAACCTAAATGAAATCTGTTCATCTGTTCAAAATTTTGACTGAACCACTCGTTTCATATGGACTAGTTTTACGAACTTTTTGAAGCGTCAAAGTGGCAGTTGAGTAGCTGTCAATGGAGGGACAGAAAGCAGTCAGATTTCATCAAAAAGATCTTCATTTGTTCTGAAGATGAATGAAAGTCTTACAGGTTCGGACATGAGGGTGAATAATTAATGACAGAATTTTCATTTTTGGGTGAACTGACCCTTTAACCAGGAATGGGGGTGGGGTTGGGGAGGGGGGGCAGGCTCAGATCTTTTAGGGGCACAATTATGTTTTACTTTTAAGCAAGAAGATCATCAAAAATTATTAAAATAAAACTAAGCACAAATGTAATTAACAAGAATAAAAACCCTGTTACAGATTATTGAAGGTTTGCCCAATGTAATGTCGCCTTCTTGATTTATTTTGTCATCGTCTAACACTGAAAAGATGATCTTTAAAACACTAATAATTTAATAAAAACAGACTTTATTTTTGTAACACTTTATTTTAGGGTCTTTTAACTAGTTGCTTATTAGCATGCATATTACTGGCATATTGGCTGTTTATTAGTACTTATTAAGCACATATTAATGCCTATTAAGGCCTGCATGACCTTATTATACATTCTTAATCCTACCCAATACCTAAAAATAACAACTACCTCACTAACTATTAATAAGAATTAAATTAGGAGTTTATTGAGGGAAAAGTTAATAGTTAGTAGTTTATATGTGTTCCCTGTTCTAAAGTATTACTGTAATTTTAAGCAAGTTTCAAATATCCATTTTCATTCTGCACATTGTAATGTTTGATTGGTTTCAGTTTTTGCGTTTTATTTTTTATTTATAGAAAATAGTATAGAATTTTTATGTCAGTCATAACATAATTATCAAAAAAAAATAAGCATAAGATAATTATTGATTTTTCAGTAGCACGCAATATCAGGAAACATCACTGATATTGTACTAGTAAATATCTGTGTATCCCTAACAAATATTTACTTTAAAATGCTAGTATACAGTAAGTACAAATAACATTCAACTACGTCACCTTAAAATAAAGTGGGTGTCCGTGTTACAGTGTATTTATATATTTAAGTATTGAGTAATAATAATTAGGTTTAGGGTTTGGACGAGGGTTTGGTTTTGGGTTAATTGCATGTAATTATCCATAATTTATTATTATTAATACAGTAACTACATGTAACATGTGTAACACTGGCTCTGTAAAATAAAGTGTTACCATGTTAGGGCATGGAAAGGGCCTGGCATCTCAAGCCAGGTTCCTAAAACAAATAAAAAATTAAGATAATGTTAGTAGTGCCTATGTTCACATTGCTATTGTACATATTTATCTCAAAACGGATTTCATAATACACTTATTTGACTAAATATAAATAGCCTAAATACCACTAAGAAATCTATCACAGAAAAAGAAAATATTCTTGACTTATAACTGACAGGAAGCACTAAAGATCATGAGTGGCAGCGAACAGCATTTATGCATTAGCACTTAATTAAATCAGGTAGTAGGAAGTACTGATTGAAGATCAGATTTCCTCACCAGTGAGCTCTGACTCTGAGCAGTGGCTGACTTACCCTAGACCAGGTTAACTTGGTGATTAGAGGGACGCAATTTGACTCTGTTGACATGATACAGATCGTACGATTTTCTGGCTCGCTAATAAAACAACCGAGAAAAAAGGATTTGAAAGAGGAAGAAAGTAGTTTGCGCAAAAGATTTGAGAGAAAGGATGAAAACACAAGAGAACTGAGAACGAGAAAGCAGAAGAAAAGACAGATGTGTATCAGGAGACACAGATTTAGTGGTGAGGGGGAGAAAGCATATGTACAGAAGCGTTTGTGGTCGATAACAGAGATGGAGTTTCTCAGCTGCGCTCTCAAGTTACTCACACTGAGCTTTTGTGAGAGGTATCACATTTTGCTGCAGAGAACACAAACGCACACGAACAACACGCTACATATTCTGCTCTCCTCTCCGGCGTGACGAGGCATGTAGCTGTGTATATTTCCGATAAACATAAAGACACAGTCGGATCTCGCTTACAGGAAATACTTTCTCCATATCATTAACTACTCATTACAGACCTTCTCAATCAAACAGTAGTGATTGTGAAAAATAATTATCTGTCTGTGTGTGGGTTTTTTTTTTCTGATTTTACTGTCACAGGCATACATGATTATAGTAATGCACACATGCAGAATATTATGCCATAAAATATGCTAGAATGGAGCCTGTTTGTCCAGGCCTGTCCTCTTTTGTTGTTCGTACTATATGGGATATCCTGTAACACTATGAATGCAACTTCAGTGTAAATGAAAAACACAGCGCAATTATCCCAAACACAACTGTGTCTACACTGGAAGTGACCAACAGCCCAATGCTAGGGTTTGCTGGGTGGTTACTAGGGCGTTACTAGGTGGTTTTATTACTGGCATAAAGGCCCCATTACACCAAGAAAGAGAACTGAAGTAATAACTATAAACAAAGTTTTAAAAATCATTGTAACTCATAGCAAAGTCCAATAGTAATAATAATGAGACAGATCACACTTTTAAAAATTACCTGTAAATTTTACAGTATAATACTGGGGTTGCCAGCCAGTTACTGTAATTTTTACAGTACCATTACTATAATTTAATTTACAGAATTTTACTGTATTCTTTGATTAACAATTATTATTTTTTAAAATTGCTGTATTTTTTTTTATTAACCTGTTAGTCGGAGTTCCCCCGTGCACGCCCCGCAGCGGTTTTTTTTTAATTAACTCAAATTTACTGTTACATGCAATGTAATTACCATGACAAACTATACGTCATTAAAATGATCTAAAACTCAAGATTAAATTTTTAATCACTGCTTTACTCTCAATATCGTATAGTGAACGTAATTTGTTAATATGCGTCAGGAGTTATGAATGTGAAAAACGGAGTCGATACCTTTTCTTTGAAATATGAGCGTCAGCCACATCCACTGATAAAAAACTCCTGTGAGATCATCATCAAAACTCTCGACAAAACAACATCCCTCTGCGCTTTTAGCTCAAATGCATGCACATTTGGAGAAATATTGATGGATTCTCATATGTTTATGTCTAATTTTTATACAGAGGAGTAATATTTATTCATTTTTATATTTGAAGAAAAATATTTGAAAATATTTGATTTTAAGGTGTCATTATTGCATTGTAATTATACAATATTGAGAAATAGTAATTAAATACACGTACTTACTGTAGTGTTGTAGTACGTACGACCGTTTTTCGAAGGTCTTGGTCTCGGACGCATTTGATCTTGGTCTCAGACTAAAAGGACTCTCAAGACCGGTCAAGACCACAACTGCAGGGATATCGCTAAATATATCGCTGAATTTTTTTATTGACATTATTAATTTTATTGGATATAACACTTCCTGCTTCAAATACAAATACAATCAATAACTTATTTCTAATTTCATTTATTTTGTTACTGTTGAGTCAGAAATCAACCAGGGATTGTGTCAAAAATGTCACCAAAATGAATACAAATTCCCACAAAATTCAAGATATGATTGCAAAAAAGTACTTGTATAAGATATTGATATTTATATTATAACATGTGATATAATTAAGCAATATCACAAGAAAGAGAGCTGTTTTCACACATATGAGCGCAATTGCAGACGTGATATAGATTTTTTTTTACAAATGTTCAATAAACAAGATTAAATTCTAAAACATTAATCTCAACATTATTTATGCATTTGTAATTGTACCAATTCAGATGCAACTTCTGTTCCACCTCTGCTGTGTGAAGATGAATTTTGCTGTTATTGATTTCGATTGATTGGTAACAGCTCTAAATAGTGTCTTATTATTCTAGACATTTCTCAGGCAGTAAATGTGGATCTTTCAGATGAATCTGAGGAGTGCTAGTCTGGTCTTGGTCTTGACTCCGTCTTGACTTGACTTGGTCCTGGTCTTGTCTTGGTCTCAACCCCTCAAAGTCTTGGTCTCAACAAACACTGGTCTTGGTCTCGAATTGGTCTCGGATTAGGTGGTCTTGACTACAACACTAACTAATTACTATATAATTAGTGTACGGGTAAAGTTTTGGTTTAGGGTTAGTTGCTACATGTAAAATGTGTAACAGGGACTCTGTAAAATAAGTTTAAAATTTTCATCCCAAAAAATATTTTAGAGCTTGGCATAACTATAAAAATATATATTCCTTATAAAACCTCCCATGGAATTTTACCATTTTATTAATTTACATGACTTTTTCGAGGTCTAGAAATCACACTTTCAAAATGAGGCCACCTCATATATCCAGGTTTTTCAAGACTCTTATTTTAATTTATCTTGAAACCCCCTTAAATTTCCTGAGAGCCCCTAATGGTCCCTGGCGAGAACCAATGTCTTATATTAACTTAATTTTTGAGATCAACAGTCAATAACTAGTCTCTCATGTCATTGACAGACATATGGCACGAGGTGCAAGTATTGCACATTCATTTTTTCTTACAAATACTAATGTTAGAACTATCGTCCTCTCAAGATATGAAAAATGTCAGACAATCGGGGAATTATGTGGTTGTAGAGTGAAATGAAACTCGTGTTAAGTGAGTAGGAAAGAAACAGAACATTTTTAACCACATATCTGAGAGGATGAAAGCAGAGGGAACCAAACAGTTTCGAATTAGTATTGAAACCGTGAGGAAGCAATACAAAAGATTCTTGATATTCACAGTCCTTATCTGTTACTCTCAGTGGCGGGTACTGGAGATACTGAACCGTTATGTTTCATTGACTGACAATTTTGTGTTTTAATCACACTTGTGATGATTCACAGAGCAGATGTTTGAATGGCTAAGTTGTTTGCTCTGTAACTTGTCCACTAGTTTGATCCATTCAGGTTGATTTGTGGACCGTTTACAATCATGAAACCCAGGCATTATCACAGCGACATGAAGGCGCTGCTCCTTCTCATGTGACACTTCATATGTATGCCTCTGATCAGCTGCTGATATTTCTGTGTATAAGAACAATATGTAAATGTGCTAAACAGAAACCACAAAAGTATAATCAACCACTAATGGGGACAGAGGAGCGGGAAGCTGAGCATTAGAAAGGAAAAGACGGAACTGTGTAGATGAGTGAGTCACGTCTTTATGAAGCGGAGGATAACCGCCCGACTAAAGGTCAACCATGCATGAGAGAGATGTGATGGAGAGATAATGGAAAAGAAAGAAAGCAATGCGGAGAGGCAGAGGACTTACAGAGACATGGGTGTGTGTGTGTTGGGGGGGGGGGGGATTGTTTCTTGACAAAGAACATCTCTGTCCATGATGGTGTCTGGTGTCCCTTCTCCAGTGATTCAATATGTGTGAGTGAGGAGGAAAAAAAGGAAGCGGATATGAATTGGAAAAATTGAATTTTGGGCTTGTTTACCTGCAAACCCATATCAAAGCCTGATATGATACTCAAATATTGTTTTTGAGATGTCTGTTAAGGTCAACATCACTATTAAAGAGGACATTAACTGCGTTGTTTTATATTTCCTGGGGTGCACTTACTTTTTACATCAAAAATTGTCATAATTTAGAAATATAAGGCATTTTTCCTACCCTGATTTTAGCCCTCCGATTTGAACGTTCTGTTTAAAGTGTGCTGTGAGACTTCAGTGTAAACGCCCCCTGCTGACATTGGCTGACATTGAAATAGTATTACTCTCTCAAAAACTTTTAGCAAGTTTTTACTATTTCAGCTCTTAAAGTTAACTAATCATGAAAAGGATTACATTTATATCTATGGCATTATATTTAGATCATGGCATGAAAGGTTGCAGTGATGAACATTAAAGCCGAACACAGACATGTTGTTGAGCGCATGAAAGCAGTGAACTCAATTTCTGCACACTAACGAATGCTTTCGTCATGACAAACAGTGCTAATTCGATTGCATTACTGTCGAGTCCATGTCTTAAAAGTCTGTTCGCAAAGCATGTGCTGAAATGCGATTGATTTACCAAAGAATCCACAGTTAAATGTACCGAATACAAATAAAGAATGCTCAACTGAGACATTCACATTGTTGAAAATAAATAACCATCTTTCTAGCATTAGGATCCTTTAAAAGGTCATTTTTAAAATGTTTAAAAGCCCTTTAAAATGTTACTTTTAGTCCTGTATCGCTCTTCTCTCCTCCTCATCTCACTAACACCAGTGGGCAGGGCTAACACTGCAATGATGAAGTAGGCGTTGATTTTTTTCTGTTTCGAAGCAGGCGTTGAGTTTTCAGATCTGAAACTTACTGGAAATTCTTATAGTATGATGACCAAAAATTGATTTCTCAATTCATGACCTCTTTAAAGTTAGTGATTTTAAAAACGTCCTATACAGTGAGTCTGAATCCAGAGAGACCAGAGTAACATAGAGACTGTAAAAATCAATTTTATTTTCTCCACAGGGAAATTGATTTTTAACAATAACTCATAAACATTAGAGACAGACCTACTGTGGATTATGAGGCTGTTAATCAATGTTACAGTTGTGTTCAAAATTATTCAACCCCCCCAATGCTGTAAATGGTTTTAGAGAATTTAGAGTACATTTGTAATTGAATTCAGAATGAAATCCTACAAGGACTTCTTAAAGAAGCATATGCAACTAAAATGACATCAATTGGTTTTGTAATACAGTAGTAAATGTTTCTTTTGTGAATTCTTCATTGACACAATTATTCAACCCCTTAAAGACTACCACTCTGAAGAACAGAGGTCCATTGAAGTGTTTTCAATCAGGTATTGAAAGCACCTGTGGATGTCAGGGAGCAGCAATAAAGCCTAATAAGCACCAATTAGGCAGCTTTAAAATGACTGTGATACTCAGCTCCTTCTAGACATTTACTGGTGTGGTTACAAACATGGTGAAGTCAAGAGAATGGTCCAGGAAGACAAGAGAAGAGGTGATTACTCTTCACAGGAAGGGCAATGGCTATAAGAAGATTGCAAAGATGTTAAACATACCAAGAGACACCATAGGAAGCATCATTCGCAAATTCAAGGCAAAGGGCACTGTTGAAACGCTACCTGGTCGTGGCAGAAAGAAGATGCTGACTTCGACTGCTGTGCGCTACCTGAAGCGTAGAGTGGAGAAAAGTCCCCGTGTGACTGCTGAGGAACTGAGAAAAGATTTGTCAGATGTAGGTACTGAAGTTTCTGCTCAGACAATACGGCGCACCCTGCGTAATGAAGGCCTCCATGCCAGAACTCCCAGGCGCACCCCCTTGCTGTCTCCAAAGAATAAGAAGAGTCGACTGCAGTATGCCAAAAGTCATGTGGACAAACCACAGAAGTTTTGGGATAGTGTTCTGTGGACTGATGAAACAAAATTAGAACTGTTTGGGCCCATGGATCAACGCTATGTTTGGAGGAGGAAGAACAAGGCCTATGAAGAAAAGAACACCTTGCCTACTGTGAAGCATGGCGGGGGGTCAATCATGCTTTGGGGCTGTTTTGCTTCTGCAGGTACTGGGAAGCTTCAGCGTGTGCAAGGTACCATGAATTCTCTTCAGTACCAGGAGATATTGGAGGACAATGTGATGCAGTCCGTCACAAACCTGAGGCTTGGGAGACGTTGGACCTTTCAACAGGACAATGATCCCAAGCATACCTCCAAGTCCACTAGAGCATGGTTGCAGATTAAAGGCTGGAACATTTTGAAATGGCCATCGCAGTCACCAGACTTAAATCCGATTGAGAACCTCTGGTGGGACTTAAAGAAAGCAGTTGCAGTGCGCAAGCCTAAGAATGTGACTGAACTGGAGGCTTTTGCCCATGATGAATGGGCGAAGATACCCGTAGCTCGCTGCAAGACACTTGTGTCAAGCTATGCTTCACGTTTAAAAGCTGTTATAACTGTAAAAGGATGTTGTACTAAGTATTAAGATTGAATGTCACTTGGGGGTTGAATAAAACTGATAATGATGTGAGCAGAGAAAAGACATTTGTGGTTATTTCATTATAAATGTTATGTTATATTTGTCTGACCTACACGTGCCTCTTTGATTTAATTGTAAGCAGGATGACTGAATGATCAAAATCAATGTCAAACCGGCCAAAACAATCAATTTCAGTGGGGGTTGAATAATTTTGAACACAACTGTATTTGCTTATTTGCTTTGTTGAAGCTATACTCTGCCCAATAAAAAGTTGTTGTTTGGATTTAAATAGGCAAATACTTAAGAGTCTATGATTGGATCATTATTGCTGTGTTTCCAGCATGTTATATGTTTGGGAACAGTTCTTTTAACCCTAATTGGAGTGTGTAGCTTTTCATTTCTAAAACAACCATGTAGGATGACGTATCATGGCAAAATTCCAGGATGACAATGTCAAGATTCATCAGGCTCAAATTGTGAAATAATGGTTGAGAGGAATCATTTTCACACAGGAATTGCCACCTTTGAGTCTAGACCTTAAATTCATTGAAAGTCTTTGGGTTGTGCTGAAGTAGACTTTACAGAGTGCTTGACTCTTGCATTTTGCAATACAAGATCTTGACTAAAAATGGGTAACACTTTATTTTACAGTGTCATTGTTACATATATTACATGTATTTACTGTAGTAATAACTAGAAATGATGCATAATTACATGCAATTAACCCTAAACCAAACCCTCATCCTAACCCTAACCCTATAGTAAGTACATGTAGTTAGTTGTTATTACTCAGTACTTAAATGTATTATTACACTGTAATGCTGACACCTCAAAATAAAGTGTAACCTAAAAATGTATGCACCTCTTGATGGAAATAAATATTGTGATGTTATGAAAATGATTCTTCATGCTCCCTCCCAACCATTCTTTCAAAATTTGAGCGTACTGAATCTTGGCTTTGTCATCCTGGAATATCGCCATGATACGTCTTCCAACATGGTTGTTTAAGAAATTAAAAGCTACACACTCCATCAATTAAGGTTAATAGAACTGTTGCAAAACATAGAAATAAGAGCAATAATTAACAATTAACTACATGTACTTACTATAGGTTTAGGGTTAGGATGAGGGTTTGGTTTAGGGTTAATTGCATGTAATTATGCATAATTTCTAGGTATTACTACAGTAAATACATGAAACATATGTAACAATGACACTTTGAAATAAAGTGTTACCAAATATTCCTATGTAAATTGTTACAATCCATTCCATGCAACAATAGTGTTTCAAAACTATTTCAAAAGAAATTTGTTCTACTTGTGTTTCATGAATGAGGTCAATTACTATGCTTGCCGCAAAACAAGCTCACATGCCCAAAATTCCCTCCAAAATGTTTCACGCTGCAGTACTTTGATCAATAAATCCATACGCAACATTCCCTAGAGCATGGCCCTTCCCCAAACCAAACCCCCAATGACCCCCCCATCCCCCTACAGCCAGAATATCTGATGATCTTCAATGTGTCTGTCCATCTGTCTATGGTATAACTTACACCACACACACACACACACACACACACAGTAGCCCCGGGCGAGGCCTGTCCTACTTGGGCTGAGCTTATACCTCTCCAATCTAATCATTGTCTCCTGCACTATCTGAGTGTCCATTAGGTTTGACTCAGGACAAAGCCTGTTTATTACGGCCCCCAATTGAATCAAAGATAATGCAATAAAAAGAATCATTTTTTAACTTGGCGGAGAACAGAGCTCACAGGGCCAAGACAAAGCAGTCTAAGTACTAATGTGCTTTTACTCAATTTTACAGTATTCTCTGTTTTTGTGTCTTTTATTTTGGAGTAGTTTTAGTAACTAATCACAACCTAGATGGAATCTGTAAACATTTCCCATCAATACAGTTTTGGGAACACATGTTAAACAAATAAGAAGATATTTTGAAGAATGAACTGTAATGAAATACAATACATGTTTAGAACAACATAACACTGAGTAAAATTAAAATTAAAGGCATGAGCTGTCCCTTTAAATGACTAACTTAAACACAATAAACCTTATTCAAGCAGAACTAATTTATAAGTATACTTGCAAATCATTCAACTTTTATGTAAATCGCGGTATTGAATTTCAGGAATGAGCCCCTGGTATCGCTGTTGACTCAATCCTTCCCTGGCTGATTTTGTGGCTCATTTGAAATAACAACATGATCTTAAATGCATTTTTAATTTGCTTCAGAAACCTCTCATGCCATTTCACATACTAAAACAGCTTTTTAGCAACTAACAGATTTTGTTTTTTTCTTTGTCCCTTTCCTTCTATAGATTTAGATCCTCCTAACAGCTCAACCTCTCCTTCTCTTCCTCCTATTCCATATGCTACACCTCCTCCTTCCCTTCCTACTTTTTCTTCTCCTGCATCAGTTGCCTCAGACAAGTCTCCACCCGACAGTCCTACGGAGAGCGTGACCACGGCTGACCCTGGGCGGACGAGACTCCCTGGGCTGAGCGACAACCTCATTCCCATCTACACCTCCATACTGGCTGCAGTGCTGTTGGGCCTGGTGGCCTTCATCATATTTAAACGGTGAGGAGGATCGGAATTACTCTCTCCCCCTCATGTTTTTATCTCCACTCACAAAGCACACTGCTCTGTAGACATTAGTTTGGTTATTTTTATACAATAAAAAACGCTTCTAGGCTGTTTTCCCATCTGATCCATCACGAGTGCTCTTTTATTATGTGAGGTAAAACAGAGCCGCTGATCCCAGATTAGATAAAAAAAATAAAACATTCCTGACTTTCATTTCTGATTGGATCCTTAAGCGAATACGACAATATGATAAAGACAGCATTTTCAAATATGCAAAATAATAACTACATGTTTTTGCTGACTTATAACTATGTAGAAAAAAAGACTGCAGTTTTTCTGAGCAGACACAGATGGTGGTTGTGGAGGAAGGGGTCATAAAATATTTAAATCACTGCTGTGGGTGTAACATTGACCTGCTTTGGTTCCTAAAGGGTGTGAATGTATTGGTGCTTTCAAGTCATCGCTTGTTTGGGTGGGACTACATTATCTGAACAATGGCAGTGGGTGGAAGAGTGGTGCAGAAATGTCACACTTTAGCTTTGATAATAAAAGCTTCTAATGTTGTGTTTCAGGTGGAACAGTTGTAAGCAGAATAAGCAAGGAGCCAATAACAGAGCGTGCAGCACGAACCCCAGTCAGACTCCTTCTCCTGAGGGAGAGAAACTCCACAGCGACAGCGGCATCTCAGTAGACAGTCAGAGCCTACAGGAGGGCCAGGGGCCTCCACATACAGGTACAAACCCTTAGATCAAAGGTTGGCAACCTATGGTAATCGCTGGCACGTGAGCGAAAGAGAGAGAGGTGTATGTTTTTCTCGCACATGCATACAGATTTACATTTTAAGGTAATCGTTTCTCATAATTACACAGCTTGTTTTATTAAGCTACGAGCTGTAAATACTATTAAAGTGTGAGAATTAAACTGAAAGTCAATGAAAGCACGCAGCTGTGACAGACTATTAGTGTGACTTCTGCGCATCATGAGTCACTGAAAGCACGACGGAGATCATCAAGACTATAGATCAGGGGTGGCCAACGTCGGTCCTGGAGAGCCACAATCCTGCAAATTTTTGCTCCAACCCTAATCAAACACACCTGAACAAGCTAATCAAGGTCTTAAGGGTTACTAGAAAGCTACAGGAAGGTGAGTTTTTATCAGGGTTGGAGCTAAACTCTGCAGGATTGTGGCTCTCCAGGACCGACGTTGGCCACCTATAGATGTACCACACAATTTAAGTCTGTTCGACAGTTGTTGTGCTGTATTTGCTGCATATACTGTAGCTTTGAGAAAAAAAGAAGTCAATGCTGTAAATTTCAGAGATATTCAACTAATATAGATTCCTATTAAACGTATTGGTGATGTGCGTAGTGGGGTTCAGTTGGGTCGCATTGGGAATCTGTTATACAAAGACTAATTTTAACCCATAACACAGTTCTTAAGTACAGGAAGAAGGAGGTGGGAACATTCACACATAACTTTAATAAACTCAAAATAAACAAACAACAAAATAAAAGTAAAATGCCACACAAACATAATATAACATAGCATAAATCCAGGCCTGGTCCTCCATGAGAGATACGAGACCGGTGCAGCGAGCAGCTGACGCTCATTATCACTCGCGCTGTTCCCTCACGGCTCTCGCCCGCCCTGCTTGCCACAAACCACTATAACAAACTAACTTGTAGGATTTTGACAAATTTAAAACAAATTTTATGGAAAATTGCTTCAAGGTTTTGCACTACTTTTTAGATTACTAATCAAATAGGCAAGTTGTGTCAGATTATCAGGTTTCAACTTTAAAATGTGTTAATCTTTCAAGTAAGTAACTAAAATACGGTTATGTGTGTTATGTGTATGGGGTTAGTGATTATCAAGGAAACTTAAAAATGGCACGTCATGACAAAAAATTTTGCAGACCACTGTCTTAGGTCATCATATATATATATATATATATATATATATATATATATATCAATTTCCAATTGACCCTTCGCAAAACCCGACCCCTGTTGCTTCTATGCCCGACAAGCCATGCGCTCTCACACCTCACATCATGTTCTCACGGAGTGAAAAATATATCATGGAGCAAAGAGGACACTGACAACATATGAAACAGTTTCATATTTAACATTTTTTAAAGAAGTTTAAACAATAACTAGCGTATAGTGTCTCTTTAATGTGTCGTGACAGATCGCTGTAGCTTCAAGCGGCTCGTGAATCGATCATCTCTTCATACTAGTTCATTTATAGCATCAAATAAACATGAATGGACATCGGAAGGAATGTTGTTTCAAGCGCGGCAAGACATGAGTACACACAATTTTTTAAATTCAAGTTCACCAACGTTAATCTACTAACTCCCCTGACTGCTTTGTCAGACAAAGTAGCGAATCTGGGGTTATGATTGGTCAGATCGCCTGTCAATCAAACTGTTTGCAAAGGGTAGATTGGCCAAGCCATTCGCATACACTTTTCTTTCTCGTGAAACCACCCACATGCCAACAAACCAATGAAAACACAACAATAATGATGATTCATAACAATAGCATACACTTTTGTGGATCTGCTCACCGGAAAAATATTTTTGTAGTTGCACATGTATCCCCAACATTTTACAATTTAAGCTTTATGGTACACCTCAAATGACAAGAGAATTTAATGTTAATTTTAATTAGCCCGTCCCTGAACTCACTCTCTCAAATGGCTTGGGAATACAGAGCATTCATAGCTTATATGGAATGCATGCCCTGCTGGATAGTTTGGTATGTTAATCGATATAACATTGTTTCTTTGTAGTCTTGTTTTAACTCTATATATCCCGATGGCTAAATGTATTCTCTTTGGTTTAGTGGTCAAGATAGATGGAAGTTCAGCCCTGTCCTTGCCCTTACACACACGGGAGGAGGTTGAGAAACTGCTAAATCGTACCTGTGAAGGGGAGGAGTCAGCGGCCGATGAGGAAACCGATTGGTGCAGTCTGGCAGGGCTACTTGGATACAAAGAAGAACACATTGCTAATTTCAAGCAAGAAGAGAGGCCCATCCAGGCCCTTCTGTCTCATTGGGCAAGCCAGGATTCGGCCAATATTGATACGCTTTGTACAGCGCTGAAGAAGATCAACAGGGAGGATATTGCACAGAGCATCACAGTTAAACCAACTGCTACATCTACTGTATGAGAGAACAAACACACACGCTCACAAAATGTGCTCCACAGCTCTAGGCTCCCAAATACACACCTTGCATTGCCTTCAGCATACTTCAATGTTGATGCATCACTGATGAAGTTGATGTATCACTATATCCTTATCTTTAAGCTGTAAACTCAAGTGCCGTTTCTCTTTAAACCCTTGGTTGTATGGCCAAGCTATGTGCAAAGAATGCACCATTCTCCAAATGTTGTTTGCATGTTCCTTTAATTTGAGGAAAGCCATATGGACTTGAACATGGATATTCATGTCTTTCTTGAAGATTTTCAGGATAAATTACTCAAAATCATTCATTTTACTTTTAAGACACTCACAAATATTCCAAACACAAATCACTTTAGCCAATAATAGGTATAAGTTCAAAACATTTTTTTAAATAATTCAACAGTTCCATTTGTCTGTCTCTTATTGAGTTCAGAAACTGCTATGTAACATCCACATGCTAATATTATGTCAAATGTGGCCAGTCTTTTGTAGTCTAAGTGTACCATATCCACTGATATATCGTGTCAGAGTTGTACACAGTCGATGTTGTGCTCCTGTGGTTTAAATACGACCAGTGACAGTATGAGGAGGACCAGTCATAGAAAAATTAATACAACGAATCACAATATGGAGACTGCAGAAATGTTGAAAATTGAAATATAGCTTTTCTGTTATGTGAGCTAAAGAAGCTAGATTTATAATGCCATTATTCTCAAAGTTTATTGCTGATTAGATTGTAACCTAAACCATGATTTACTACTCGTTGTTGTAAGTCAGTGCCAGGTAGTATTAGGTGTGGCGGTTTGGTTGGAAGGCAAGGAGAGTTGAGGTGAGGATCTAAACACTAGGAACACTGGAAACTCACAGAAACAAACCAATACATTGAAAAGACTGGATAAAAAGGGAAGTAAAATACAGGTCTATACACCTTTTTCTTACTCCCCATGAGGTTTTGCACGAATTATGGGAGTAACTTGTTAAACTGTAAACAATCAGATCACTGAGAGGTTCATTCTATGAACGCAATAAGCATTTTCAAAGACTGGGTACGAGATGACATTATTTTACTTACCCTTCAACCATCGAACATTAAAAGTGATTTTCTTCATTTTGCAGACAATAATTATTGTATTTACCTGGTTTAGAAACATTCCACTAAACACTGCTAATATGGATTGGAAGTGAAAAGACAATCAAGCATTTGCTGTCTTTTTCATTACAACAAAATATAAAGGAAAAAATCAGGAGGAAAATCATGCCGCAAAAGAAAAGATTCTCCTGACATGAAGGAAAATGATTATTTGTAGTGCAACCTTATGATTTGAAATGATTCGTTTCAGTCTTTTTGAGTGGAACTTCCCCAAACCAGACGTGCCTCCCATAATCTAAAACGCAGTTGGCTTGTTAGGAAAAAGGTGGATATAAATAGAACAGAATAACTATATAATAGAGTAACTAAGACACAGGTGAACATAATCAGGAACTATAGAAACAAATGAGAACCTAATTAGAAACCATAACTAAACACAGGCCCTAAGAACATAGGAACAGTGGAGTGAAATGAAAAACAAGATAAGAGTTCTTGAACATGCTTTAAGCAAACTAGATGTGACAGTAGGGAGATGGGAAATTCTCATTATAGAGAGAATGTGTAAAAGTATGTAGCACTCAATATCACAAAAGAAAAAGGCTGTACATTTTAAATGTGTTAAAAATCAACACACTAGCATTTATTGTGTACTTTTATGGTTCTTTAAAGCAGCTCTGGCAGGATTTGTCAATTGCATATCTTGGTCCAGAGAAGAACCATTTTGGTAGAGTTAAACTTCCATGTACAGTAGATGTTACACAGAGAGATGCAATCGTGAAAAACGAGAAACATAAGAGAGAGGTCTTTTATCAGATGCTTTCTGATGCCTACTATTGATGAAATAACCCAAAGTATGAACAATAGTACTTGTGATGGCGGCATAAACAGACACCACTAAATTATGTTCATTGCATGATGCTTTATTATTAGTTTTTGTTCTGTCTGAAACTGGGCAGGTGACTCAGAACATTCCAGAATTAATAAGCAATAGCTTTTGTTGTCCTGGTGGTCTGGCTGAAAGATGATAGCGGTTTCGTTTTTTTTTGTTTTTTTTCACTTTTTTCTTTATTACGGCAGTAACCCAACACTGGTCACTACCTGGCTCAGGTCATCACCATGACAAAAGCGCTTGGCCATGCAGTCTGTGACCCAGATAGAAAAATGTTAAAGACACATATAGACCCATAAACACACAACAAAGAACAAGCTTCCCTGTAAAATTAACCACTGACTGATATGAATGTCATGGGTGGTTAAAAGTCACTCTTTTGAAGGCGCAGGGTTCCCACGGTCATGGAAAACCTGGTTACATCAGGCAATTTTAGAAAGTGGACTGGTCAATGCTGTTGATTGGTCAGAAGTGTGGGAACACTGAAGGACTTAGAAACCAGGAGAACAACTCAAAGAATATCTTTTGTGCTTACCGTAATTTTTGACTCTTAAGATTCAGCAGCCTGTTAATTACCGTACCAAGAACTGAAGTGATCCAATGTAACGATTTGATTTATATTTGTTTCAAATACTGAAGTTGGTGGAGGATACAGTGGTTTTTTTTTTGATGACAAGTAATTCAATTAAAAAAAGAGATCTCCAGGGCTTTATAGTTTCTCAGGTTTTATGTGGAGATTTGCTCCGTCAATGTTACATGTTGTCATGTCATCAGTATATCAGTGGCCTTATAATGGAGTTTTTTGGTGGCACACGACACAAGAAGCACTAACTTAACTTCAGCACAGATATTTGGACTCAAAGAGCCTCTTCACAAGTATGGGAGAAGGTCAGTTTGAGGAGGTAGAAGTGTTGGATTTACTTGTTATGCAGAATATATGAAACAACATTAAATTTCTCTAGCTGCATGATTATCAGTATTCATAGATTCTTGTGATGAAAAGCAATGCAGCAAGCATACATTATTAATTCATTTGAATATTAAAATCACCCTAAATACTGATTAATACTTTTTTTTTTTTTGGACCATTTTCGGAAAAACTCAAACACACTGTTATTTGTATTTTAAAATGAAGGCATTCTCCATTTCTGGATGTGAATTTTTTCTTTCTTTTTAATTCATTTTAAATCTTTTTTTTTCTGCCAGATTAGAGTGTAGCACTTACAAAGTATAATATGCATTTTGTATAACAAATGCCTGAGATTAATATCAGGTCTGTGTTGTTTTTGTTCTGTTTAGTATGTACATAGTTTTGCTGTGTTTATTCATTTTATGTTTATTCATAGCCTCAAAGGCTTGGTATTGGTTATTACTGGGGGATATCAGCCAATCCTGGAACCACAAACCCAACAAGCTCAAAGAAAGTCACATGATTCACCACTGTGCACTTCCTTGATATTTGCCTTTGTACCATTTGGCCAATTTGTTCTTGTATAAAATCATCTTGATCATTTGAGAAGCATGCCGTTTTGGTTTAAAATTATTTCTAGAATATTTTTGTAGCGTTACACAATATCAGAGTACAGACGGGTGTACTAATGTCTCACATTGCTCTCTGACAATCAACTAAAAGCATATTGTGTAGTTGTTGGAATATGGAGTTGATCAGAACCCATTAATTCCCAGAGACTGAATCTTGCACTTGGTAGAGGAGCTTCGTGATACGAGTGTGAGGAGCATGAGAGGGTGAGCAGAGGTTTTGGCGGACTAGAAGAAACAATACTGAATGTTACTTGTATTTACTCTTATGTACACTGTATCATATAAATGTGAATTTACTAGAATTCATAAAGTAGGTTTAATGCAGTTACTATTACAAACAAGAAATAATAAACTAAATAAGATTGCAACTGTATGTTTGTCTGATTTTTGTGCTTCATAAATACACACTAATTTAAGTAAACATTTGTTTATAATGTTAAAATTGGTTTAAAATGACCTGATTATGCTGTAAGTTTATGTGCTCATTAGTGTTAGGAGACCTGAAACGTCCTGATATTTCAGATGAAATCTGACTAATCTTACTGATGTTTCAGGTCTTCTAACACTGTTCAGTTCATTTGACCTGTAGTTCTCACATCTGCACAAACGTCTCTGAGGATTGTTGGTATTAGGAAAATTGCTGACACAACGGATGTCTTACTCCCCCTGTGATGTTCAGTTCTGGGCCAGCATTCCTCTCTCTCTCTCTCTCTCTCTCTCTCTCTCTGTGTACTTGTACAGCTATCATTGTGAGAACCAGTTTAAGTTTTGGACCATCAGAGTGAGGACCAAAAGAGTGAAGTGAGAACATTTTGGCCGGTCCTTTCTTTCTGAAAGCCCTTTAAAGGGCTGATGGCCAAGATTTGGTTGTGGGGATCAGGTTATAATTAGGTTCAGGGTAGGTTTAGTGTAAGGGTTTGGGTAAGGCACTTAGTTGTGATGGGTAAGTTTAATCGAGATAATGCATACATGAGAGAGAGAGAGAGAGAGAGAGAGAGAGAATGCATGTCTTATAATATGTTGTATCATCTGAGAAATATTCATAACAGTTACAATACATTACAATACTTGGCTTTTTGGTTATAACTTTTAAGAGGATAATGCATTATAACACCAGATGAAGCCTGCGTTTATAATGCATAATAAGGGTATTCTTACAGCATTATAATGCATGCATAATACCTTGTAAACAACCTTATACACAACACTAACAACACAACATTTAGAGCATGCATGGAAAATGTACACAATGGATATATGGCACCATTGTTGCAACAAGACAAACTTTTGAAAGAGCACCTCAAGGTCGTTGAATGGGAATACTGGCTTGTCAGGAAACACCCCTTCACACATTCTTGGCCGCATTGTGCATTTACATTTATTAATTTGGCAGGTGCTTTTATCCGAAGCGACTTACACGTAAGAAGTTGCCCTTGGTGGGGATTGAACCCAGGTCTCTGGTGCATTACAAGTTAACTCCCCACATGACAGTAGAAAATACAACTTACATGAATGTGGTTAACCAGACATGTTTTTCTGAAATGCTCATCATTTCCAGGACAATAAATAATCAATAAACTGGACATAAATAAAAGCTGCACACACACTCGTGTTATAACACTTAAAAATATCAATTGATTTGTTAAAATGGGATTGATGTTCTGATTTCTAGATTCTATATAAATATTAAGCTACCAATTAAATGTACATGTTTTTTCCTGTATTACTACATAAGTACAAAAAGGGAACTAATTAGACAACAGCTGAACAGAATTAGTAATCAACCATAGTAACAAATTAGATGCCGCAAATTAAAAGAAACATGTGACTGAAAAGAAACAAACCAAAAGTCCAATCACAACAGATGTGTGACAATTGTAACTGTTGATACTACATGATTATTATTTATCAGATACAACATATTATAAGGTTGTTTATAAGGCATTTTGCATGTATTACAATGTATTAAAGGGTTAGTTCACCTAAAAATTCAGTTACTGCAGCTTTGTCCGACAAGCCATTCGCTCTCGTGCCACATATCATGTTCTCACGCAGTGAAAACATGGAGGACACTGACAAAGCATCGACAGACATATGAAACAGTTTCATATTTAATATATCATAATTTTTTAAAGATGTTTACACTATAAATACCGTATAGTGGCTCTTTAATGTGTCGTGACAGATCTCTGTAGCTTCTTCAAGTGGCTCTTCATACTTGTTCATTTATAGTATCAAATAAACATGAATGAAAATCAGAAGGAATGTTGTTTTAAAGCACGGAAAGACATGAGTACTCACAATTTTTTAAGTTCAAGTTCACCAACGTTAATCTACTAACTCCCCTGACTGCTTTTTTTTATTTTGGTTATGATTGGTCAGATCGCCTGTCAATCAAACTGTGCAAAGGGTCAATTACTCACCCTCATGGCGTTCTACACCCGTATGACCTTAGTTTATCTTCGGAACAAAAATGAAGATATTTTGATGAAATCCGATGGCTCAGTGAGGCCTCTATTGCCAGCAAGACAATTAACAAAAAAAAAACAACTGCTTTTCAACAATATCTAATGATGGCTGATTTCAGTTAGTTGGTTCGGTTCGTGTATCAAACGGCCAAAGTCACGTGAACTGTTGAAATTTAGAATCACTTATGACGTAATGAATACTGAAATCACGTGAATTTTGGAACTCCGAACCACCAAATGATTCATAAAGCTTCGAAGCAGTGTTTTGAAATCGCCATCTCTAGATATTGTTGAAAAGTCATTATTTTGTTTTTTGGCACACAAAAAGTATTCTCGACATTTTACAAAATTAAGGTTGAACCCCTGTACTCACATGAACTGTTTTAAATATGCTTTTAGTAGCTGGGAATTGAAAGTGTTAATTGTCTTGCTGGCAATAAAAACCTCACTGAGTCATCGGATTTCCTCAAAAATATCTTATTTTGTGTTCTGAAGATGAACGAAGGTCTTACGGGTGTTAGAACGACATAAGGGTGAGTAATTAATGACAGAATTTTCATTTAATGGGTGAAGTACCCATCTAATGCATTATAAATACAGGTTTCATAGAAAACGTTCCCAAAATAATCAATACAATTCAAAAATGTTGAATAAACAGACACTGTTTTTGACTGTTTTCTATACAATGGTTTATAGTAATTCACTGTACCATTGTTATTTTGCTCTATCCTACACAGTAAAAAACGTTGGGTTATTTTTTTTAACCCAACCGTTGGGTTACACATGTTGGGTCACTATGTTGGGTTATTTACCAAAAATGTTGGGTCATTTTTAACATCGTTGGGTTATTTTTAAAAATACCCCATCTGTTGGGTTAAATACGGATCCCGTGACGATCGACGATTCAAATTTTAACGGTCGTGAGTCACAGAAGCTGCTGCAGCCTCCTGATTATGAAAGGTAAGTCGTGTCGTTTTTCATGTATATAACTTTTATAACAGTAGGTATTGTGTGCTGAAACTATGGAGAACTGAATTTTATATTTTTAAGTCGTAATTATCTTTATTCAGTAATGTTCTTCGGTAACGTTAAGTGAGATCGATTGGAAATGAATCCTAGCTATGCCCGTTAGCTCGCTAGCGGTAATAAAGTAATTAAAACATACTAGCGAAACTTGTAGTTAAGATGTATTAACTACCTTACTATGGTAATAATATGGTAATATTATTGCCTTGTGAAATGTATATCGATAAACTAGACTACGTCTCAGCAATCACATTACGCATGTTTTACGGTCTTCGTGATAATCTTTCATAATACGACATCTAAATTTGAGCTTCAGATTTGTATTTTTTGTACCGGCGCGGAACGAAAGCTTCTCATTTGAGCCCGTGCCGCACGGACGTTCATCAGCTCGGCCCTCGACCATACTGAACCACAACAGAGCTGTGAGATCCAGTGAGAAGCGTTAGAATTCGCTAAAATCTAATTTGTAAGATGAAAGAGCGCAATATTCCCAACAGCTTCTAAGCAGAAAAGTGAAGAAACGTTGAGCAACAAGTAGTTAACTACAGTTACAATGTTTTTTTATTTTTTATTTTATGTTATCGATAAACGACTTAGATTTACTGTAGTAACACTAACTGAAAATCTGGTCTATTCATGGTCATTGCATGTTATATAGTGATGCATGTTAATGTATTACAGGAGATTCTGAAGCATCTAACTACTAAATACAACAGTTTTTTGCATTTGTGTTGTTCTAAATGTGTTTATATTTGTGTTTTAGACAAAAGAAATAATTTGTGAAGCAAAGACTGAACCTCTGCTATTTAGGCTAATTTGAAGGTAATCCATTTAAATAAGTTACAATTTTTGTTTGCTTGTTTGTTTTTTTAAAGACTTAGTTTACTTTACTGAAAATATTTAATTTTTCTGCTTTATTGTAACACAGAGGAAGGAGTGGATGAAAGTTTTATGCTGCTGGATGACGGTGGTTCTCGACTGGTCCTAGTCTGGTCCTACACCCCTTCGGATGTGTTCCTTATCCGACACCCTTTTCTGGCCTCTACTTACAAGCTGGTAAGTTGAATCAGGATTGGAGACAAAATGTGCCGTGCTAGTGTGACAATTTAACCCTTTTTATACTCCGTTACACTAGGGCTACTACAGATCTAGGAAACACTGGGGTACAGTTTATTACTTTTTTTTCTCAGTTGTCTTGCTCCATTTTAATACATTTATTTTAATTTCAACAGAAACCAAGCTGTTTGATGACTGACAACGATTTAGTATTAAACGAACACAAGAAGTCCTCACAGCCAAGCTAAGGAGTTCATTAGATGTACAACACCTCAACAAACTGCATGGATTTGCTATTGAAGAAATGGAATGGTGAGTTTAATGATGTTCAGAATAGTGAAGGTTTTTGTGACGAGCACGGCGGGCGAGAGCCGTGGGGGCGCGGCGCGAGGCCGGTGACGCGAGCGTTAACGAGCGTCAGGTGCTCGGCGCACCGGTCTCGTATCTCCCACGGAGGAGCTCCGGAAGCATAAAAGAGGAGTGACGACAGTGAAGGACGAGAGAGGACCAGGCCTGGATTTTATGTTGAGTGTTATTTGGTTTGTGTGGGCGGCAGTCGCCGTGAGGAACTGCCGCCCTTATACTTTTGTTTTATTGTTTGTTTATTTTACTTATTAAATATGTTAAATGTTCGCCGGTTCCCGCCTCCTTCTTCCCGTATTTATGAACTTTGTTACAGTTTTATTTAGGGGGAAAAAATGAATTTGCCATGTCTAAGTGCATATGACATTTGTCCACATACACGTGGTATAAATTAAACATTTTAAACTTGTCTTTCAAAGATTGTCATGGAGAAACTGCCTTCAAAACCCTTCCTGCTGTCCTGCAATCATCGCCATGCCTCACAAATGGGAAAATGGTGCTGAAAAGAAGTGCAGCTTAACTGACATTCAGCCTGTAAGTAAAAGTAGCACTGCAAAATTAGCTTTGATAAGTTACACTGCTCTGTATACATATGTACTTATGGGTCCATTTCTCCTTTCCTTTAGTGATTCTGCTTCTTAATAGCAGTTAGCTCTCCCAAAAATGAAAGTTCTGTTATAATATCTCACCCTAATGTTGTTCTACACCTATAAGACCTTCACTCATCTTTTGAATGTAAATCAAATTCTTTTTAAAGATATTAGAGAAATTTCTGTCCCTTCATTGACAGTCCACACAACTACAATTTTTAAGGCCCAGAAAGATAGGAAAGACATTGCTAAAGTACTCCATGTGACTCCAGAGATTTAACCTCACACCGTGTCTATACCAGACGTGACTTTTGTTGCGCCGCAACAGCTAAAAGCTGTCAAACTGACAAAACCGACAAACTGACCGTTGCAAAGCACTCGGACTACGTCAGAAATAGAACGGGGAATCTGTTTACTTGGGAATTTGTTGTCACGTCGTGCCACATCCATTATGATCATGTCCACATATGACTGATTATAATGGGTACTGTTGTCTTTTGATGCGTCGCATTGTTCGCGTCCGGTGTAGACACGGTGTCAGTTTATGAAGCGACACGAGTGCTTTGTTTGTGCAATAAAACATAATTTTTGTATTTACACAACAACGTATGCTCTTGCATTAGCACAACATGTGTTGAGGTGCTCTTGTGAACATGTATTGGAGATTAATATTTTGTAAATAAAGTGGAAAATTATGGTTAGGGAATAAAATATAGAATATAATTGTATCATTTCTAAAACTGAGGTTAAACCACTGGAGTCACTGGATTACTTTAATGTCTTTACTACCTTTTATGGGCCTTAAAAGTGGTAGTTGCGTTGACTCAACAGAGGGACGGAAATCTGTCAGATTTCATTAAGATCTTAAATTGTGTTCTGAAGATGAACGAAGGTCTTTGAGGTTTGGATGACTTTTTTTTTTGGTGAACTAACCCTCTAACAGCAGGTGAAATTCAGTGACCATATTTTAATTCAGTACAGCACTACTTTGGTGTAACATTTACGTAATTTAACACTGCTTATGTTGTCACAGTGCATGCTAACTGAACTTTATTTATTCTTTGAAGGTTGGAGCTAATATGGTGCATCACCTGAGCAGAGAGACGAGCCAGAATCCACATGACTTCAGGACAAACAGAACTCGCAAGTTCTTTTTATCATTTTCATTGTAGAGTTGAACAGAAGATCTTATTTTAATCTATGCATGTATATTTATTTATTTATTTATTTTACATCTATGAATTATTGTTCAAAGCCTTCTACTCCCATTCACTTCAAACATGGACTAGTGTATTAAGAGGGTATTATCTTCAACACATTGCTGCACAGTTTTGTACTGAAAATATTTGTGTAGGTTTAAATATAGTGTTCATTTTGAAATTTTGTGTTCTGTATACATTTTATGTTTAGTTTACTCTGTACATGGTTGTGTAGGTTTTGAATGTGTACGTTTTGTACAAAATTGCATAGGTTTTGAATTGATGTATGCACACTTGTATTTTGAATTTGATATGTACACAATTGTGTATAATTACATTAAATGACTCCACAATATTTGGTTTGTAATATAAAATATATTTGTTAAAACGTATTTCATACAAATAAACAATCTTGAAAACAAAGTATATTTTATATTGTAAAATAATTTCATGACTAAAAGTAAATAGTTAACCCAACTGTTGGGTTATTTTTAACCCAACTGGCTTTTAACCCAACCATTGGGTTAAAAATAACCCACAGTTGGGAAGGTGCTATGTTAACCCAACTGTTGGGTTATTTTTAACCCAACTGACTTTTAACCCAACCATTGGGTTAAAAATAACCCACAGTTGGGAAGGTGCTATGTTAACCCATAGTTGGGTTATTTGTTGGGTTATTTTTAACCCAACATTTTTTAGTGAGTAATATACCTATCCTTTAATGGCACTAAAAAATAAACAAATGTGGCTGATGGCCTTACACATCAGTCAAGCAGGGTCTTCTTGTCTAAATGGATAGTTCTTAGCCAGAATGACCTCCGCTGATAGTCAATATAGCCTGGATATACGTGAGATTATTTCTCATGCTTAGTCTGCTGAATCATTCTTTCTCCCTTCGTAGACAAAAACAGACAAATAAACATGCGGTGCTCATGCCATGAAGTGCTTTGGAAGGCATTTATGGGAGAGGAATGTGTGTTTGTTTGTGTGTGTTTCTTCTCATACTTCTCTTGCCATTGAGCAAAATAATCAGGATCTCTTGGCTCCTGATGCAGCATTTGCACAGTCAAATGGTTCTGAAGTGCAATTAAATGAATGTGGTTACAGACCAAACTATAAAATGGTTAATTGTGCATTAACCCTCTGAATTTCCTGCCCGTTTGCTCTGTTTCTGGCCTCGTAAAATGTTTCTTGATTCAATAATAAGAGGGAGGAATATTCTAATGATGACTGAACTTTTCTTGTCTGTCATTTGAAATAAAACTATAATGGAAAAATATATATATTTACAGTATATATATGATAAGAGTCTGGCGGTCTGGCGGAAGCTACATATTTTACTTCATAACTTGTTAAATATGGATATTTATTTTACACAAACACTACAGAAGGCCTTTCCGGAGCCATGTGGAAAATGTTTATGATGGATAGATGTGGATGGAGACACTTTTTCTTCAGCTCATACTTGTTTGGTAGCACATTACCGCCATTATAAAGCTCAGATGCGTCAGAATATTTATTAATATTTCTCCGATTGTCTTCGTCAGAAAGAATAAAGTCATATACATCTAGGATGGCTTGAGGGTGAGCAAAGCTTGGGGTAATTTTCATTTGAAAGTGAACTAATCCTTTAAGTTGCACTTATGACCTGTTTACTGGAAGCCGCTGGAGATTTTTCTTTCCGTTCATCTTCAAGTTCTTCGTGATGTCCAGTTCTTAATGACATTTCAGAATATAGAGACTGCAATCAGGAAGTGTTTAATATATTTTTATAGTCTTTCACTTTAAGTTCCCCTTGACTTCCATTTCAAAATTACATTTTAGTCTGGAAACTGCCTGCAGGAAGCACTTTGATGTCTTTTTATAGCCTTCCGGATTTCAAAATTTAATTTTTCGTCATTTTCTGAGACTCTTAGTTTGCTGAGAGGTCTAAAGAGTTACAACATTAATCACAATCTGGAACTGTCATGAGATAATTCAAGCATAACAAGTCAGTAAGGTTTTTTGTGTGTGTGTGTGTGTACTTACTATAGGGTTAGGATAAGGGTTTGGTTTAGAGTTAGTTGCATGTATTTATGCATAATTTATAGTTCTTACAATTGCAACTACATGTAACATATATAATAAAGACACTGTTATATTGTGTGACCATTTATTTATTTATTTAAGTCACATTTCTCCATGTCCAAAACCACTGTTCCACTCCTATACTTTGTATAAAGAACTATTTGTTCCGTAAATAATACAATATCATATTTCCATATGAATATTTTCCCACAAAAACATTTTTTCTTCTGAAAAGGTAATTGCGACTTTTATCTCAGAATTCTGACTTTATTTTTCACGGTTCTGAGTTTATAACTCACGACAGCTAGAAAAAAAAGTGAGATAAGTCATTTTTATTTCTTATTCTGTGGTGGAAACACGCTTCCATATATCATATCATATCGGATTATATCATATATCATATCATATTATATAGTGTTTCAGTAACGTGACAAATTAACAGTCCAAAATGACATTTGAGTCAAGAATTCTACTCAACGGTGATAAACTTCTAAATACCCCATAATTATTTCTAGAGTTTCTGAATAAAATAAAGAGTGATCACTAGTTCCCTGTGGAAAGATGTGAAAGCTCTAGGCTTTAGCAGGCATAAAACATCTGACATAACCCCTTCCTCTGGTATTTACTATACTCCACCCTCACAAGAAACTGACTCAACCAGTTGACTGACGCCCATAACCTTTCAACAACAAAAGTGTGACAGGACTTCAACAGCTCTTTTCTTTTTGTATATCCATCATATTATTAACGGCACTTTCAGAGAATTTGACAAAATGTAACATATAAGACTTTAAGGTATTGTTTGATGAATTGCTGCACCTTTATCTTGTTCAGTCTTTTTTATTTTGCCTTTATTTTCTCTATGTACTGGGCCACTGAAGCTGTCAGGAATCAGCAATAAAAACATCCAGTTTGCTTGTCCTGTCATGCCACACCTGACAACAGCTGAAAACATTCACAAACACTTATTATTCAAAAAGTTGCATATTAAATTACTGAAATAATATCTGTAGAAGATGTCTCTGGCCATGTGTGTGTGTCTGTGACAGCTCTTCACACGAGCTCAGAGCAGAGGCAGGACGTGACTGGGTCTGGATATGCACTTTTATCTGTGTTTGTGAGGAGTGAACGTCCTGTTATCTAGTTCTACCTCATCTGCCTGTTCACTGCACTGTCGCAGTTTTTAAAAAGACATTATTAGATATCAGCATCAGGGATCAGATTTGAACTATGAGTGAAATATTTTTGTTAAGTCAGTGAAATCCAGAAGGCTTTTGTCGGAGTTGTTCTAGTAAGCGTCTTTGCTTAAATGCATAAAATGCAGACAGGATGGCGACAGGTGTTGTTGGGAGATGGAATAAAAATGTGACCCTGGACCGCAAAACCAGTCATATTTTTTAAAAATTGAGATTTATAGAACATGTGAGAGGTGAGAGCTTTTCATTGATGTATGGTTTGTTAGGATAGGAAAACATTTGGCCGAGATACTATATGAAAATCTGGAATCTGAGGATGCAAAAAAAAAAAATCAAAATAAAGAGAAAATCGCCTTTAAGTTGTCCAAATGAAGTTCTTAGCAACGCATATTACTTACAAAAATCCATTTTTTATATTTACGGTTGGAAATTTACAAAATATTTTCATGGAACATGCTCTTCACTTAATATCCTAATGATTTTTGGCATAAAAGAAAAATCGATAATTTTGACCCATATAATGTATTGTTGGCTATCACTACAAATATACCTCTTGCGACTTATGACTGCTTTTGTGGTCCAGGTTCACAAATCTTACCATATTCAGGTGTTGTGTTGATGGTAAAAAAGATGAGGTGGGTGGGAGGGGGAGGTTATATTGTATTTCAAAACAATTACACTCCCTCGAGAAACTTTCTGTTTGTTCGCAATAATTTCAGTGATTTTGCAAGTGAATACAAAAGGTGTCCCTAATGGTGAGGGAGTCGGGCTTGTAACCTGCAGGTTGCTGGTTCGATTCCCACGTTGGCAGGAAGTGAAGGTGGGGATTGTAAATAAACAGCATTCTCTCCACCTTCGATACCATGATTAAGGTGCCCTTGAGCAAAAGAACCTAACCCAATAGCAATAGCTGCCCACTGCTCCGGGTGTGTGTTCACTGTGTGTGTGTGTGTGCATTTGTTCACTACTCACCATACTTGACAATACGTCACAACTTTCACTTTCACAATTTTTCCTCCGATCCTACATTTCTTCCCATCCATGTTCCCTCAGTTATTTTGGTAAACAAAATAAATCTAATCTTTCAGTGTTACAACAAATGTTCGAGATAACGCATTACAAGTAACATGAGTTAAGTAATCAGATGACTTGTAAAGTACTAACTAGTAAAGTAGACTTTTAAATTTACAACAAAATATCAGAGTTATTTTTTCAAATAAGTAATAAAAGTTACTTGGTTTACACCTCGCAAATAAATGTGTGGGAAATTATATTAAAGTTTGAAGTTTACAATGAAAATTACAAAGAGTTAAACACATTAAAGCCAAAATGGTTACAAACCTCCTCTTTCTTTTAGTGTACTCTTATTAGGAGAGCTGAGTCTTGGAATAATATCCATGAAGTCATTTCTGATATCTCCTGAAAATAAAATATGATGTCATGTATTATCCATCAGGCTCGATTTCAGCCTGATGCACAATAGGATCTTCAGAATGGTCATGTAAATTAACTGTCCAGAAAGAGGTTGTGTTACTTTACAGTGGTTTGTTCTTTCCTGACGAGTTGAATGATCAAAGAACTCTTGGATATTATGTGTGTGTGTGTGTGAGGAGAGTCTGAAATAGTGTAAAGTGAGTCTTTGTATTGAATTGAGCTGCTTGGTCAAACTGATTACAAAGTTACAAGGAATTAAATTTACATTTGCAATGCTCAAACCACTTTCTATGAATAGGATAACCATTAGTGTCATGTATGTGTTGTTTTGGTTCAGTTCTAGTTTGTGTACATATTTCCTTTGTTCATAGTTTTCCACCACTAGTTAGTTTTCTTTGTTACTGATTATGTTACACACCTGTTTCTGTTTCTGTTGATTATCCTCCCTTATGTATTTAAGCCTTCATTTCTCTCGGTTCTTTGTTTGGTGTTAATTCTTTGTCTAATTTTAATTTATGATTAATTTATGAAACTTTGTTTGCCAGTCCATCGTCGTGCATTGGAGCCACAGTATGTGATAGATCACAGATCCCAAAAATGAATCTTAAATGGACTTAAAAGCTGTCCGCCTGCTCTGCTTGACAAGAGACTTTTTGGACCTGGCATGCTTAACCACCTTCTCCGACCGATGTATGGTCGAGAATCCCTATGTGTGGATCTCTCACATTCACATTCTGTCATCACCACTCCTGCTGCTTCGTGAATATGACGTATCACAACACTGAGAGACTGAGGTGTGTCCTGAGAGTCATATAGAATATAGTTTAACATGTTTGTGAAAGGGCCATGCGTTAGAATTCAGAAGGCACTTCAGTTCATTTATGATTTGCTGTCAGTCTGAACCAAAGAAATAAAAGCGAACTAAGGGTACCATATTTCAGGCCCTATGATTTCCGCGATACAGAAAACACGGATTGAATCACGGAATCCATTCATAAAAAATGGTTTTTACTGTATAAAGTAGAATATCAAAGGATTTGTCAAATTTTGGATGAATAAAGAGGACACTGACAATGTGTCGACAGACATATGAAATAGTTTCATATTTAGGATATCTTCATTTTTTAAAGAAGTTTAAACAATAAATAGCGTATAGTGTCTCTTTAATTGTGTCGTGACAGATCGCTGTAGCTCCTCGTGAAGCGATCATCTCTTCATACTAGTTCATTTATAGCATCAAATAAACATGAATGAACATCAGAAGGAATGCTGTTTCAAGCGAGGAAAGACGTGAGTATACACAATTATTCAAGTTCAAGTTCACCAACGTTAATCTACTAACTCTCCTGACTGCTTTGTCGGACAAAATGGCAGATTCGGGGTTGTGATCGGTCAGATCGCCTGTCAATCAAACTGTTTGTGAAGGGTCAATTGCATAGCATAATTTTTCCCCCCTTTGCATCATATTGCATTGAATAGAAATCGGATCGCACTGCAGTGTTATGGGGTGAATCGTATCACATCGCATCTTCATATGTATCTTCAATGCATCATATTGTTGGCTATGCATCGGTCTCAATTGTGGAGATGCACATCCTTAGTGTATATTGTTTTGGTTTTGTTCTAGTTCCTGTACCTGTTTCCTTTGTTCCCATTTTTCTCACCACTAGTTTGTTGACAGTTTCTCATTTTCTTACCTTTTTTTTAAGATAATGATGAGGTTAGATGATTTTTTTGGCAAGCTACATTACACACACACACAATGTACACAAACATATATATTATTAATTAAGTTTAACACTTTTCAACCATTCGACTCTTGCTACTAGAAAGCAATGTGAAATAGCTGTATATGAAAAATTATCAAACAAATATGTTTCTATAATTTATAGGAAAAATAAGTTTATCAATTGTTAATAACATTTGGTCCCGAACTATCATGCCCTTATTTAGTAATTAATTTAGGCTCATTTTTTTAAATTAAAATTTGATGTTTATTTACTAGAGATCTTATTACTCCAAAATCGTGCAATCTTGCTATGTTTAGTTTAATCTAATGCTTTGAAACCAAACATTTTCTGAAGGTCAAGCAACTTCTTTGAACATTTTGCTGAGAAAGATGCTATTTTGTTCCATATTTATGGAAAGTGCCAAATAAAACAAAGTAAAAAAAAAACACTTGTTCATTGAGCGTGAGCCACCGTTCACATCAGAGCATATAAAGCCCATACAGTAAAATATCATTCATACACTGTAATGAATTACTGTAAAAATTACAGCATTATTTTACAGCCGCTGGCTGTTTTTTAATAATACAGCATATTGCTGTAAACTGCAATGCATTCTGTTGGTTTGACTCAAATTACAGAATATTGCTGTAAATTGACCCTTCGTAATTTAAAAAAATACAGTTATTTACTGTAATCAGAGAATACAGGGAAATTCTGTAAATTAAACTACAGTAACACTACTGTAAATTTTACAGTAACTGGCTGGCAACCCTGCTGCCAGTATTATACTGTAAAATTTACAGTCATTTTTTAACAGTGTAAGACATTCAGTCTAAACTGCACACCTGTCACAAGCAAGGCCTGGCCTCCCCTTAGGCTCCTAGTGAATCCATTATAAAGCTCATAATCCACCACAAGACACAAGGTTGCTAACCACCTACAGATAGATGTCAGACCAATCACACTCAAGATAATGACTCAATAGTTTCCCTCCAGCTAAAAGATCTATAAGCTCATATTTCATTCATTTTCCTTTTAAAACATATCTTTCATTTCCGACCGAGCACCAAAAAAGAATCTATGAGGCCATGTCCTACATGCACACTCACAAATGTGATTTTCTAATGACTTTCTCTAAGCTGAGAATGACTCGTGCAATTTAAAAGAGACGATACTTTAAAGTATAATATTTCTACGCCAATATTATGTTAATACACTTCAAAAGCTCTAAAATTGCAACTTCATCATTAAAAATGTATAATTACAAATATATTTAAATACATGACATATAAGTTTCAATAGGAAATACATTAAAGTATATTTTAGTTAAACATAAATACTACTCAATACATTCAGCAGTGCACTTTAACCATATTTCAAAGCTGTAGAAGTAATGAAATTATTCATGTATGAAATTATAAAGATGTACTTAAGTCACACTTCACACTTAAGGATATTATTTTAAAATGCATTATATCCGTGATGAGTACACATTTTAAAAGTATTCTAAAAAAACTGTACTTTTTCAGTCAGTGTCATGTCAGGTATGATCTTTGAGCTGAAAGGTGACTGAACAAGAAAAATGAGGAAGAAGATCTTGCATGAAACAAGGACAAAAGCATCCAATTTGCATACTTCCAGGGCTATAACTGGCATTTAGATTTAAAGAAACGCTCATGGACAGGCATATTAGACTAAAATCACATGACTTGGCAGTTTTACAGGTTGTTAAGCTGCCTTCAAGCCATGAAGGAATTGGAGTTTTTACAAAATGAGTGCATGTGATTGGCAGCACAATATCACAATTGCCAGCAGGAAACTCTTTAAGTCCTGACTTAAGTCAAATAAAGAACCATTGATATATTTTTATCAGTTAGGCTCAAACTACAGCTTTCTTTGCTTTCTTTCTTTCTTTCTTCTCTTTTTTTTAAAGCAAATATCTGGTTTACATGAGACGCTTACAATGAAAGTGAAATGGGGCCAATCCATAGTTAAAATACTCCGCCAGTGGACAGAAACAATATTCATTTTAGCATGATATACTCAATATTTCTTAACCTGTATGAAGTTATCAAATTGTACAACTTTTTTTAACATGACAATATAATGCCTAAAACCTTAAAACGGCTGAATTTAATTAATTAAATAATTTTACAGCTCAAATAATTTTAGAGTTTTTATAAATTATTACATTTGAATTTTTGCTTTTAAATCTACAAATTTGCTGCATCAAGAATTGTAATTTCCATTTTTGCTTCTTCCATGCTGATTGAGCTTCACTTGTATTGAATCCAGAATATTCTCTTAATAATTAAAATGCTGACAGAGTATTTTAATATGCATTTAGGTTGTGCATAGAAGCAATAGATTGCATCTTGTTTAAATCCTGAAAATCTCCTTTTCATTCCTAAGCTTGTCCTTGTCTTGATGCACCCAGTCATACATTTATTTACATTCATTTAGAAAATAAAAGTATATTAAAGTATATTATATTCATAACAAGTACACTTTTTAAAAGTATTCTAAAATGTACTTTTTTCAGTCAGTGATCAGTTTTCAGACATGATCTTTGAGCTGAAAAGTGACTGAACAAGACAAATGATGAAGAAGATCTGGCATGAAGCAAGGACAAAAGCATCCAGTTTGCATACTTTCAGGGCTATAACTGCCATTTAGATTAATGGACAGGTATATTAAGCTAAAATAAAAATAAAATTGTAAAGCAAATTTAAAAAAAGCAAAAGCTTATTCTCATCCACTCTGGCATCTTTCCTTTTGAAATTGCTTAAACAAGATCACCAGACGCACCAGACATGACATACAGTATCTCATCTCTAAATACTACAAACGTTGCACACATTGAAGGGTATCATGTATCTGACGTCCTCTCATGGGACACATAACAGAAAAACTTAAGAATGAGCACAAGGATCTTTATCACATTATTTGCATGGTACAAAAATCTTCACGCCAAAACGAGACCAACAGGCTACAGCCTTCCCTTACTGTACTCCACTATCCTTTATATATCTCTCCTGTGCTGTTCTGTGGCCGAATCCCACTGGAGCACTGCAATGGTGTCGGGTTTACCGGCGGTATCGGTTATCAGGGATGGAGCGACATCAAAGCCGTGCTGTTAAAAGACACAGAGCTGAACTCAAGAGTGGAAAAGAAGAACTTGCCTCCATCCACTCCCATTCTCATTCACAGAGAGCAATAAGGGCCATGGCATCCATGGAAGAGAGGCTGGAGATGTTGGGCTTCCTTATTTATTTTAATGTGCTATTTTGAAAAGTTTACATTAGCTTTTAATAGTCACATGAAGTTTTAGTGAGTGGAATTTTTGCTTGTGAGAAACTTGCCTCCATCTCCAGTGGTTGCATTTTTTATTGACCCATGCCAAAGGTCAAAACATTGCAGCTCAAAGTCTCCAGAATGTTTTAGTCTCTATTGTAAGTATATGGGTGTCACGGCTTGCTCAGGGTGTGTGCTCAGAAGCACGGAGACTCAAGACCGGATAAATAGTTGAACGATTTATTTAAACAGAATATACTACAAGACAGATTTCAACAAGCTACATAACGTTAACGCTCGACAAAGACAGGACTGAAACAGAGGGCAGATATACAGATCGCACATGAGGATAATTGGGAAAACACAGGTGATAAACATGACTAATAAACGGCCACAGGTGTAGACGCTGAACTAATAATGACACGGAATCAAAACAAAGAGCACATGACTAAACTGACAGAACAGATCGAAATGAAAACAAAGAACATGTGACACAGACAAGACCGGGGAACAGGCTAAACAGATAAACAGGGACACACTTATGACAGTACTTCCCCCTCCCGGAAGGCGCGTCCTCGCGCCAAAAAGGAACAGATCCGGGAGGAGGGGTGGGCACCCTGGAGGCCGTGGTCAGGCACAGGCAGTTCAGGTGGCCTCCAGGGTGTCTCCCGGACTCCGGGTGCCATGGCGGCTCTGGGAGTTCCGGCGGCCATGGAGGGGTCCGGGGCAGAGTCACGGCGGGTGCACAGGGGTCCGGAGGCCATGGAGGAGTCCGGGGTCCCCGCAAGGGCGGAGTCACGGGTGGCGGCCAGGGTGGAGTCCAGGGTCCCCGCAAGGGCGGAGTCAAGGGTGGCGGCCAGGGTGGATTCCAGGGTCCCTGCAAGGGCGGAGTCAATGGCCGCTTGACCCCCGTTGCCCCTGTCCCCATTCCCCAACGGGGCCTATATCCCCCCCCCAAAATTTTTATGGGGAGAGTCCCCCCAGGCCCTGGTTCAGGCGGCGGAAGGTCCGGAGCGGGATCCGGCCGACGGAGGTCTGGAAGGTCTGGGAGGTCAGGAGGGTCCGGCGGCTCTGGCGCAGGAGGGTCCGGCGGCTCTGGCGCAGGAGGGTCCGGCGGCTCTGGCGCAGGAGGGTCCGGCGGCTCTGGCGCAGGAGGGTCCGGAGGGTCCGGCGGCTCAGGGAACTCCGGCGGCTCAGGGAACTCCGGCGGCTCAGGCAACTCCGGCGGCTCAGGCAACTCCGGCGGCTCAGGCAACTCCGGCGGCTCAGGCAACTCCGGCGGCTCAGGGAACTCCGGCGGCTCAGGGAACTCCGGCGGCTCAGGGAACTCCGGCGGCTCAGGGAACTCCGGCGGCTCAGGGAACTCCGGCGGCTCAGGGAACTCCGGCGGCTCAGGGAACTCCGGCGGCTCAGGGAACTCCGGCGGCTCAGGGAACTCAGGAACTCACGGGCGGCGAGCGCTGGAGACGGCTCACGGGCGGCGAGCGCTGGAGACGGCTCACGGGCGGCGAGCGCTGGAGACGGCTCACGGGCGGCGAGCGCTGGAGACGGCTCACGGGCGGCGAGCGCTGGAGACGGCTCACGGGCGGCGAGCGCTGGAGACGGCTCACGGGCGGCGAGCGCTGGAGACGGCTCACGGGCGGCGAGCGCTGGAGACGGCTCACGGGCGGCGAGCGCTGGAGACGGCTCACGGGCGGCGAGCGCTGGAGACGGCTCACGGGCGGCGAGCGCTGGAGACGGCTCACGGGCGGCGAGCGCTGGAGACGGCTCACGGGCGGCGAGCGCTGGAGACGGCTCACGGGCGGCGAGCGCTGGAGACGGCTCACGGGCGGCGAGCGCTGGAGACGGCTCACGGGCGGCGAGCGCTGGAGACGGCTCACGGGCGGCGAGCGCTGGAGACGGCTCACGGGCGGCGAGCGCTGGAGACGGCTCACGGGCGGCGAGCGCTGGAGACGGCTCACGGGCGGCGAGCGCTGGAGACGGCTCACGGGCGGCGAGCGCTGGAGACGGCTCACGGGCGGCGAGCGCTGGAGACGGCTCTTTGGTGGCGAGCGCGGGAGAAGGCTCTGGGACGGCGAGCACCGAATAAAAGTCTATTAGACACTCTTCCGGGCTCGGCGGAGCCATCGCGGTCGGAAGGGGGCGTGGTCTGAGAGCGGCGGGCTGGCGGTGCGCTGGAGCGGGCTCGCGGTGCGCTGGTGCGGGCTCGTGGACATGACAGAGGAGTTCTGGCATTTCCACGGCATTGACGGAGGACGGGCAGGATGGACGGCCCGGACACGCGCCGCTGAAGAGATACGCGGGGGGAGTCGGAGAATGTTGGGCTGGCGGAGCGGGCTTTTTGGATGGGACCGGACGAGAAACACATTCCTCCACTTCCAACCCTGAACCGTTCAACTCGAGGATGAAATTAATCATGTCCACAAACGAAATGTTGAACCTCGGTTCCTCAGGGCGAATGGTGTTATCGTCCAGTCCCAACCAAAATACAAGATTAAGCGTGGCGTCCGGCCAGCCCACTAGATGGGAGAGCTCAACGAACTCCCCCACATACCTCTCCAACGGACGCCCGCACTGCTGGATGTTACACAAAAGAATCTCCGCTTTCGACGGATCCATCTTCATCTGCGTGGTTTTGGTATGTGGTCGAGCGTTCTGTCACGGCTTGCTCAGGGTGTGTGCTCAGAAGCACGGAGACTCAAGACCGGATAAATAGTTGAACGATTTATTTAAACAGAATATACTACAAGACAGATTTCAACAAGCTACATAACGTTAACGCTCGACAAAGACAGGACTGAAACAGAGGGCAGATATACAGATCGCACATGAGGATAATTGGGAAAACACAGGTGATAAACATGACTAATAAACGGCCACAGGTGTAGACGCTGAACTAATAATGACACGGAATCAAAACAAAGAGCACATGACTAAACTGACAGAACAGATCGAAATGAAAACAAAGAACATGTGACACAGACAAGACCGGGGAACAGGCTAAACAGATAAACAGGGACACACTTATGACAATGGGATGTTGTTAATGTTTTTTTTGCACATTTTATCATTCTTCGAGCGAAAAATATTATAATATTATGCATGATTTGAGGTGTCATTCGTGTCTGTAGCACAAACATTTTTGGATGAGTCATGTGAGAAAGTTTATTATTTAAAGCCACCATGAAATGAGAATGGACAATTCTTATATTTTATTTGAAATAAAGCAGTTTTTACTATAATAATTGATTTATCTGTGCACATCAATATTTGTTTTGCTTTTAATTCATGGGACCTCATAATCTTTCCTTCCATCTTACAGAGACATGTCTTCAACCTGCCACTCACATGTAATCGACCAATAGGAAACCACTTCACCAATTCACGTAGACATACGTCAAGATAGGAAAGAAAAGATGACGGTAACTTTATTTCCTGCTGGCTTTAAGGTTACCGGTTGTTTTAACACTCTAACCCTAAATATGAGCAAGAATAGTTATTGGAAATAATACACCATGCAGCACAATTCTATTTGCATAATTGTTGACTTGTTAAACATGTTTAATCAAACATCTTAAAGAGTGGGTTCTGGAATTAAAAACCTATTCATTTTCTCCACAGTGGAATTGATTTTTGATGTTAACTCATAAAACGACGACGAGAATACTTTTTGTGTGCAGAAACAAAACAAAAATAACAACTTTATTTACCAAACCCTTCTCTTCCCTGTCAGTCTCCTACACTTTTGACGTCAGTTCAACAGGGCACTCCGGTGGTGACATGATTGGAAGCCAATTAAATTGTTGTTTTCTCACACATGCTTTAGACACTGGTCACGCTGATGGCATTCCCTATAGTGTCAATCCAAATCCCTTCTCAGGGAACCATGGTTACAGTTTTATATTTATCTGTCATTTGTAAATAATTTTATTGTAGTATTGTAGTATTTTCCCTCATTAAAGCCGATAAGAACAGTCTTGTTGTCCAATTTTCAAAAAAAAAATTTGTTTCAAAAAGCTTTTAATGTTGCATTTCACTTCAAACCTGGGTGCTTTGGTTCATGGTTTATAACTCTTAAAGAAGACTTTTTAAATATCCCAATGGGGCAAATGAATGTGTAACGCTTGGTGGTCAGACAGGAGATGAAGATAGATTTAATTAAACTTGAAGTAACAGGGACAATATACAAGACATGCATGTGACCGAATTTAGAATAATAATTCCGAAATCAAAGCCGATGAAAAAGTAGGCGGACACAGTTGCACTCTATTAAGTGAGTAAGTGAATATTAAAAGAGCATTATGACTGTCTCAGAAATGAGAGTGTTGCTTTCAAGCGTAATTCTGAGTGAGAAACAAAATCAGGTTAGTAACGACTAGCAGATCCTTTCCTCCATAAATCTCTGTGAATCAGATCTACTTTCAATCCTTGTTCGGAAAGAGGGAAGACTGCTAGAGAACTTTATTAGACCCTATACAATAAGAAGAAATACACCACCTTTGTGAGATTCATAGTCTTTATTTTCAAAAAAGGTTTGACACTTTGTATTATATAATGAATACATAATATACTACCATTCATTATATATCTTTTGGCTGTAAAAGCCATGGTCAGACTCATAAAATTCCCTGTTACAGTGTGCAGATAGTCTGGAAATAGATACATGAGGAAGTCATGTGTCTCTGAGATCTGAACTGATCTGCTCTTTACCTTTATCAAATGAAGCACAAACACTTACTGTAGTGCTTTAGTATCTAATAACAGAGTACATTTCTAATAAAAAAGGTTGCATCTGCTATTTTCCTCAGCAATTCATTTGAAGTTGTTTGTAATTCATCATTTATTTAGATGATATGTCAAATGCAAACTCGATTTTGTTCTGTGGCATGGTCATTTCCTTTGCTCCTATTTTCAGTTATAGAATTAGGTGCCTGTCATCAGGCCGTTCTCAGGAGTATAAGGTTCAACAATTAATCAGAAAAAGAAAAGGTACAAGACAACCTCCATGGAATATCTCGTCCAGTGAAAGCTTTTGTTGTCACTTATGGAGATTGTGTTTCTGTAGGACAGTAAGAATGGGTCAAAATACATTAATCCAGTCCAGCATGCTGAAGTTGTTTTTTTATCAGTGTAAAATGAAGACTTGAGGACATTAACGAAAATTTAATGGTGCAAAAGTCAAAAGTAAATAAATAAATAAACATCAGTCTCTACTAAATTAATTATTATTTTGAATGGGTTACATATGGCGATTTAGAAAATTAAAGGGGTCCTATTATGCTTTTTTACATTTTCAGCTTTCTGTAGTGTGTAATGTTGCTTTTTGAGCATGAAAAAGGTCTGCAAAGTTGCGAAGCACAAAAGGGGCTTTTGCACTTGGTAGACTTGCCACCAGGAAAACTACCCCGAGAACTATAGTTTCCCGTAGGATCATTTGCATTCACAACACCATAGGAACCCTGAAGTGACATCAAGCCAGCTTGTTGTGTCATGGGATTTTTGATAATGGAGATGGAATGCAGACGAATAAGTTATAAATAATTGAATAGGGGAAAAGAATGGCTATGAGATGAAATCTCCAATGACATGTAGAAGATTTCATATTTTGCTTGGTCCCTTGAAAGTCACGTTGAGTTTTTAGCGTGAAGGTTGAGAAGTGCCTGGATTTCCAAGTGCCTCAGTCCATCTATTTCTGTTTTCCTTGTTCGTGGAATACCCATATATAAACTGTTTTCATATGGCGTTTTAAAAATGGAGGGTGCTGGTGTTTTGCATAGCATGCTTTGGGTCAACACAGACTCACGTCACTGGTGGTTCCTACTGTGTTGGGTTAGACCCTACTCTGAAGTAGGAGCTGATTAGTCCCCTCGAAAGGCATTCCTATAACTAAAACCATTCCCAGTTCCTGCAGTGTGAACACAACAAAATGCAGGTACTACCATCAATAGTTATAGGAACTAAGAAAACATTCCAGCAGTGTGAAAGTCCACTCTAAAGGGAGTTGTACTGTATGTACTAAGCACGGTTTCTGACCTCCCTGAAACACCTTGATTGTAATTTTGAGTTTTCTCCCAGGAATGCGCACGAAACGTCACAATATTCTTGATTTAAATAATTCCCACAAGACATATGCAAAAAAAATAAAAAATAAATAAAAAATTGGTCCTTGCTCAAAGTGCTGAACCAATCACAACACACTGGTCCAGCATGGTGCTTTTTGGAAGGAGCGCTTCATGGAGACTAGAACTAAACAGGGGTGTTACAGGTCAAGTACAATGACACAACTCACTGCATAGTACGATGCACTGTTGTAGAAACTAGCTCAAACTGAAACTAGCTGAAACTGGTTCCTCTTTTGAACCACGTTAGTTCAACAACATCGTTAATGACATGAAGGTGGTGGAGTAATACCTCATGCTAATTAGTTGATTTGAGATTTTATTCATGTATTTAACATTATATAATTTATTTTACATAAACTGCAGAAAAACAATTTCTTAATCATGCGTATTTGCCGTGCACTTTATTCCCTTTGAGGAGCAAGAGAAGGCAGGCAGAGGCAAGCATCTAACCGTATGCTCACCAATTTCTAACCAGTTTTTAATTATTATTAAAATCATGAAATTCCTAAATCGCAGTTATCTAAAGATATTCTATACAGAAAGGGCATATGTTTGGACAAAAAGTCTCGTGGAATCTGAACTGAACTCTTCTGAACCTCTTGAGTGATTATCATTTGCCTGTTTGCATGGTGGGAGTGTGTGCATGTGTAAATGCTTAAGAGAAAGTTTAGGAGTGTGCACACAGTGTGATTTATTGTAGTATTTCTTCAGGAAGGCAGAACAAATCAGGGTCAGACAGTAAATGCATGAAGCGTGTGTGTACTGTCCATTATTCTTTTCATGTCTCCTAGTTCATTAGATGACCTCTTCATGTCCTACTGTTTCCTTTGAGTATTTTACTTTCTCTGTGACTGTATAGATATGGAAACAGCAAGGGGCAGAGTGAATCCATATGACGAGGAGCTCATACAGTATTTTCTTGAGATACACATACAGCGACACCCAAAACTACACTTACGGATAGTTCACCTAAAAATGAAAATTCTGTCATTAATTCAAGTCAAGTCAAGTCACCTTTACTTATATAGCGTTTTTTCCAATGCAAATTGTATCAAAGCAATTCATCCTTATTTTGTTCCAAACGCATAAGACTTTTATTCATGTCGTCAAGTAGCTTCATAAAGATATACCTCAATAAATTTGTCAAATTTGTCACAGCAAAGTGTCAAATTTGTCCTCACAGTAAGCTTCTTTCTTACAATTACCACTATAATTTCATGGTAGTTAGTAACTATTATACATTTTGGAATTTGTATGATATCATTTGCATGTTTTCAAAACTATTGTCAGTGTACAAAAGATGTAAAACATTAAACTGAAGTGATGTGCTTCATTTGAACAGTCGTTCTTATAGAATAGTTTCTTTTTCCTCATGACCTGCCCTAATGCTAAGAACAGTTTTAATTGATCAGTTTCATTAGCATTTATTAACAGTAAAATATGTCATTTTTGTAATAATTACATTATTGTATATATCACTGAAAAAGATCAATTTAACTTTTTCATTCAATGATTATATTCTGTAAAAAGTAAAACATAGAATGAGCTGTTCCAAAGTATGATGTATGCTATGCATGAAGTATGTTAATTGTCTTTAGGTATAATTATGTACATTTTTACAATTCTGTCAATTTATGGACAGAATACTCCATGAACCAAGGTCTTAGCACACCTTTGCATGGGGGAAAAAAACAATTCCGTCATTAAAAATACTGTTCCGTCATTAATGAGTATCTATATGGCAAGCCGTTTTGACTTTTATTCATTTTCAGGATGTGAACTTGTGATATCAACAATTACATTTCCACTAGTAACAACGTTAATTCTTGATATCAACAATTCAATTTCCACTAGTGAAAACTATAATTCTTGATATCTGTAATTGTATTTTTACTAGTGAAATCTCACCATAGGCTGCCATTCAAATTCAATTGTTGATATCAAGAATTCATTTCTTACTAGTTGAAATTCCAGTTTCACATATCAGGAATACAATTCTTACTAGTGCAAATGTCTATTCTTGATATCAACAATTGAATTGCTACTAGTAAAAAATGTTCATTTCTGATATCATGAATGTTATTGTTACTAGTAAGAAAGCCATTTTTGTTATCAGAAATTATATTGATATCAGGAATTCATTTTCAGATATCAGAAACGAACCTTTTTACTAGTAGAATTTCAATTGTTGATATCATAAATTTTCACTTTTACAAGTAAGAATTGTATTCCTGATATGTGAAACTGGAATTTCAACTAGTAATAAATTCATTCTTGATATCAACAACTGAATTTGAATGGCAGCCTATGGCGAGATTTCACTAGTAAAAATACAATTCTTGATATCAACAATTATAGTTTATACTAGTGGAAATTGAATTGTTGATATCAAGAATTAACATTTTAACTAATGAAAATGTAGTTGTTGATATCACAAGTTCACATCCTGAAAATGAATAAAAGTTAAAACGGCTTGCCATATATACACAGGAACAAATTAGTAATGCATTATTAACACTAGTAACTACTATTAACTAACACGAAACTCTGATTAACGAATTAGTAAGTAACAGTGCTCAGTTGAATGTGGTAGTTCACTATTAGTTAATCCGTAACCACTATTTTTTTCATACCTCCCAGAGAACTACTAAGTAAGTACTGCTAAGTATTTATACAGGTTCATAATTAACATGAATAATCCATAATGTATAATTAATTCTAAAGTGAAGGTCATGGTAGCACAATAGTATGAACGTATTATACTATATTATTATATAATTGTGAACACAATTATAAACTTACAAAACCCCAGACTTACTAAAGAGTTATTTTTCTCACTTTATTTACTAATCTAAATAATGAGTAATTCCTTCGGAAGGATTTGGTAATACTTTTGCGTTACCATGACCTTCACTTTAGTAATTATATACTATGCATTATTCATTATGAACCTGTACATAGTTATAGTTCTCTGGGAAGTATGAAAAAAATAGTAGTTACAGATTAGCTAATAGTGAACTACCACATTCAATTGAGCACTGTTACTTACTAATTAGCTAATCAGAGTTTCTCGTTAGTTAATAGTAGTTACTAGACTGTTAATAATGTGTTCCTGTGTAGTTATTCATTAATGATGAAACACTATTCTAAAGTGTAACCCAACATTTTATTCATTATACATCATACACGTTTGGAGAATGTAATGTGCCCAAGATCAGCAGTAACAATTTATCAAAAATTCACACCTTTGAAAAAGTAACAGCCTCCAAAGGTTGGACAATGACAGGCATTCATCTTAGAAACCTACAGGCATGAAACACAAAAATGACAGAGAATGAGATTTATGCACCTTTCCAAAGTTCTGAAGCCAGCTGGATTATTTTAAATAGAAAATTGACATCCAACTGCCCGAAGGCTTGAGATGAATCTTTTTTTTTTTTAAAACATATTTTTATTGAACATTAATCGTAAAATGACAAGGAAATATCTCAAGGAAATACATTTTGAAAAAACTTTAACCACATTCCCACCCCCAAAAGCATCCATAGTTCTAATTACATGGGTAAACAAGATATTATACCAAGGCTAAGAGAGCCATATCCGCATATTTCAAATGCAAAAGCACAACAAACATACACATATCAATCAGTAGAGTGAGAGGTATCTAACATTGCCTGTTGAGATGAATCTTATTAAGCTGCAGTGTGTAATTTCCGTGCCACGAACAGCATTTATTTCCCTTCCCATACTCACATCATTGGCACTAATTTTAAAACAAGACAGAAAGAATGTAACAGAATCTCATGCACCACCACTGACATCCAAATTGTACATTTTAACAGTGTAGCGCCCCCTACCTGTCTTTAGGTTAATTAAGTAGGGTAGCGCTCCAGATTCATACACTATATGCCTACAGATGTTGATGTTAGGCCCCTCTGATGTCACAATAAAATACTCCTCCTTAAGAAAGTTATTTATAATGAATATTATAATGTATATATATTACTGTATTATATGGAAACTATAATAAATAGTCAATAACAAGCTCTAGATATGTAACAAGATATAAAGAATTTAATAGAACAGAAATAGAGAAGGAAAGATAGAATTTTAGAGATGTGCTGTCTTCACACACTCAGACAGACTTTAAATCTGACCAAATTAAAACAAAAACAAACAATACTCCGGTTAACCCCCTTTTGAAAGTGGCCTCTAATCCACTGTTTCAAAAAACTATCACATGAATCAATTAACGAATTAGAAAAATACTGTTTACATAAACTCACATGAGTTTCGAACCTTCACTTAGAATATAAAGTTGTTAAGCGTGCTGAATAACACCTCGACTGACGTTTAAACACTGTGGGCCCACACGCATACACACACACACACACCGTTGCAGGCCTGTATCGTAGCTCGGGTTCGTTGTGGCCGGGAAAATGAAAAATGGCCGCTTCACTCTCCTGAGCACAAATAAATAACAAAATCAACCAAGTTACCTCGACGTTCAGGTTGCGAAATAAACAGCGATCTTGGAATCCTGTATTAGGCCTCCCGCAGCTCCTCGGTCTCGCGCTCCCACCAGTCGATGTAACACTGCTCTCACGCAGTCAGAAGAAACCCAAATATCGTGGGTATTCGGGAGCTATCAGGTCCTCACCGTCTTCTCCGTCGCCCCGACACTATAAGGCTTACAATTTCCAAACGGTTTTGGTTCAACTGTCCCGCTAATCTAAGAGTCTGTTTGCAATGAATAAAGTAAAACGTAAGCAGTCCGTACGCTTACTACACCGGAATGTCCTCTAATCACTCACGGCGAACTCACAATAAACACAAAAAAATGGACTCGTGTTTCACACGTACTCAATATTAAAGTATAAGATTTTTACACTTGTAAACTAGTAAACTCATTCACCCCTCTCCTACTCCTTGCGCGCGTCTCTTTCTCCTCGCATCTCTCGCCTTGTCGAAAAAACAAAAAAAAACCCAAACACTCCCGCCAACAGCCACTCAAAAATACATAACACATCAGAGCGGGAGGGACTTAACTCTCTTGAACCAATAAAATAATGCAAGACCTAACTTGGAGGTTAAGACCACGTTTCTTTCACCTGTGTAGAACAATCTAACTTGCTATATGCTCGCGTTCTTAAAGGCATATACTAATTATTTATATATCAGTAAATAAAACAGTAAACTCATAGCCTGTAGAATATCATCATAGCCTGTAGAATATGATTCTACTGGGTTACAACAGTATACTAAAATTTTCTCAAAATGTGTAAAACCATGATTTACTGACATTATGAAATTGTTTACTTACGGTTTGTGATGTTGCTGCTGTCAAACAGTTGATTCTCCATTACACTGTGCTTTGTTTACATTTTTCATCATTTAGCAGACGATTTTATCCAAAGCGACTTGGTGCCTTGCTCAAGGGCACTTTGGTCATGGTATCTAATCCCCACCTTCAACTCCTGCCAGCATGGGAATCGAACCAGCAACCTTCAGGCTACAAGCCCAACTCTCTCACCACTAGGCCACGACTACTCCTTGTTTACACAACAACAATCTGCACTCAGATGCTCCAAACAAACACATAATCCCTTGATGCAATCAGGTGTTGTGTCGAATTCTGACCCCGTCAGATTATTATCAAATTGAGTCGCTGAGATCCTTCTAAAGTCTGTAGAGAGTGAATGTTCTTTTACTTTTTTGTTTGTCGTGTTATCAGGAGTTTCAAGGAAACTGAATGGGGATCTGTATACTGTATCCCAGGAATGGGCAGGTCCTGGAGTGCCACTGCCCTACTCCAACCTCTGATAAAAAAAAAATGTAAAAAAAACCTCACCCGATTGTATGCTTATGCTGCCTTCAAGCGCTCTTGGAATTATCGTAAATATGTGAAAAAAATTACACATGAAACCCCTCTCATGTCGAAACGAATGCGATAGGCTCGAAATCCCAACTTAAGAACCGTAAATAATCAAGTTTCCAATAGCATGTGAAGGCAGCATTAGTAATCCTGAAGACATCGATTGTGTTTGACTCGGGTTGGAGCTAAACTCTGCCGGACAGTGGCACTCTAGGACTGACGTTGCCAATCCCTGCTGTATCCAGTGATTCATTAACCAGAAACGGAAGTTGCGATAGTCTTTTTCTCCCATTGTGACGTCTATCCAATTGAAACAGCTTCTCAAAGTAGAAAAAATGTAGGATGGGACTTGATTTTGTTCGTGGGGAATTGTTGGATCGTTCTGGTTTGAAGAGAAGAGAAGAGAAGAGAAGAGAAGAGAAGAGAAGAGAAGAGAAGAGAAGAGAAGAGAAGAGAAGAGAAGAGAAGAGAAGAGGGCTGCATCCTAAATTGCACACATATACAGTAGTAGGCAAAAAACATTAGAGTAACATGGAGTGCGATGCAAAACTGACCAAATCTCACAAATGTTGATATTCAGATAAAATGACCGAATTAAAAATAGTAGCCATTCATCAAAAGTGTTGAGATGAGATTTTGTGCCATATACGATCTGAAGCAAAAAATGAAAGTGGGGTCCACTGAAGGCAAGTGCAGTTTTAATTGAATATGATCTAAAGTGAACAAAACATGACTAATGCTCATAAAACACATATTCAAACCTTATAGAACATACTTTTTGGCAGTGGTTGTGGAGTAGTTATTTACGATTTCGGGCATAGAAGAGATTTTGCTGCAAGATCTGATATTTTTATTAAAGAATCCATGGTAGAGCTGCAACTAACGATTATTTTATCTGTCGACTACTCTAACGATTATTTTTTTTTATTAATCTAGTGAAACTAATTTAGCAGTTCATTGAGGTGTAGAAACACTGGGACACGCCATTACGTAATAATACGATTTGATTTTGATTAAAAATAAGTCATTATGTGTGTTCGTCCAGTGGTGGACATTTGAACTTTAAAATGAAGAGCGTCAAAGACTTTCTCTACAGTCTTAAAGGAACTTTGATAGTGTTCAAGCCATTGAACAAACGTCTCCTGAACCGTGTGTTTTTCCTCTTGCTCTGTCTGTGATGCAGCGAGTCTTCGCGAGCGCGCGGGGCGGGAATCAGGAGCGCGAGCAACTGAAACCTCGCACGTGCGAAAGAGAACGTCCAAATAAACTTCTTTGAAATGCAAAACTGATTTTCGTTCGCTCTAAATATTTTCTTATTTGTGAGACGAAGACTTTCTCCTCAACTCAGTTCACGCGCGCGCGAAATACCCTTTTGCAAGCTCAAAATATGATTTTGCGCGCGCAAAAATTTGGCAGAGATCCTGTTCCACAGGTGGAACGCCATTTCGGTTCTGCAAAGGGAACAAAGGACCATTTTATTTGGCCTCTGTTTAAAGTGTTCCCATACCTTTGATCATCGTGGTCCAGGTTTTTGTGATAGAATGGAGCTTTCTCGGTTCCCAGGAGCAGAAGCCGCCATTACGCCAGATGAATGTAAACAGTGACGCGTCGACGCATTTCACGCACGTCGACGTATTTTCATAGTCGACGTAATCGATGACGTCGACGCGTCGTTGCAGCACTAATCCATGGGCATATGAAATGTAAATAATTTATAGCAAATACTGCAATATTCCATAAAAAATAAGAATTGTCCTTTTTGGTGACATTTACTGTGATTTCAAGATGCTCACATGAGATCTCAGAAATCAATCTAACGATCCAATCAATTCTTAATGTACAAAATAAAATCCCTACCCACATTATCTCTTTTGTCCGAGATTTACGTCACAATAGGGAACTGACTTCAAACGACTGAAAGTCAATATAGTGCGGTAACTATAGACCTTTTACGCAAAAACCGGAAACACGTCAAAGAAGTGTAAACCTAGTTCCGGTGTAAGCTTTGTTGATGGTGAAATGGCAGCTAGAGTGTTTAACTAGCCCATGTCCTGCAGAGTTTAGCTCCAACTTCTCCCAACACACCTGCCGGGAAGTTTCCTGTATGCCTAAAAACCTTGATTAGCTGGTTCAGGTGTGTTTAATTGGGGTTGGAGCTAAACTTTCCAGGATAGTGGCCCTCCAGGAGTGGGGTTGGACACCCCCGCTCTAGAGGCAGTCATATGCAAATTAGCCTGTCTGACGTGACTTTTGAAGCTTGGTTAAATAAATACTTTGTTTATAATGAGGAGAACGTTTTTGGCCTTTGAAACATGTAGGATGTTTTAATGGTAAAAAGACCTTTTATATGTCAAAAGATCAAGGAAAATTTAATTTCTCTCGAAATGCAACAAAGGTCATGCAAATCCACCATCTGGTAACCACTCACTTCTAACACACCAGAGACCCGGGTTCGATCTCCACCAAAGGCAACCTCTCACTTATAAGTCGCTTTGGACAAAAGCATCTGCTAAATGAATAAATGTAGTTAGTAAGAATTTTTGGGGCTATCCTTTTGGGAAATATCCTTTTAACACATTACCTCATGCTAAGTGAAGCTTGAAGGTTGACACTTGCAACAAAATATTTGCTATTGAAAGACTACACCATCTGCAATGAACCCGCTACATAAACATATCATTCCTGACCATGTTTTTCCTTCAGTAAGGAGCTCAGGACATAATCCCAGTGGTCGGACCTCCTTCCCAGCCAATACTGGTTTCACATTTTTATCATCACTCATTGACCAGCTCCCTAAAGAAGCAGAATGGGGCTATGGTGAAGTCTTAGCGGCTTTACAATGGATGAAATCTGGCTCTTTATCCAAACAAGCCTTGTATATGAAAATCTATATGGAAAAATATCACTTAAATCAACTGGCTGAGAATAAGGGCTAAGAAACCTGTAGGAGCATCCCAAAAAACATTATAGTTCTGACCAATATAAACAGAATGTGTATCTGAAAGTAATACTGCTTTAATAAACTTGTGACTATAGTGGATTAAGTTTACAAAGAACTATTAGTACATCCCAGTAATCGCAATTTCCTGTCATCACCTACTGGAAACACTTTCAAACCTCACAGAAACCTCAAAGTTCCCACACCCACTTATAAACCTATTCTACAGAGCCTCTCAGGGAATAGATCTGTTATAAAAGAGTCATGTCTGTTTTCATGGCCGAGATTAAGACCCGTTTCTGCCATGTTAGCAGCTCTTAACAGGAAAGATCAGGACTTCGCGCAGCTCAATGAGAAGAATGTTTGGGGAGCTCTTTTATGTCCTCTTTATGTTTTTAAC
>CM074309.1:6793427-7083321 GCA_037194245.1 Opsariichthys bidens
AAGACCTTAGCAACACTTACACGTTCTCTTCACACACTTGGACCTTCTCACAGCCCTCTGGCGGATCTCTCTGAAAGCAGTAGCTGTTATTAGGCCGTGGTGATGAAGACAACATCAGGATGCATGAGTCGACCTCCTCAACTGAAGACAGAGCAGGGTCAGTCAGCTCAAACCAGACAAGAGTGCATAAGGTGACCAAATGACTGAAAACTTACTTGTTTTTATCTATAAATAAATAAATAAAGAAAGAAAGAAATAAACACACACGAGACAGTACATTTTTGTATGTTATATATTTGCATGTTTCTTTTAATGGTTGTGGGCTCCATAAACTATTATTATAATGAATTATTATAAATGCTATATATTATATTATGTAAAAATCAAATCTGTATTATATAATAACAAAATGCATTTAAAATTACACATAAGAAAGTTTTTTTAATAATGTTAAAGCAATAACTTATAATTGTGTTATTAAAAATGACAATTATGTTTTTACTCATGATCTAAAATATAAACGTTTAAATGGTAGCCATCATAAAAACCATTTATAGACATCTCACCTCTCTTGGAAGTTCCGGAAGTCTCCCGCATATTGATATATCACGGAAAATGTGACACTAAAGACTAAAACCCTTGTTGCAACCTAAGATGCATTTTCAGTGATCCAATCACAAATGATCAACCAAGACGATTACAGTTTTCACCTGGAAATATTTCGCGTTTTCAATGCATCTCCTGTGGCTTACGTGAATGAAAGTATTTATTATATTACATTATAAAAAGATTGATTCTTGGGACTTAAGAATTGATACCATTTCATCAAAAGGAGTATCGAGAAATCAATATTTTTAACCCAGCCCTATTTTCTAATTTCATTTCACATTTTCACAAACTGTGAATGTGCTGTATACAATTATTACAACTTTTTTTTTCTCTTTTATTTTCACTAATGTTTATGGTTTTGGAAACGTTATTATCCCTAATTAGGCTTCTTATTTTGTATTTTAGACTCATTTTTGAGCGCTTTCTGTAATTGTAATTTTTTTTAATCTATTCATATCAGGCAGTACTTTCACCCATGTGATTTAGTTAAGGTGTGCGTGTGGGATTTGTGGCTGCTGAACTTTTGGGAATGCTTAAAATGGTGTGGAAAACAAGCATGCATCTCTGTTATACAGTTCATACTATACAAAAAGTAAAACTGTACTACATGAATCAGTGTGGCATGCAGCCCTCTACTGGTGAAAATAATCACTACACAATTGCTCTAGTAACCTGCAGGGTATGTAGGCCAGGCTTTTTGCTGTGAATTTGAAGGGTGTTTTGAACATGCTGTAAAAGGGGGATAGATAGGACACCAAGAACCAGGACTGTCTCCGGAAATAGGGACATCTGGCCACCCCGTTTCCCACCCTGGTGAAAGTTTGAAAAAAAGAAACTTACCAGTGTCAAGATCTAAAGGGCGTTGCGGAGAGCAAGATGTGGCCGAAGAGGACTGGGAAGCTACACAGGAAGACTCGATCTGAAATCCACTCCTGGAGCTCAGGTGCGGAACAGGAGCCCTGTGGCCATCAGGAACCTCATATAGCTACAAAAAAGAGAAAAGAAAAGACAGATATAATTAAATACAAGTTTCCAGTTGTGCAGGTTTGTTAAAAAAAACTGAGCGTTTGGACTTGACTATCCAGATTAACTAATAAGGAAATATTACACATATCACATATCATCAATATCACATATCATCAGCCTACAGTCGTGGCCTAGTGGTGAGGGAGTCGGGCTTGTAATCTGAAGGTTGCTGGTTCGATTCCCACGCCGGCAGGAATTGAAAGTGGGGATTGTGAATAAACAGCACTCTCTCCACCTTCAATTCCATGACTAATGCATGACTTGAGTAAGACACCTAACCCCTAATCGCTCCCCTTGTCAGTCCCTCCAGAAAAACGCGATTATGCGATCGCTTGATTTCATGCATTATCAGCCAAAGTCCACATATTTATGCTGGGGTTGCATTTTTTCAAATATGCCGCACTTTCGCCGCATAAATTGCCGATTTCAGCAAGAAAAATATGCGGAGCTAGCATGATTTCATAATCCCTGTATTTTCGTTGCAAAAAAGTCTCATATATCTTAGCAGAAAGTTGAAAAATGTTGCGTTTACTTCACACGAGTAAAGCGCCATTATTTTCCCCCTATTGCCATGGGAACCTCATGAAGTGACGTAATGACACGACGTGAACGTCTTCTGTAAACCCCGCGGTGAAACCATGATGAAGCACGCCAATAATTCTCATTTGCCAACAAAAATAAGCTCAAAAGACGGCGAGAAGCAGTTTCCCAGTGTGTTACATGACGCTGTATATTAGTAGTGCGTAAAATAATTGACGTTGCAGTAAGAGATTACACTTTGTGCACTGGAAGCACTTCATTTAACAGAAGATGTGTGTTTTGTATCGCTACCTCTGTTAAACAGGAAGCACACATTTTATTTTTTTATATTTTATTTATTCATTTTTACAGAAGTTGAATATTCCTTTTGTAAAGCTAAACAGAGCCATGTGTTGATGAAGGTCTGAAATAAAACAGAATGAGAACTTCAATATTCTGTGATTTAGTAATTCTGCCTTTTTACATGAAGGCAGTATCTAGTGAGAACAGGGTGTTGGGGGGGAATCTCCTTTTTTTCCTCTTTTGCATCAAAAACCGCAGTTTTTGCAAGTTCCCGCAATTTCATCGCATAAAATTGCAAAAATATCCCACATATTCCATCGCATTTTTTAAGAAAACGTGCCGCATAATCAAAGATTTTTGCGCGCAACAATCACAAAAGAATCCCGCATTTTTCTGGAGGGACTGCCTTGTAAGTCGCTTTGGATAAAAGCGTCTGCTAAATGATGAAAAATGTCAAACGTACAGCCAGTTAAAATGGTGAAGTGTTAAGAAACGTACTCTACAGCGGCCAACCGGTGAATGATGTATGAAGGCTTTCTCCAGCTCCTGATCTAGTCGCTCTTCACTGTGTCGTAGACGTGACGGCAGTCGAGTCAATGACGCAGCTGAGGACTGAAAAAAAAGAGGAAACGAATCTTAGATTTGACATTTTAAAATATTAATAAATTATTATTTAAATACTGGGATCCTTTTTAGGACGTCCTCAGCGTTTTCCTACATTTTCTTCCCCTTCATGTAGGCGAACCACAAACAATGGCTGCTTCCAAAATCACACATACTTATTTTGAATAATTACTTCAAAATTAAAAAAAAAAAAAAAAAAAAAAAAAAAAAAGTACATTCTATATAGTATGAGTGTGTGTAGTGTGATGTAATCTGGACGTACTACATTCGCCATGCAGTCATTATCATGCGACATTCCAGCAAGTTGCAATCACAAAATCTCACCCGTGGCCTCACGGGATAGTAAAGTGTCCATCATATGCACACTTTAGAATCTCGCCGGAAGTAGTCTGGGTACTTTTTGCCTACTCTTTTAGGAGTTCTGTGAATTCGGACATACTTCTCTCTTTTTTTTGGTACAAACTGTTTTACATCTATATAGTAGGGAAGTATGCGATTTCTGATGCAGCCGCAGACTTTAAAGGCATGCAATACATCTTCAAACTGAATGACGACAATTACCACATCACACATATTGCACTTCATTTCATGCACACGCTTTAAGACAAAGATAAAGGAATGTGTATGAATGTTCATTTATATGCAAGAGCATAAGGCAAAACTTTCAGCTGCATGGCCTGATTTAATTATTCTCCTACGCCTGGTATTAAAAAACCCAAGAAAGAGGAGCCTGATCAACATACTAAAAAAAAACAGCCCACCAGAGTTGATTTTCGTGCATGACATTTAGCATGCAAAACCAAAACTAACAAAACAAACCGATGTGCAGCAAAATTACGCTCTCAAAAAAAGCTCTTGAATATGTCTATTTCAAATGAGTTACTATTTTTTTTGTGTACCTGAGTGGATCCAGTCTATGGTGTTGAATCATAAATGCCCTGAAGATGAATAAAGAGTGTTACAAAGGTGGCTAAATGTAGCTGCAAAGTAATATTTATTGCTCATTTGATTGTCAGTGAGTACGGAGGTCTGCTGCAATGTAATAAATGTGATTAATAAAACTTTGAAGAGGAGTTTAAATTATAATACCAAGTTTACATATCTAATAAAGTGCTGTTCATGTCATGTGGCAGATGGATGGCCCACAATTTGGTGCTAAATGAACCAATGGATAAAAACTAACAATAACAATATTCAGAAAAAAACCTTTATATCCAACTGAAACTAAACCGAAATTAGAAACCGTAATACAAAATGAAATAAAACTGAAACTTCAAAGTTTGTGATATCTGTTTGCAGCTGGCCAGCATGTGTTAAAGCAGAACAGGTTTTGATACAACCACTCTTCCTGTTACATTTTGCAATCCTCCACACTTCCTCTAACATTTGTGTACGTGTCATATTATATCACTTGAGTGCATTTGAAGGCTTCACCCACAGACCACTGAGCCCATTTGAATTTTCTGAGCATCTATTGGAGCTTCTCAAACAGCTAAGAATGAGCCCCCGAAACAACAATACAAACAGGATCTTATTCGAATTTCATATCCAAAAATGTGTCGTGGCACACCGATACATGAAATGCAATGGTATTGATTTCCACGGAATAACAAGCTAGATAAATAATACTAATAATAACTAAATGTTTACATCTTTTGAATAAAAAGTTAAAGTTGTTTGACAGCGCAAAAAAAAAAAAATCACTGCCACTATTCTAAAGTGTTGTGGGTGGTTGCCAGTGTGTTGTAAGGGGCTGTTAGCATGTTGCTTTTTTTGGGGGGTGTTCTGGGTGGTTGCTAATTGGTTCATAACTATGTAAAAAGTTATAACTGGTATTAAGTAAGTGTTTTGGCTGATTGGATCATGAGGGAGACACATTCCTGTTTACACCATTCATTTTATCAGTCTGTTTTGTCCACTTCTGTCCTGATTTCTTTGAGGGAAGGGTCTATGGGTAGGTAAATGTATGTGTTTTTTCAGAATAAGCTCGCGTAATTTAAATGTGAAGGTCCCCAGAGCGACACAACATACAGAGAGCATTAGCTTTCATTTCTGCTTTCGAAAGACCAGCTGTGAGTGCGTGTTAAAAATCAGGAATGGAGAGAGAGCATTGTGCAGTCAACAATGTTTAATCCCATCTGGCTAGCGCGCTTCCCAAAATGTTTACGCGTTAAGTCAGTGGGCGGTCTTTTGCGGCTGTTTGAACACATTCGACCACATGAGCGTCTACACTATGAAAGCAATCCAATCGAATGAGTTTTCAACTACCTCTGGAAGTGGTCGAAAGTGGACGAGCTCAACACCTTTTATTTGTGTTCTGATCAACCAAAACGCATCTTAATACAGTACCAGGAGTAAACAGAGCCTAGGATATGGTCTTTGGATATGGCTGGGGTCCCTCCTTAATGCAAGTCTGCCAGTGTTTAATATAATTGTTGGCAGAGGCTATTTACACTAACTTTAGCCTGAATTGTCTGGTTGAGACGGACAAAATTACAATAGAAACCTGTTCGATAATATGAGAAAGAATAGTGAATTTAGCTTGAATCCACCTTTTCCGATACCATTCTTCATCGAATATTAGCTCGGAGAGACTTTATTTTGAAATAATAATAAAGAAAATATTCAAAAAGTGGAAATAAAGTGTCCCTTTTGGCATAAGAGATAATTTGTATGAAAAACATCCGGCAAGTTTCATAATGTAAAACATCGTCGATAAAACATCAGTAAAAAAGTGTTTATATAATCAAGCTGTAAAAATACTTTGTTTGAATCTGAGGTGGCATGTGACATCACATTTGCATATGACCGCCTTTGGAGCAAGACAACAACACCTACTTTTACATCATTGGCCCCGCCCACTGATGTTGAGTCAATGAGCAGCAAGTGGATCTAAAGTAGGCCTAGATTGTGATAAGATAAGTATGCGATGCCATGTAGACGTTGGGTTATTCCTATAGCTGTGGAAAAACATCATCTTTGCATAAGCTGCCAATCGGATCCTGATGTCAGAGAAAAATGGATTCAGTTTATTTTTACATTTCACTGTGGAGTATTTGGTAATTCAGTCGCAATATCGACGCAGGCTTTGCAAACAGGGTTTTTCGATATGGATTCGTCAGCAACGCCACAAATATGCAAGTAGCAGTGTTCATTCTAATCCCTGATCTGTGGTCAGTGATATCTGATGTGTAATTATTCAAGTTCAGGCAGATTTTCTTGGTCCCAAAATCGTTTAATACCATTTATGCAGTAAATCAAGCCATTGACTTCACATTGTTTCTCTTAGTAGCATTTAAATAATTGGATTTTTAAATTATGATTAAACTACATTCAGAAACCAATCAAAGCTCCCTTTACGATGGATGAAGCTGTCAATCACAGAGCGTGAGTTAACCTGGACTCTGCCAAAACTGCCGGTATAATGAATGACGGGGTTACACTCCACAACGAAGCTCTTAGGCTAACGTTACTGTATTTACATCATGTTTGCTGTTAGTTGTTGTGAAAGCATTTCGTGAGAGTGCAGGAATCGAGATCACTGCATTCAACTCATCTGCTTAAAGCTCATCACTGCAACCTTTCATGTGATCAGTATAGAAAAATGCCTTTTATTTCTAAATTATGACATTTCATGATGTATAAATCATACTAACATTAAAAGTGCACCTCAGGAAACATAAAATAATTTTAAAAATCCACTTCATGACATCCAATCCACTAATAAACCATTAAATATGCACTGAATGCTATTAGTTTTGCATACTGTTTTATAATGTACTACAATACACTGAGGTGCAAATAGAATCTGCCACTATTTGAATTAAGTATAAACAGAATCTTTTTAAAATTCTGCAATTTTCACAAATAGCCGTTGACTTCATCCAATTTAACCACAATTAACCACAAATTCTGAATAGCTCTGTTTAATCCTATGTTTAGGCTGAAAAGAGAAATGAGGAATGGGAATGAGGAACCAAGGAGCATAGAGCAACGTGAAAGAGAGAATGATAGTGTGTGTGTGTGCTTGTTTTCATGATTTATGAGGACACAAATTTGTTTAATGACATGAGTTTTACACTGGTATTACGACGTAAACATGTTTTATGAGGACATTTCAAATATAAACCATTACGTCCATGGAACGCCCTCAATAAGATAGCAAAACAAACCTGTGAGTGTGTGTGTTAGTACCTGATGTTGGTTGTGCGGTTTCTCTTGGTTGTCTACTGGAAAACCTGACCTTTGCTTCTCTAGCAGTTGTTGTTTCAGCTTGGAAAACTTAGAAACAAAAACAGTGTAAGGATAGAAAAGAGCAGAAAAACAGCATTTTCTTATTCACATATACAGATGTGTGTAGTGTGATGTAAATTTATTAATATATTAATAAAATGCATGCAACTATACATTAACTTTTGATAGTTTCAAGCTATTTTCATAACAGAAGTGAAGTAGCCAGTTTATTGTGCAGTTTGTCTTACCGATGAACTTGCACACACGTCACTTCCATCCTGGAGATGTTCTGAATTTCCCCATGACGAAGAGCGTTTGTGAAATCCAACAGCTGTTGTTTCAGCTCCCTCTAACCATGATTGTGGTGTCTTTGACAAAACAACAACCAACATCATTACATAGACAGCAATTGTGTTGTGCTGGGTTTGACTGTGCACAAATATGAAAAAAGAGGTGAAGATTAACAGTGAATGATGACATTTTGTCATGAATTCAAAAAAAAAAAAAAATCGAATATGGCATCCATTTGTACGTTTCACGGTCTATTTATGGCCTTTGTTGTTATAAAGTTGACATGAAATGTAAATTCACCCCATCTATTTTATAAATGCATGTTATAGATCTTATTGTCAACAATTCATTCATGCATATATTTTTTTTTTGATTTCGTAATGTTCAATCGAAATGCCATAACTTGATCTCCCAGTGAAAATGAATATGTACATGTATATCACATCTTAAAATCCAATCAACAACCAATAAATAGAATCAAGTCCCTGACCTATATATACATATATATATATATATACATATACACACACATATACATATATACACACACATGTATATACATACATATATATACACACACACATATACATATATATATATATACACATATACACATATATGTATTTATATATATATATATGTATAGTATAGTATATATGTATAGTATTTACACTAAGTGCAAATAGCGTGCCTTGTTGGCAAACGATATTTACACTAGCTCCGCCCACCACTTTCTGGATGGGTCACTCAAGTTTTAAAAAGTAGGGCAGAATTCAAGGTAGCGAGTAAAGCTCGCACACCTGGCTTTTAACGCAGGTTCGAATCCGCCTTTTGCTGTGCTCGAATTTATTTTCAATAAAAATTAAAATAATGTTCTAAAAGTGGAAATAAACTGCAAACGAGTGTTTAATAATATTAAAGGTATTTATTGGATAGGGTTAGGGGAAGCTGTAGGGAGGGTTTTTATTCTCCCAATAAGGCAGCATCCATTTGATAATTTTAATAAATATAATCATTTACACTCTACGATATTATTGCATCCTGTTAATGTAGAAAAATACTGCCAATATAAAGTATAGATATCCAAGTAGGCTACTACTTACTCTTAATCAAAAGAACTGATATTTTAACATGGTGTAAATAGAATCTATGCTATTTACATTAGGTGAAAATAGTGATATCGCTGAAAAAATGCTGCTATTGTCACTTAGAATAAACAGCATCTATTGTTATTTGCACTTAGTGCAATTAGCTGCTGCCTATACAACTGTTACACGCAAATGTACATCAAGTTGCGGAAGAAAAGATCTGCTCGTCTGTCTTGCATGGGTTCATCCTATGGAAAAACAGCTGTGTGAATATTCCACTAAATGTTTTCTTTTGTTTCATGGAATATAGAGTTTGGAACCAGGTCTGAAAACACTGCATCCCCCTAACAAATCAACATAGGGTTTTCAATTAACGATCCCTAAAATTTTGCCTTTGGTCCCCAATAATCCTGAATATTTGGTTTACATTCACAAGGTTGAGAAAAAATAAGACCGTACAGTTGTGTTCAAAATTATTCAACCCCCCAATGCTGTAAATGGTTTTAGAGAATTTAGAGTACATTTGTAATTGAATTCAGAATGAAATCCTACAAGGACTTCTTAAAGAAGCATATGCAACTAAAATGACATCAATTGGTTTTGTAATACAGTAGTAAATGTTTCTTTTGTGAATTCTTCATTGACACAATTATTCAACCCCTTAAAGACTACCACTCTGAAGAACAGAGGTCCATTGAAGTGTTTTCAATCAGGTATTGAAAGCACCTGTGGATGTCAGGGAGCAGCAATAAAGCCTAATAAGCACCAATTAGGCAGCTTTAAAATGACTGTGATACTCAGCTCCTTCTAGACATTTACTGGTGTGGTTACAAACATGGTGAAGTCAAGAGAATGGTCCAGGAAGACAAGAGAAGAGGTGATTACTCTTCACAGGAAGGGCAATGGCTATAAGAAGATTGCAAAGATGTTAAACAAACCAAGAGACACCATAGGAAGCATCATTCGCAAATTCAAGGCAAAGGGCACTGTTGAAACGCTACCTGGTCGTGGCAGAAAGAAGATGCTGACTTCGACTGCTGTGCGCTACCTGAAGCGTAGAGTGGAGAAAAGTCCCCGTGTGACTGCTGAGGAACTGAGAAAAGATTTGTCAGATGTAGGTACTGAAGTTTCTGCTCAGACAATACGGCGCACCCTGCGTAATGAAGGCCTCCATGCCAGAACTCCCAGGCGCACCCCCTTGCTGTCTCCAAAGAATAAGAAGAGTCGACTGCAGTATGCCAAAAGTCATGTGGACAAACCACAGAAGTTTTGGGATAGTGTTCTGTGGACTGATGAAACAAAATTAGAACTGTTTGGGCCCATGGATCAACGCTATGTTTGGAGGAGGAAGAACAAGGCCTATGAAGAAAAGAACACCTTGCCTACTGTGAAGCATGGCGGGGGGTCAATCATGCTTTGGGGCTGTTTTGCTTCTGCAGGTACTGGGAAGCTTCAGCGTGTGCAAGGTACCATGAATTCTCTTCAGTACCAGGAGATATTGGAGGACAATGTGATGCAGTCCGTCACAAACCTGAGGCTTGGGAGACGTTGGACCTTTCAACAGGACAATGATCCCAAGCATACCTCCAAGTCCACTAGAGCATGGTTGCAGATTAAAGGCTGGAACATTTTGAAATGGCCATCGCAGTCACCAGACTTAAATCCGATTGAGAACCTCTGGTGGGACTTAAAGAAAGCAGTTGCAGTGCGCAAGCCTAAGAATGTGACTGAACTGGAGGCTTTTGCCCATGATGAATGGGCGAAGATACCCGTAGCTCGCTGCAAGACACTTGTGTCAAGCTATGCTTCACGTTTAAAAGCTGTTATAACTGTAAAAGGATGTTGTACTAAGTATTAAGATTGAATGTCACTTGGGGGTTGAATAAAACTGATAATGATGTGAGCAGAGAAAAGACATTTGTGGTTATTTCATTATAAATGTTATGTTATATTTGTCTGACCTACACGTGCCTCTTTGATTTAATTGTAAGCAGGATGACTGAATGATCAAAATCAATGTCAAACCGGCCAAAACAATCAATTTCAGTGGGGTTGAATAATTTTGAACACAACTGTAAGTAAATAAAAAATGAGTAACAAATAAGTATCACAGGCAAATAAAATGCATTTACCATCATTTTAAGTGATAAAACAATCTAAAGTCGACAATATAAAAAAACAAGAGTGAAATTTTTGGCTTAGGTTATTGGGAACAGAAAACGGATGATATTTAAAAATGTGAAAAGCTAATGCCGCCACTTCCCTTCATTACCATAGGCTGTGATGTAATAGCCTAGTTTGTGCAAACCACAGTAAAGTGATGGCGTTAGAAGATACCATGGACCTCTGGTATATAGCATGGTACTGTAATACACTATTATTAACATCAGTCTCAGATGAGTCAGCTGACACACACTGCTGGTAAACTTGTCCACTTGTGATCAGTGCACCTGAAACTGATGTTGATTCTAAAAGTGGATGCATTAGATCAGAGGTAGGCAAGTTCGGTCCTAGAGAGTGGCTGTCTTGCAGAGTTTGGCTCCAACCCTGAAAAAAAAAACAACAACCTCACCCACCAATAGCCTTAGTAGTCCTGAAGACATTGATTAGCTTGTTCAGGTGTGTTTAATTAGGGTTGGAGCTAAATTCTGCAGGACAGCGGCTATCTAGGACCTATCACTAGGTGTTAATGGGGCCAGTGATTACCATGTTCATGTACCATGGTATTCATATAGAATACCAGTCTACTTTCAATCAAATGGACTCAGATTATAGTTTGAGTCGGGCCCAAATGATTCAGTCAGGACATTGAATCGCTTCACCTGTGTGGATTTGTCTTCCCTGCCATGTCTGCTGGGACTGTGTTTGTCACCCGCTTTGGGCCACTGGCCTTGCAAGTACGGCCCTACAATCGCATCCAAAGATAGTGTGCGCCGAATCCGAGTCTGTAAACACCACTCTGCTTTGGTCCAATCACCTGAAGAACCAAGAAAGCTTGTGTATTGAATAAAAAAGACTTTCAGACAAAACGTGATTTCAGTATATTGCATGGAGAGAAAACAAGCGCAAAGGCATTATCTATAAACTTCAATGAGGAAACATGCAACTAAACATCTTTTTCTAATAAATGTGTGTATTGCAAAATAAAGTTTCGCCTTCTTTTATATTAAAGTTCATTCACTGGTCTAGATCATAAAAGTTAGTGAAGTACATAATACATATGACAGACAATGGGATCTCTAAAATATATCACTTTGAGCTGTGAAGATTAACATAAATTTCACAACGTCTTAGCATTTGGATTGTCTGTCTTTTGCTTTAAAGACAGTAACACCATAGCTGACATGAACAAAACCAGTTCTCCACCGTGACTTGAGATTCTCAATGGAAGCAAGAAAATGTGACCTTTAATACAAAGGAGTTCACATGACCAGTGTTAACAAATTGTATAATTTGATTATTAAAGATCTTCTTCATTCTTCTCAAAAAGTTCCTCGTTTCAGAAATGATCAAAACCAGCTTATTTATTTCCACCTTAAATATAAAGTTAATATAAACCCAGTGTTTATAATTAATAATAATTATGATGATGTGTTGCTATGCACCAGCAAAGTCCAGAAGAAAACTGTAGGGTGGATGAAGCAAATGAAATACACTTAATGATCAATGCAATCTTTGCCCAGAGAAAATGAGGAACCATATTAATTAAAAAGCCCAAACAGTTTAATGCTCAAATAAGCTTAATGAAGCCATTAATTTACGCGTTTAGACCCTTTAAAGCACATAAAAACTCAAATTCAAGTAATAATGTTGTTGCACACAGCATTTCATTCCCATAGCATTTCCTGTTAAAGAGGCTCAGATAATGTGAGATAGTCACTGTTGAGTATTAGGCCTATTACTTCACCTGAAGTGATATTTGTGACGGCAGCTCCAGCTGGTTTGTGCAGTGTGAAGGGAAAAGTAGCTTTAAGAGGCTGGAGACCTGATCCGCTCCTGGACATCTTCATTTCTCCTCCACAAACACTCACTCTGGCGTCATGAGCTCATGCGCTTCTTTTTGTCTGTGTGGTTACATAACAAAACTGCGTAGAAGACGACGCGTGCAAACATCTAGTTTCTTTACTAGACAGATAACTAGAGGATATACTTAAGTAATCGTATTAAGTGTACGATTATTCAGTTGAGAGAAAAGTTTCTCTGCTGCTCGACACGGACTGACACTTGACTCTGCCTATCAAGACGCTCTGTCGGATCTTTCATTCATTTTAGGAAGTGGGCGGATACCTTCAGAATTCGCCTTTTGATTGGCTAAAAGAAATGGGTATTCAGAAATACACCATTAAAACGTTTAACTTAAACATTTTATTGGCTAGATCTTACAGAATTAAATGTAGTACAACAAGTTTTGCAATTAATTCACACACACTCACAAAAAAAAGTATTCTAGAACTTCTGTGCAAATACTTGGCAAACATAAAATCAAAGCTGTGTATGGCAAGCCGGTTTGACTTTTATTCATTTCATGAACTTGTGATATCAAAAATTTTCACTAGTTAAAATCTTAATTCTTGATATCAGGAATTAGATTTCCACTAGTAACAATGGCAATTTTTGATATCAAGAGTTACATTTCCACTTGTAACAACATTAATTCTTGATATCAACAATTCAATTTCCACTAGTATAAACTATAATTCTTGATATCAACAATTGTATTTTTACTAGTGAAATCTCGCCATGGGCTGCCATTCAAATTCAATTTTTGATATCAAGAATGAATTTATTACTAGTTGTTCCAGTTTCACATACCAGGAATACAATTCTTACTAGTAAAAATGCAAATTTATGATATCAACAATTGAATTTCTAATTTCTGATATCTGAAAATGAATTCCTGATATCAATATAATTTATGATATCTAAAACGGCTTTCTTACTAGTAACAATAACATTCATGATATCAGAAATGAACATTTTTACTAGTAGCAATTCAATTGTTGATATCAAAAATTTGCATTTTTTCTAGTAAGAATTCTATTCCTGATATGTGAAACTGGAATTTCAACTAGTAATAAATTAAAAACAATTGAATCTGAATGGCAGCCTATGGCGAGATTTCACTAGTAAAAATACAATTCTTGATATCTAGTGGAAATTGTATTGTTGATATCAAGAATTAACTTTGTTACTAGTGGAAATGCAATTCTTGATATCAAAAATTGCCATTGTTACTAGTGGTAATATAGTTCCTGATATCAGGAATTAACATTTTAACTAGTGAAAATGTAATTGTTGATAACACAAGTTCATATCCTGAAAATGAATAAAAGTCTAAACGGCTTGCCATAGGCTGTGTGGCTTTGAGTCACTTTCTTTTAGTTCCGAAGCAAATATAGTGTACTTCCAATGACAAAACTGACAAAAGCTGAAGCTATGTTTGATGCCTTTGACTTAAAATAAGGCGCAACTCATGTTGAATGTACAAGTGCAAATGAGATTTGTATGGAAGCTTGTTTCTGCCACAAAACAACAATAAAAAAAAGCTAATTGTGACTTTTTTTCTTGCAATTGCAAATTTATTTACCACAATTACAGTTTATACTGTAGCTCACAATTCGGACTTTTTTCTCAGAATTGTGAAATATAAACTCGCAATTTAAAAAAATGCACCATTTTATCTCACAACTGACTTTTTTGCCTTGTAAGTTGGATATTTCACAATTCTGAGAAAAAAAAATCTGAATTTCTCAGTTGGAATTTTATCATCCACACTTTACAACTCACAATTGCGTGTTTTTTTCTCAGTTGAGAATTATAAAGTCTGAAATGTGAGATTTAAACCCCAATTTCAGAATGAGAAGAAAGAGTATGATAACAAATTGTTAATTTGAACTATTCCTTAAGATTCTTTCTTTGTTGTCAAATGTAGCTTATTAAAGGTGCAGTGTGTAAATTTTAGCTGAATCTAGCGGTGAGGTTGTGAATTGCAATATAGAGAAGCAACACTGTTAAAAAATTACTGTAAATTTTACAGTATAATACCGGCAGCAGGGTTGCCAGCCAGTTACTGTAAAATTTACAGTAGTGTTATTGTAATTTAATTTACAGAATTTCCCTGTATTCTCTGATTACAGTAAATAACTGTATTTTTTTCAATTACGAAGGGTCAATTTACAGCAACATTCTGTAAATTTGAGTCAAACCAACACGTGACCCCAGAATGCATTGCAGTTTACAGCAATATGCTGAATTATTAAAAAACAGCCAGCGGCTGTAAAATAATGCTGTAATTTTTACAGTAATTCATTACAGTGAATGGTGGCCAATACAGGATAAATATGTAGTCATCTGAGAGAGCAGAGAGTAGCTAGTCAATCAGTTTATGGCTACTGTAGAAAAATTCCAGCAAAAAAGGGGATATGTAGATAGAAATGGATCATTCTAAGGCAGTACTTCCCAAACTGTGGGCCGCGGGCCCCCGGTGGGCCATAGCGGTATTGCAGGGGGGCCGTAGCAAGTTCTAAAATTGTTCTAAAATTTAATTTTTTTGAAAGTATGTAAGGTTAGTGTTATGGATTTAAGTATATTTGTAAAGAATGTTTACATCATAGTTCTCAAAATTCACATGAAATTCTTACAAACTTGTTAATAAATGTATTTGTAGGTAAATGTCGATATATATTTTTTAACGGCGGGGTCGTGGAGCTTTTCCAATGTTTTTGGGGGGCCTTACCCCTCTGGTCTAAGGTATTAAAAACATAACGGTTTGTTATGCAAGGTATATTTATTTTTATATTTAATTTCTGGTCAATAGATCCTCCTAAAATTTAGACATTGCATCATTAAGAACTTTACAGTGCATTAGCCAATGCTAGACACTTATTCAAAAATATTGTACAATTGTTTTGGAAACTATCATATTGAATTGTGAGTAAAACATTAACTCACACATTTAAACTGCTTTACATTTGTCATATCTATGTATAGAGGAGGTATTTCTTCCATGGGTGTAACAGTCCCATCCCTGTGGGTGTCTTCAGCATGTATTGTTGGAGATAACCTTCCTTCAAATGACTGAAGACCAAGGAGTGCAATCAGTGGTGGTTTTCTTAGGGTGGCGCTTGTGTGAGATAACACCTTCTGAATATGCCCATTTTTTTTTTTTTTTGCAGACGAGCTGATCTGTGGTCTGTGTACTCATTTGTTTTTGTATTTTTTTTTTTTGTTTGATTGAACAGTGTGCTTGTATTATCTTTCTTTATAATAAATGATATTTTGTTATTTATTCAGTTTATACATTGATTCAAGAATGATTTCTCATTATGTGTTTCACGTGAGGAAAATGTGTTTTTTGACCACCGTCTAACAGGAAAGGCCTGGTCTTTCTATTAGAATTGAGTTATTTTGAAGATCAAAAGTCATTCTTTAGCTTCACCCTGCTGCATGCTGAGATATTAATCAAGTGTCACATCTTTTTGGAGAACCACGGGTCCACATTTTGCATTTAGACACTTCTGTTAGGTTCTTTTTATCGCAACAGTCCAGAGTGAACAAATGATGCTGATCTTTGACCCATAATTGACACTTGTTCTTTGTTTGACCCCTGGGTCACAGTGACCCCAAATTCAAGTCATGTTGTAATTAGTTTCACAGTGGCATCTGGAGGAGGAACGGGCTTGAAATAGATTAGAATGATGTGTTCCATTCAAATGAGACAACAGAACGTTACGCGTTTATCTGAGATCTTATCAACCACCCAGAACACCCCAGCCAACAAAATATATTCTAAGAACATAGGGCTAATCTCCCCCTTAAGTTATGAAAACGTTATTTCTTATTGTTCCCTGAATGTTCAAAATGGCTAATATTTTGAGAACATTAATGGACTAGATAACTTGTTTAACATTTAACATTGATCTGAGCCTTCTGACCCCAGCAACCACAGGAATACACTTAAAACATGTTGAACACTGGCAGCATAGCAATGCCTTGGCAACTACCTATAACACCCAAGAAAATTCTACTCCCATTTTCTTCAGAGAAGGCCAGACATTTCAGTTCATTCAACGCCTATATCAGATGTTTAGACAAAGAACACTAAACATATAGCTCACATTAAAACACAATGATGGATACAACAACTGAAATGAACCCTCAATGCATAGTGTCCAATTCTGCTTTAAAAGACAATGTATGTAATGTTTTGGACATGATTGTTAAGTTCTGCAATAAAGTTCTAGTAACTCCTACAGGTGGTACAACTGTATCAGTGTTATTACAGTGTTGTCTTGAAGTAAAAATAAACATTGGGTTCCCTTTCGAGGGATCTCACCTCTCCCGCTTGACTCTTTTCTCTTGAGGAGGAATCCCCATGGCAGCCTGTGGGGGTCACAAATGGAGTTGGCAGAGGAACTTGAGATGGGTTTCTTTCTCAGTTCTCAAATGCCAACCCCAAAGCCTTTGTTTTGGATTCAGAAGCCCACTCTGCAGTTTCTTCTCATCTGAATGAGGGCCCGATGTTAATTATGTCTGGCTCCGAAGAGTTGGATGTGGTCAGCATCGAGAGGGGGAAAGAGAGGAAGCGCGATCCCTCTTTTCCACTTATGTTGTGCGCTTGGAGGTTATGATTCAACCTGTGGCTAGATTGATTGGCCATCCGAGGAGCAGGAAGTGTACAGGAAAAGTAAATTAGATGAGCACTCCTCTCCGGTAGAGCCCAGTCCCCGCGCCAAAGCCTTCCAATTTTTCTACATTTCCACACTGAGGTATTAAGATCCTGGTTAAAACCATACTCTGCTTGTGTTTATGCTCCTGATTTGTCCAACTGTTCGACATTTGCAGGTCTAAAGGAGCACGGTATGGGCCGATGCCTAAGATTGAGGAGACATTAGCTAGCTATCGCCGCGTCACCAAGCAGACGGCCCTCTCCATAATCTCCTTCGAATGCCATGGTTGTCTGTGGCTCAACCTATTGGGCAATAAAGGTCCTCTCGAGGGGGATTTTTTCTCACCACACCTCAGTGTGTCCAATTCCTTTCAATGCCCTCTGGATATCAGTCAGCTGTCTATGCCACCTCTGGTGCTTTGAGGTGCAGCCAAAAATACAGCCATCATCATGGCAGCTGTATCCAATTTCATTCCTTTGGGCCTTTTGTACTGTACAGCAGGCCATTGCAGTGGTGGCTCAAGACCAAGGGGTTTTCCCAGAGATGCTTCATTGGGGTTACGCACAGATGATTACGTGCCCTTGTTCTGTGGAAACCTAGGTTCTTACCAATTCAACACAGGCTCTTTTCCTTGTGATACAGAAAATGCCACTTGGATCCACTTAACTGGCATCTTGATTTAGTGCTGGAGTTCTTGCGAGATCACATTTCAGCTGGGTTAACCCCAGCTACGATTAATTTGTATGTGGCACCAATTTCTGCTAGCCACATACACATTCATGGACCATCCCTGGGTGGTATACTTTTGTATCTTAGGCCCGTTTGTTGTTCCTTCTAAAGACCTTACAGTTGTCCTAGAAGGTCTCTCTGTGGCACCTTTCGAGCCCCTGGAGTCAGCCTCTGAGAAATTCCTGACTCTCAAGGTGGTTTTCCTCTTAGCTGTCGTAAAAAGAGTAGGGGATTTGCAAGCCCTGTCAGTTGCCTCCCCCTGCCTGGAATTTGCTTCTGGTGGAGTCAAAACTACTCTCCATCCTAGGCCAAATTATGTCCCAAAGGTGCTTTCCTCAGTATCACATTCTGTGGTTCTTTTGTCCTCTGCCTTTTAAATATAAGAGGCTGATGCAGTGTTGAGCTCCCTCAAAAGGAAATGTTTGTGACTGTAATCCCGGTTTCCTGAGTAGGGAACAAGACTTTGTTTCTTGTTGCTATACTTCCTTTATGCTTGAGTGTCTCACGTCAGCCAATTAGAATCCTTTCATAGTCATTATGACATGGCATTACATGTCATATAACTGCCATCGGCCAATATGTGTGTGTGTGATTTCACAAGTACTTCAGACACCGGTCACGAGTTCCCATAGCATCAACATTCTGAAGCAGCCTCTCATTCCCTCCTCAGGGAACCAGGGTTACAGTCCTAACCGGAGACATTTTTTTCTTTGTAAATGAATAATTCATGTGTCAGAGAGTTAAATTCACCAGTTTCTCTCATTGTTCCTTTCAAGTATATCTCTCTTATTTTACATCTACTTACAAACTATATACAGCACACCCAGAGACAGTCTAAAAATGGCACTGGTGTTTCATGTTTGTTTTGAGGAAACAACTATGACTCAATGGAAAACATTAGGACAAAAAAAGGCAGTTTTATTGCGATTTAAAATGACAAACAGCATAGGTTCAAATGGCTTTTTAAACAACGAAATGTGCAATGAGTAAAAAAAAAAAAAACGAATTTAATGCTAATTGAAGGTGAACAGCCTTCTAACACAACACACACACACACACAATTCAGACTTTCAATTACAATGATAATGAAGGAGGGGAATGTAGCTTATCAGTTTTATATGATATCAATGCGATTAAAATCAATGCAAGGTGTCAAATCTGTTGCTAATTTACCAAAAATGACAGTGGTCCAAACATTGCAGACGTATTGTAATGATGCAGCAACAGATGACAAACAGACGTCAAACATACAGTACAATACAACAGTATGAAGATATATACTGGTCCATCTGTTTATGTCAATCACTGTCAGTCATTCAGCAATAGTACACTGCCATCATGTGCAGGATGCTCAAACATATTTCAAGAGGCGAGAAATAAGGAATAAGGCAGCTATTCCGGAAATGTCTTTCATTTTATTACCACTATAACTGTACAGTAGACTGTAAAGTAAGACATACACATCATCTTGTTATCAATTCTTGCATGTTATTTACCAGAAAAGTGATGTTTAGATGGTTGAAAGAAATGTGACGATAATGTCAAAATACTACTTTGTATCTATAATATGGATTCTTTCACACACTGTTCACGGTTAATTTCTGACTGTAAGTGTCTGTTTGATTTTGTTTGTCTGTGTTTTGTCAGCGTATGTTCCCCTAGGAGATTTTAAAGGGCAACTGAAAGTGGGAAAGCTGTGTTGGCCTTTTGTAGTGATGATTCAGGCAGGTCTCAGGTCAGTCAGTGCATAGTCCACAGTTTGCCTTCACTGGTAACAAGTCAGGAGAAAGACCTGAACAGCAAAGACATTCAGAGATACCCGCATTTGAAAAGCTGACAAGAAACAAATTGTGAGAAAACATCTCGCCATAACCACAGTGGTCTAGTTATATCTTTTCAAGGGGAAGCAGGATGATACTTCTGTGAGAATTAGGGTAACACGGTTTATGCAGGCTGTACCCAAGTCATTATATCTTTGGATGTCTTAGCTGACAGTGCAGATTCTCTCTGCTTGTGACATTGGTCTCATTTGCTGGACCCTAGCTGGGGGTTAGAGCAGGACTGGGCTCTGCGCTGATGTTTACCAGGCACTCTGTTGACCTCAGGCTTGGCAGGGACTTACAGCTGGGTAAAGAGGACAGAGACCCACACAGACCTAACATAGAGGGAGTGTAGTCTTTTTCTGAAATGAAATTGGAGGAAATCGGGATTATTGTTGAACACCAATGATAGCATTTCCTGTCGGAAAATACAAGACTGAAAAGCTCAAAGGGATAGTTCACCCAACTTAGAGTTGGTGATGTATATTAGATTGAAAAGGCTTCTTAAATGAGATGAAATTTGGGGTGGGACTTTGCTTTGTCCATCAGGAATTGACTGGATTGTTTGAGTCTTCAAATTGCGGTGATGTAATTTGAGTGACCGTTGCTGGAAGGAGGGATTATTGTCCAATGCGTTTACGTGAATTTGAAAATCATGTCCACGGATAAATCATTTATAATAAACTCTGCTATATTCTATAAAAAATAAGTCAATTTTGATTTCATGGTGACTTTAAGGTGGTAGCTGTACTTCGTAACATAGTAGCTGGTTTCTAGTAAGTTTTTGGCTTGTCAAAGCAGCTTTAGAAGGTTGTCCAGCTGGACTTCCTAGATGGGGAACTAACCTTTTTTGTTTCTCTCTGTTTTTTGTTCCCTGGCGTTTCGCTTTGTTTGATGCTTGATTCATCGTGGTTTCCCTCCTATGTCCTACGATTCCTTGTGCCTTCCTTGTCCTTCATGCACACAACATGATTGTTAACATGCTAAAACATATTGAATGAAATGTATCCATATTTAAATGGAATGAAAGATTGTAGTGCATGTTAGCTTGCTTATTCCCAGCTAAGAACTTTTTGCAAACATTGCCTTTAAATTTTGAAAACGTAATTTTTGAATGTTCTCTCACCCTTTCAAATCTCCCTTTTTTTAAAAATGTTTTAAAAAATGTTTTTCTTGGCCATGAGAATGTTAATGGAAAATTCCATTTTGTAAATCTCATGGGAACGTTACTTTTGAATATTCTCTGAACATTCTGAAACAACCAGTAACATTTAAAAAAGGTTAGTAGACAAAACATTTTCAGAAGAAACATTCCACGAACGATGTAGAAGTAATGTTTTTGTGCTAACATTATTAAAGACCAGAAAACAAACACTCCATTAATGTTACTGGAAGAACGTTTGCTCATAACTTTGAGAGAACCTTGCCAGAACATTAGGGAAGTTCTGAGAACGTTCTCTATTAGCTGGGTTGTACCTAAAAGCATGACCTATATTAAGTTCACACATACTAACAAGAAACTTTCACTCTAATCACAGGTCGAGAGCTGTAATTCCAACTACACAAAATTCCCATTGCGAATGTTTGTTGAAACCTTGGTTTCAGGGAAACACAGAATCGTTGTAAAATGGTAGTATCAACAGAACTTGCAACCACAGTTGGCTAAAGATGTTTTTGGGAAACGCACCCCAGGTCTGTCAGTCTCCTCCTAAGAGGGTAATTCCTGCCAGAAGAAGCTCTAGAGGACCAATCCTCATGCTGATAGTCTAAAGTCTAGCTACCATGCTCCAAAAACCTCAACCATCTTACAGCTGAACAAACACCAAAACCAGCATGGACTACACAGCAAGGTAAAAACAAAGCTACCACCTTAAGTCACCATAAAATCAATTGGACAATTCAAACCACAATGATCCAATACATTTTTTTTTCTTATTTAAGAAGCCATTTCACTCTGCTGTACGTCACAATAGTGAAGTAAATATTATCACAACTTCCATTTCATGTCGACTTTAAGTTTGTAGGTAGATTTTAATGTGTACCTGCTGTGCACCAGGCTTTTCCATTCAGTTTCCTTTCCGTCCTCTGAGAATCTGTGGTTAGGCTGATATGTGGCTCCGGGCTGGGGAAACTACCCCTAGAAGACAACAACAGACCCACAGCATAAGTGTATCTGCCGTTACACACATTTGTCAGCATTCTAGATATATTTTAAGCAACACAAACTCAACCCACAAAGATTGGTTAATGACTGGGATTTTGAGTAAGCTGTTAGCCTGTATAAAAGACAGCCTCTTATTACCTGTGGTACAATTTCCTGTCCTCCTGGTTGTTGTATTTGTGGAGTGATGGCCACTGGTTAACAAGAGGGATTGACAAATCCTTAGAAAGAGGATGTGATTCACCTGGAATCAGATTTGTCCTGCGATACAGTTAGACAAAAACATGTCCCAGTTTTTTTTTTTTTACCAGCCATTAATTTTTAAAATAGCAACAGTGTTGATTTGCATTAAATGATTGATAAAGAACATGGAAGAAGCAGAATGTTTCACCAAAATATGTCTGAACCAATTCAAAATAATTCCATAAACGTCCCCCATCTCCAAAAGCAGTGGTGTGTATGTTGCTCTCACAGTTGTTCCTGCAGCTCCAGTATGATGTTCTCCAGTTCTCTCTTCTCTTTCTGGCTCTGTAGTTTCAGTTCTTCTAGTCCAGCTGTTAGTTTCTTATTCTCCATCTCCACATTCTTCAGCTGAGATTCCCGCAGCCTCACCAGCTCCTCAAGGTACCCCTAAACACAAATAATACATACACACTTTAGCACATGAAACATTCGAGTGTCACTCACCCACTATAGGAAATGATGTATGCATTTAACCTTCTGCGCATTGACAATCTTGAACCGCTGCTCCATCTTGCGGCACTTGTTCCTCCAGCTCTCCTCATCGGTGACCAGAGGGATGTAAGGATGCTCGACGCTCTCGTCACTGTTACTGCTGTCCACGCTCTGACCATCCTCATCGTCACTTAGATAATCATAACTGAACACAACACAACATCTCATTTCCATAGTAACACCATGGATGATAACAATAAAGATATAGTTTTAAACTCTAATTGTAAAAGAATAGCAGAGTCCACAGCACAACTATTTTTGCTCATAACTTTTGAACAGTTTGTCAGAAAATCGTGATCTTAGGAATCCAAGATCTATGGATTCCTTGTGTAACACCAAATACGTGGACACCGATTTTGCCATCGGTCTGTCATTTTGAAATTTGTCATAAATGTCAATATTTTTTAAACATTTAGACATAACTGCAAAAAAAATAGGTAGGGATTATCCAAAGCATGTCCAGAAGGCACCTAAGAAGTTTGAACACAGTGCCACCTAGTGTTCAAGAGATATACGTTTTTTTGCAAAACCACTTTTGAAAACATTGTCCAAAATTTGTCTTCCAAATTTTTGTTTTAGTTTCTGTCATATTACGTTCCTTGGTTTATGCCAATTCCGACAATATCTTATTTGTCATTTATTATCAATTTGCCTGTCCGCCACAATGAAGTGAAAAACAGGTGTTTCGCTACCTTCAAATATAGGCCAATTTTGTCCAAAATTTGCTCAGATGATCTTTGGACCACAGAAATTACTGAGCGGATTCACTACCACTCCAGATAAATACTTTTCTGAATTTGACTGTTGCTGCTTTTTTGTCCTGTGCTAAATAGTTCAGCATTTATGTGATGCTTTGCCACATTAATTCCTTTATTATCTGGGTAAACATTAAATGAATCTTTCTTCTTCTTGAATTAGAAATGTTTTTTGTTCATTCTGTGTTCATTCCCATCTGAACTTCTGTTCATTTTTAGTACATTCTCACCTGTACTGAACCTATCGGTTTTTCATGTATATTCTATTTCTGCTGTTTTTGTTCTTCTGGCTCTGCACTGCTGTTGCTGCCCGTTCAGGACTTGGCCCCGTATTGGTGCTTGCAGCTATATTTTTTATAGTTATAGTTCTTGGTGTCAACGGCCATAAGTCTCAATGGAATACTTGATCTGACTGGTCAGTTGCATTGAGCATTACATATTTTTGCATAGTAATGAGTCTGTAAATGAAATCATTGTCAACATCAACATACTAGTGCTACTTTCAAATGTGTCTTATCTCTAAAGGGTCTCTATTTCAATAAAAAAAATTAGATGATAATATGCTGATTTTTAAATTGTAATTTTGTTAGCAGCTGAAATGAATCATACCATTGACTTACCAGAGCAGCTGAAGCAAAACCCTCTCATTCAAGCATGCATTTATAGCATGGACGGAGAAAGAACAGTTGAATCTTAAATTTTTCCCTCTTTAAAGGGGTTATGACATGAGAAATATCTGATGTGTAATTATTCAAATTCAGGCAGATTTTCTTTGTCCCAAAATCAGTTAATACCATCAATAAATCAAGCCAGTGATCATTTTCACATTGTTTCTTTTAGTTGCATGGAAATAATCTGATTTTTAAATTAACTGTCGATCGGAAGCACGTGAAAGTTGCACATTTTTCTTTCAGACTTTGTACGTTCTCTTTCAGAATCTTTCATCACAGATGGTGCAAAGAAAAACTATAGAAGTAGCATTTTATTTAAGATAAAGGCATTACAAAATGGTCGGTATGAATAAATATAGTCATTAAGAATAATGAACTGAGATTTCAATTACCAGTGAAGACACCATGAGCCAGAGAAAGGGAATAGGAATAAAAAGGGCAGTTTTGTAATATCCAGTGAAGAAAAGTTAGTTAATGATTTTACAGCATTTTTTTATATCTTGTGTAAATTTCAATATCAATTCATTTTAATATATGAAAATAAAGTGATGTAGCATCTATAAGAACTAGCATGATCTAACAATGGACGAAAGTATATTTATAAATTAACATTAACGTAGATGAACAAATGCATGAAAAAGATATCCGTTGATTTGTGATGCCTAATTTAGAACACAATGCATGTTCAGACGGTAATGTAAATAATCTTGTTGTAATAATAATTCCCATTATACACACCAAATGCATAAAACTTTGGACTCCCACCACTTTTGGATTAGTGGCACCACCCTTGATATAGTGATATAAATAAAATCTAAACATCTCTCCCACACCATTCCCTGTACGAAACAGAGTGGTACTGTGGAATATAAAAGTTCTTACCTTTGTGTGAATTTAAGATAAGGAGTGTAGTCAATAACAGCCTCAGACTTCCCATCCAGAGCCTCCCCTTTCAAACAGAAACTGACAACAAAGATTTACATAACATTGATTACATTGCATAACATTCTATCTCGGTTCCAGAACCAGCATTAAAGTATTGTACGCTTTACAATAGCTTGGTTGCTGCCTATGCAAAGCTTTCCAAATCAATTACTTATGTGGTTCCATTTCAGTTAGGATTAACCCTTCCAATATTCATCCTCTTACCTGAAGTCAATTGCTCCGAGTCCAATGAGCATTCCAGTCAGAACAGTTGCTTCTTCTCGCAACATTATGGCACCTTCATCGTAGAACCTCCTGCAGACAAACACAAGCATAAAATAATAACATTATAGATGAACCATTTTCTGCTTTCGGTAATGTTCTTAATGTCTGTCTAAAGTGTTATTTTTAAACTGGATGTATGTATTGATGTTTTTTTCGTCTGACCTTGTGGTGCGACTGTCTCGCAAAGCTGTGGCGATGTATTCAGACAGACGTTTCTCCATTAATGCAACCCGTAGCCATGCTCTGCCCTAGAGGCATGGATTAATCACAAATCACTGCAAGCTTCATCACACAAACCCCATCAAACATGCATATGCTGCAGAAACATTGATGAATACCTAATGAAAAAGGTTGAGTCTATTAAGCGTTTGTGAGGGGAAAAAAAAAAACTTTCAAATAACAAGTGTTTACAATTTACCAAAATGCAATTTTTATCCTCTTTATAACACAAAAATTAAAATTCTCTTATTTATTTACCCTCACGTCATTGAAAACCTGTATGACGTTCCTTCTTCCGTTGAACATAAAAACAAGATATGATGGTAACCAATTGGTAAACAGTTTTGGTTACCATTGACCTTCATTTTATGGACAAAAAACATTTTTCAAAATATCTTCCACTGAAGAAAGAAAGTAATACAGATTTAGGAGGAAGAGTAAAAGATGGCACAATTTTCATTTCTGGGTGAACTATCCCTTCAAAGAAAGAACCTAGTAATCTTACCATTACTGTGGCACAAAAAAGTGCCATGGATTTTTTTTGTTTGTGTATTAAAGCAGCATTAATAATTACGGTATTTACTTATCCTACCATAACTACTGTGTATGCCCACCTTTGCTCGTGAGGAGTTGATGTTCTCCATGTTCTCGATGCTGCTTATGCAGTTATTGGGGACTTTACTGCAGGCCAGACGGATGAAGTCCCAAAAACTGCGCTGACCATCAAACCAGCTGCCAGAGCCTGCAAGAGACGTGCTTCCATTCACATCACTGGCTTAAATATATCCTTAATATTCTTTTAAAGTTTAAAAGAAAGAGTATTCCGCATTCACCGTCTTACCTTTAAAGCGGTGACTGAGGATGTGTTCCAGAATAGCAGCAAAGTTAATGAACTCCTCAGATGAGTCATCGATGGGCTCTGCTGTGTACTTCTCTAACAGTGTCTTCACAGAAAACCTGCCATACAAACAAAAACAATACAATGTACTTCAATATGGAAAGGATTGCATCTATTAGAGACAAAACCAAGTTGTGTGCCAAATGACACATTACACACTATGCACTTATACAATGCACTGTGTACTCTATCTAGTGTATGCATTTTATAATGTTATTTCATTTCTTTGGATGCAACGCAGCATACAAACTCCATCAAACACGACAAGTTGAGTTTTTACCAAAAAGTTCTATGTTGGTTTCATCTGACCATATGATATTCTCCCAATCCTCTTGTGGATCATCCAAATGCTCTCTAGCAAACTTCAGACGGGCCCGGACACGTACTGGCTTAGGCAGGAGGACACGTCTGGCACTGCAGGATTTGAGTCCCTGGTGGGACAGTGTTACTGATGGTAGATACTTTGGTCCCAGCTCTCTGGAGGTCATTCACTAGGTTCTTGTGATCATTTTGACCACACTGGGTGAGATCTTGCATGGAGCCCCAGATCGAGGGAGATTATCAGTAGTCTTGTATGTCTTCCATTTTCTAACAACTGCTCCCACAGTTGATTTATTCACACCAAGCTGCTTACCTATTGCAGATTCAGTCTTCCCAGCCTGGTGCAGGTCTACAATTTTGTTTCTGGTGTCCTTTGACTGCTCTTTGGTCTTGGCCATAGTGGCGTTTGGAGTCTGACTGTTTGAGGCTGTGGACAGGTGTCTTTATACTGATAACGAGTTCAAACAGGTGCCATTAATACAGGTAACGAGTGGAGGACAGAGGAGCCTCTTAAAGAAGTTACAGCTCTGTGAGATCCAGAAATCTTGCTTTTTTGTAGGTGACCAAATACTTATTTTCCACCATAATTTGCAAATAAATTCTTTAAAAATCAGACAATGTGATTTCCTGGATTTTTTTCCTCATTCTGTCTCTCATAGTTGAAGTGAACCCATGATGAAAATTACAGGCTTCTCTCATCTTTTTAAGTGTGAGAACTTGGACAATTGGTGGCTGACTAAATACTTTTTTTCCCCACTGTATACTTTTAAGATTCGACGAACACCAGAACAGCACATTAAATGCAATTATGTGTATTTCTTTAAAAAAAAATTTTTTTAAAAAGGCACAAGGCAATCTATCGTTAAAGCATAGCCACAATCTTTACCAAAGAGAATGTCTATATATATATATATATATTTGTGTGCACTAATACATTGCATATGCACATACACATGCACAGTCACAGACACACACACACACACACATACATATATGTACACACAGACACACACATATATATATATATATATATAAAGCAGGTACAAAGAAGCAAAATATTATAAATCTTTAATACACTCAAGACTATGCATTAAAAACCTGTTCCAAGAAGCAATGGTGAGGTAATAGTTGATGAGTCAGTGTGTTCCATTGAACTGTTTGGATCAATGTACTAAATGAATCTTTCTGATAAATGACATTTTCTACTTAACTACTTACTGTACTTACTTCATCCACAGGTCATAACTCATGAATAAAACTGCTGAGTTTTGAATGTATAGAATAGATGCATAGCGTATTAGTGCATTCTACTGTATATATGCCTCCCTGAATAGCCACTGCATTACGATAGCATTTTTCCGTGTTGTTAACATAATAATCTCTAAAATGTTTTCTAGCGAATATCACCTGTTTTCTTGCTATGATTACTTTTAGGCAAAATATATTAAATCAGGCTTTTAGAATCATATCAGGGTTAAACAATGTAGCCTCACACATCTGAAAGTGGGTTAAATCCTTTCACCCTGGTTTATGGAGCATGTAATATTGAAAAAAAAATGTAGAGGGGACCATTTTCATAGACCTTTAACTTCATAGACCCTTAATCTAAATATGCAATTGTTAGAATTACAAACAATTATTTTCTACTTCTTTATAAGCAAAGGTATTTTTAACTCTTTTCTATTTCTTTATTTAGTGTGGGAGTGCCCATAATATTATTAACATTGTTTGTAATCTGCTGCCATCATTTTAGTGAGAAGATATACAGTACCATTTTACAGTGTACCCACAAATTTAATTTCATTTAATGCATTCAATTATAAAGTCATAAATGGAGTAATAAGTTATTCCTGTCAATGCCGAAAACAGCAGTGACGTCACCAACGATTGTTCTGATCACAACAATGACTCTTTCAGTACAGCCCTCCACACAAGTACAATAGGCCGAGTTCAGAGACCGGAGAGAAAAACCTTGGTAATAGTTATGTAAAATACTTATTCTATTTAAGTTGCATTGCGAACACTCAGGTTTAGGGTTAAGTTAAGGTTAGGAATAGGTTTAAAGGGGGGGTTAAGGGGTAAGGAAAGGGTCAACAGTGGAAATTATAGACGTAATTACAGAAATCAATCACCAATGTAATTACATGCTGGTATTTTTAAAATATACAATATAAAAACATGTGGGCTAATAAGTGCATTGAATCAAATGTTCATATACATAGTAGTTGAAGACACTTAATTAAAAGTGGGACCGTCTTTTTTCACTAAAAGGAATCTTCTGTGCAATGGAAAGCTATGTTAAAGGTTATTTATAGAACCATAGATGCCCATAAAGAAACTAGAGACACTTAGTATTAAATGGGGCCAAAACGTTGAATGACATTCTTCCGTGTTTCGCATCATTTCATGACCCCTATTCTCTGTACAGCACAGCAGAATCCAGCGCTATGGCAAGCCGTTTTAGCTTTAAATACTCCTTCCCGTACTAGTCATAAATCAGTTTTGACTAGTCATACTTCCATTTCCAGATATTTCTTGTAATTGAGATATCTACAATGTGATTGTGACTAGTCATAATATGCATTGAAGATATCTACAATGTTAATTTGACTAGTCGTAATATATATTACAGATATCTCCAATCCTTTTATGACTAGTCAAATTCTTCCATCGACTTCAATTGGAAAATATTTTCAGATATCTACAAATGAGTTTTGCCTAGTAGAAATTGTAGTTAAAGATATCTCCAATTTGATTATGACTAGACAAAACTTAGTTAGAGATATCTCAAATTATAATTTGCACGAGTGGCATTTAAATTAGAGATATCTTCAATTGAATTGCCACTAGTGCAAATCATAATTAGAGATATCTCTAACTGGGTTTTGTCTAGTCATAATCAAATTGGAGATATCTTTAATTCATCGTTTTTTAAGATATCCAAAAATAAATATGTAGATCTTTAAATAATTTATTACTAGTCAAATTACAGTTGTAGATATCTTGAACTGGATTTATCTTAATTGCGTTCTCAAACCACCCCTTTGCAAAGCCCCGCCTTTTCTAACCATATTTTCTGGACGACAAAAAATCTCAACGGCTTGACCTGTTTTTCAGGTAATAAAATTACAGTAAAAGTAACTGTGTATGTTATTAACACTGGAATAGTAACTGCATTATTTGCAAATCGCGGGCTTGTTTTGCGTTGTCAACCGTTTTCTAAGGTAATATAGTTGTGGAGATAGCGCCTCTGGGTGGTGCGGAGGAAATGTAAGTTTCACGTCACGCACGACGGATTCGACTAGAAGCAATTACAATTCAGATATCTTAAAATATAATTGTGACTAGTCGAAACCGAATCTCTAATGACCTTTGCGGATAAATGACGCGTCTTTTAAAGATATCTATGACATCAATACAGATATCTTAAATGGAGTTTTGACTAGTCAAATATATATTACAGATATCTTCAATGGAGTTTTGACTAGTCAAATATATATTACAGATATCTTAAATGGAGTTTTGACTAGTCAAATATATATTACAGATATCTCAAATGGAGTTTTGACTAGTCAAATATATATTACTGATATCTTAAATGGAGTTTTGACTAGTCAAATATATATTACAGATATCTTCAATGGAGTTTTGACTAGTCAAATATATATTACAGATATCTTCAATGGAGTTTTGACTAGTCAAATATATATTACAGATATCTTAAATGGAGTTTTGACTAGTCAAATATATATTACAGATATCTTAAATGGAGTTTTGACTAGTCAAATATATATTACAGATATCTTCAATGGAGTTTTGACCAGTCAAATATATATTACAGATATCTTAAATGGAGTTTTGACTAGTCAAATATATATTACAGATATCTCAAATGGAGTTTTGACTAGTCAAATATATATTACAGATATCTTAAATGGAGTTTTGACTAGTCAAATATATATTACAGATATCTTCAATGGAGTTTTGACTAGTCAAATATATATTACAGATATCTTCAATGGAGTTTTGACTAGTCAAATATATATTACAGATATCTTAAATGGAGTTTTGACTAGTCAAATATATATTACAGATATCTCAAATGGAGTTTTGACTAGTCAAATATATATTACTGATATCTTAAATGGAGTTTTGACTAGTCAAATATATATTACAGATATCTTCAATGGAGTTTTGACTAGTCAAATATATATTACAGATATCTTCAATGGAGTTTTGACTAGTCAAATATATATTACAGATATCTTAAATGGAGTTTTGACTAGTCAAATATATATTACAGATATCTTAAATGGAGTTTTGACTAGTCAAATATATATTACAGATATCTTCAATGGAGTTTTGACCAGTCAAATATATATTACAGATATCTTAAATGGAGTTTTGACTAGTCAAATATATATTACAGATATCTCAAATGGAGTTTTGACTAGTCAAATATATATTACAGATATCTTAAATGGAGTTTTGACTAGTCAAATATATATTACAGATATCTTCAATGGAGTTTTGACTAGTCAAATATATATTACAGATATCTTAAATGGAGTTTTGACTAGTCAAATATATATTACAGATATCTTCAATGGAGTTTTGACTAGTCAAATATATATTACAGATATCTTAAATGGAGTTTTGACTAGTCAAATATATATTACAGATATCTTAAATGGGGTTTTGACTAGTCAAATATATATTAGATATCTTCAATGGAGTTTTGACTAGTCAAATATATATTACAGATATCTTCAATGGAGTTTTGACTAGTCAAATATATATTACAGATATCTTAAATGGAGTTTTGACTAGTCAAATATATATTACAGATATCTTAAATGGAGTTTTGACTAGTCAAATATATATTACAGATATCTTAAATGGAGTTTTGACTAGTCAAATATATATTACAGATATCTTCAATGGAGTTTTGACTAGTCAAATATATATTACAGATATCTTAAATGGAGTTTTGACTAGTCAAATATATATTACTGATATCTTAAATGGAGTTTTGACTAGTCAAATATATATTACAGATATCTTAAATGGAGTTTTGACTAGTCAAATATATATTACAGATATCTTAAATGGAGTTTTGACTAGTCAAATATATATTACAGATATCTTCAATGGAGTTTTGACTAGTCAAATATATATTACAGATATCTTAAATGGAGTTTTGACTAGTCAAATATATATTACAGATATCTTAAATGGAGTTTTGACTAGTCAAATATATATTACAGATATCTTCAATGGAGTTTTGACTAGTCAAATATATATTACAGATATCTTCAATGGAGTTTTGACCAGTCAAATATATATTACAGATATCTTAAATGGAGTTTTGACTAGTCAAATATATATTACAGATATCTTCAATGGAGTTTTGACTAGTCAAATATATATTACAGATATCTTAAATGGAGTTTTGACTAGTCAAATATATATTACAGATATCTTAAATGGGGTTTTGACTAGTCAAATATATATTAGATATCTTCAATGGAGTTTTGACTAGTCAAATATATATTACAGATATCTTCAATGGAGTTTTGACTAGTCAAATATATATTACAGATATCTTAAATGGAGTTTTGACTAGTCAAATATATATTACAGATATCTTAAATGGAGTTTTGACTAGTCAAATATATATTACAGATATCTTAAATGGAGTTTTGACTAGTCAAATATATATTACAGATATCTTCAATGGAGTTTTGACTAGTCAAATATATATTACAGATATCTTAAATGGAGTTTTGACTAGTCAAACATATATTACAGATATCTTAAATGGAGTTTTGACTAGTCAAATATATATTACAGATATCTTAAATGGAGTTTTGACTAGTCAAATATATATTACAGATCTCTTAAATGGGGTTTTGACTAGTCAAATATATATTAGATATCTTAAATGGAGTTTTGACTAGTCAAATATATATTACAGATATCTTAAATGGAGTTTTGACTAGTCAAATATATATTACAGATATCTTCAATGGAGTTTTGACTAGTCAAATATATATTACAGATATCTTAAATGGAGTTTTGACTAGTCAAATATATATTACAGATATCTTAAATGGGGTTTTGACTAGTCAAATATATATTAGATATCTTCAATGGAGTTTTGACTAGTCAAATATATATTACAGATATCTTCAATGGAGTTTTGACTAGTCAAATATATATTACAGATATCTTAAATGGAGTTTTGACTAGTCAAATATATATTACAGATATCTTAAATGGAGTTTTGACTAGTCAAATATATATTACAGATATCTTAAATGGAGTTTTGACTAGTCAAATATATATTACAGATATCTTCAATGGAGTTTTGACTAGTCAAATATATATTACAGATATCTTAAATGGAGTTTTGACTAGTCAAACATATATTACAGATATCTTAAATGGAGTTTTGACTAGTCAAATATATATTACAGATATCTTAAATGGAGTTTTGACTAGTCAAATATATATTACAGATCTCTTAAATGGGGTTTTGACTAGTCAAATATATATTAGATATCTTAAATGGAGTTTTGACTAGTCAAATATATATTACAGATATCTTAAATGGAGTTTTGACTAGTCAAATATATATTACAGATATCTCAAATCGGATTTCTTACTACTGCAATTATAATTGCAGATATCTCTAATTGTCATTCTGACTAGTCGAATTATAATTATCACTCGTCAAAATATAATTGTTACTATCTTTAAATATATTTATAGATAGTCAGAACACAGTTTAAAAGCTAAAACGGCTTGCCATACCAGCCCCCCCCCCCCCCCCCCCCCGGTCAGCCCTACTGCCCTTGCGGGAGGAAGGTTGTCGTCATAGCAACGACATCATCCGGGGAACAGATATAAATCACATCGCGTGCAATGTCCGTTTTCAAAAACAATGTCCGTGTCCACACACATTTGATAATATACCCTTAATAATCAAGAATATACTAGAATAATCAAGAATACACAGAAACCAAGTCTACAGAACTTAAGCAAAGATGTTTAGCCATCCAGATAAATTGTTTATGTCTCTGTCAGACCTCACCAACGTCTCCAATCTCGTTAGGATGATAGTGAGAATGTTTTGTTTTCAGCAAGACTTTCTATTAATCAGTTTGACGTTTTGTAAATGAATTAATGAAACAAAAGCAGCAGAAAAGCTGCATTTGCTCGGATCGCAGGACCCGTCGAAGGCCATAAACATTGCAACATAGGCATTCGTGACTTCCAGAAGCTTGTCACTCACCTACAAACCGTGATTAGGTTTTTTCTTTCCACGGCGATGCTTCTGGAGAAGCCTTTCTTGGACTGTGCACCCATAGCCATCGCGGACTGCATGAAACTCTGCTCCATCCCACTGGACCCCTCCCTTACGCCACAAATACACACACAACCGCATTCAGAGACGAGGCAGAAAAGACAGTCGATATGAAAACGCCATTCTCCTCTATTATAAAGTGCTGGTGAGCAGAGGCTTTCTCCTTGAGCGCTGCTAAAGAGAGACACTGATGGCGACCGTCTGCACCCCTCCTCTATACTGACCTCATCATGATCTCAGCATCCACCGGATCAGCAAATTCATGTTTAGGATGTTTCACAATTCTTTCAAACGTCGGGAGAAACTCGTCATATTAAACAACTGTTAGGCTTAACTCATAAGATTAACTGGAAAGGTTATTCTAAATGGGAATAGTGCTGAGGGGACGCGCATGAAGGACGCGCAGACCTTTCCACCGCTGCTGGGACGCAGTGAACCAATGCGGCCGCTAGAGGGCGTCCGTCATAGAATAAGCATTTTCGCCTCGTAAGAAAAAAGGGGCAAATCATATTTATGACATAAAAATATAATTATGACATAATAAATTCTAATTATGAGATAAAAGATCGAAATTATGACATTAAATTTCAGAATTAGGACATAAATCATAATTATGAGATAAAATGAGGGAGTCGGGCTTGTAATCAGAAGGTTGCGGGTTCGATTCCCATGCCGACAGGAATTGAAAGTGGGGATTGTGAATAAACATCACTCTCTCCACCTTCGATACCATGACTAAAGTGCCCTTGAGCAAGACACCTAACCCATAACTGCTCCCCTTGTAAGTCGCTTTGGATAAAAGCGTCTGCTAAATGATGAAAAATGTAAAAAGTAAAAGTATGACATAGCTACCTCTCACAGACAGGATTTAGATTAGGCCAGGATTAGATTGTAACGCCTGTCCAAAAGTTTCGGCATTCAGTCTTAAAGTATTTTAATTCCAAACAATCTTTTACCTGACTCCATTTTATCATGACCTCGAATTTAGTTTTGAATGCCATTTGATTATAATAGTTTAGCTACACATTTGTATTGTATTGTATTCTATTGAACTCTTTACTCTTATTGTACTTGTTCATTTGGATTCCTATAATGCTTTAAGTCTTGCATCAGCCGAGTATATGATCTCATACTCACAAACCCATCAGTCTTGGTCATTAGTGATTTATACACTGTTAAAAAATTACTGTAAATTTTACAGTATAATACTGGTAGCAGGGTTGCCAGCCAGTTACTGTAAAATTTGCAGTAGTGTTAGAGAATTTCCCTGTATTCTCTGATTACAGTAAATAACTGTATTTTTTTTAATTACGAAGGGTCAATTTACAGCAAATTTCTGTAAATTTGAATCAAACCAACACGTGACCCCAGAATGCATTGTAGTTTACAGCAATATGCTGTATTATTAAAAAACAGCCAGCGGCTGTAAAATAATGCTGTAATTTTTTACAGTAATTCATTACAGTGTATTCTAGAGGCCGTACCTGCTTTGCTCATTCTAGAATACATTATTTAGTACCCATAGATCTGAACACACTGAATACTCACCCTCACGTTGTTACAAACCCTTAAGACCTTCATTCATCTTCGTTCAACAAAAACAAAACAACAATTTTTCCTCTTCTCTGTCAGTCTCCTACGCAGTGAACGCAGTGCAGAGCTTCTGTGTTTATGTCCGCAAGCCGGCTCGGTATTGGCCGGACACTGTTCACGTGGGCACGACGCATGTGAGCGATCCTGACGCAGGAGCCGACCAATACAGAGTCGGCATTCTGACGTATAAAACGGTTCTGCACTGCGTCAAATGCATAGGACACCAGGGCTGGGTAGGTTACTTTTAAAATGTGCTTTAGATTACTTTTAAAAAGTAATTTGTAATGTATTTCGTTAGATTACTCAAGTTCTGTAACTTAATCTAAATACTTCAGAATACTTTGGAATACTATTAAGTATGTAACACACAAAAAAGTTTTTATCTCACAATTCTGAATTGTTTTCTCAGAATTCTGTGATTATAAAGTTGCAATTGTGAGTTATAAACTCTCAATTTTGAGACAAAATGTCAGAATTGAAAGAAAAGTCAGAAATGAGATATAAGTCTGAATTGTGAGAAAAATGCCAGAATTGTGAGATTTAAACTGTTAAAATGTTTTTTTTTCCACACAATTCTGACTTTATAACTTGCAATTGTGAGTTTATATCTTGCAATTGCAGGGAAAAAAGTCAGAATTGTGAGATAAAAATTCACAATTATCTTTTCTCTTTTTTGTACCTTTTTCACTGTATCCCAAAACATGAAAACAACCGTGGTTCATCCAGGTAATGACATTTCAGTTTCAAGGATATGCAAAATTTTTGAATGGGGCAAAATTTATAAATTCAGTCATCTGTTATGTGAAATAGCTTATTCAGAACAGTAATAAATAAAAATATAATTTTTATGATACCTCTTATTTTGTTAAAATTATTAAAATGCTGCATATTCTGCAAGGGGTATGAAATTTATGAGAAGAAATGTAGCTCAGGATGACGGTCAGAGTCAGAGAATCATTAATTGTCGTTTACATTTATTGCCCGTCTCAGTTTACATCCAAAGTAATCACTATGGTAATCCAAAATACTTTTCAGATGTAACTGTAATCTGATTACCACCCATTTAAAATGTAACTGTAATGAAATGCAGTTACTCAAATTTTGTATTTCGTTACCCAACCCTGTAGGAGACTGACAGGGCAGAGGAAAAAAGCTGTTATTTTTGTTTTGTTTTGGCACACAAAATCATTCTCGACGCTTTATGGCATTAAGGTTGAACAACTCAAGTCACGTTAACTATTTTAACAATGTTTGCTGTTCCGAAGATGAACGAACGTCTTGGAACAACATGAGGGTGACTTAATTAATGACAGAAATGTCATTTTTGGGTGAACTAACACTTTAAATGTCCCACTTCAGACCTGAGTGAGTTCCAGTCATCACACAGTTCATATGTTGACCACATGATGTCGCCATCGCACAATGAGAATATCGTTTTTGTATCAGTTATGGCAAAAACTGAATAAAAACAACATAATAATCGCCTTGAAAACTGACGAAAAGCAAAAAACGACGGTATCATTACATAAACTTAATGTCTAAGTTTGTTTTTACGTTCATGCTCATTGGAAGCGGAGTTGACAAGTTAAATCAAATGACGCATCTCGCTAAGGTCGGGGGTTGATCGATGTTCTCCAAGTTCACAAGTCGAAAGTCCGACTTTGAGTGCTGATGTTATTTCCTAAAAGGACGTGGGGAAATGAATCAAAATTCCGATCTGTCTGGAACTATTTCTGACCTGCATTCAAGAAACAAAACAAAAGAATTACATGCTATTATGAACGGTATGTTAAAAATTATAAAAAATATTCATCTCTATCTTATTTATACTTATTACAACTGAATGTTTACGTTACATAAAACAAGATGTGAAAGTCAAGTGATTAACTTTTCACCATTCAAACTTCCTTTCCCCTTATTGTTCTCTCTGGCTAGTACGGAGATTGTAGATACTATTATATAGTAGGCCTATTATATTAAAGATCAGTTTTTTTCCACCAGATGTTCATATCGACACACCCTTCCAACTTGTCAACTCGTTTATCGTGTTTGGTTCTAAAGCCTCGATGCTGTGAGTGGTTGTCACAGTGTTGTTATATGGTTGCAAGTGGTTTTAGCTTAATTTATGTGTAGTTTGGGTGTTGTAGGTGTTTGCTAGGTGGCTTTCTGCCTCAGGCCTAAGGTGTTCTAGCATTGATTACAATCTTAATGCATCTTTAAAACTCATGCAAAGCCCAAGTTTACAAAAAGTTATTAAGATGCAGTTATCAATATATCCACTAGAGGTCCTCTTTTCAGCAACATTGATTTACCAAGACACGTGACACATATGGCAAGCCGTCTTGACTTTTATTCATTCTCAGGATATGAACTTGTGATATCAACAATTACATTTTCACTAGTTAAAATGTTCATTCCTGATATCCGGAATTAATTTCCACTAGTAACAATGGCAATTGTTGATATCAAGAATGAACTTTGTTACTAGTGGAAATATAATTCTTGATATCAAAAATTGCCATTGTTACTAGTGGAAATCTAATTGTTGATATCAAGAATTAACATTTTAACTAGTGGAAATGTAATTGTTGATATCAAGAATTCATATCCTGAGAATGAATAAAAGTCAAAACGGCTTGCCATAGACACATCTGTCTGTTGCTACACTGTGAGTTGTAAATATTTAAAGGTGCCAGTAGTTGTTCACTGAATGTGCAATGCAGATTCATAATGCCAAAAGAATAACAGACAATGCAGTTGACAAGTTTAATGTGCTCGCATGTGAGGCGGGCCGAGACTGTCTATGTCCTTGTTTAGGTTTGGACCTGAAGCTCAGCTGTGAAATTCCTGACTGCAATGAGAAGGCGTCTAGGGCAGAGAGCTGAAATACTGTGAAATGAATAGAAAGTCTATGGGGGAAAGAACAGATCCATAATAGAAAGGCAAAATGTTTGTTTTAAACTGAGATAGAAGCAACTTGTATGTGAATGTGTTTGCCAATCAGACAAATGCATCCTTTAACATCCATTTTTTCAAACATTTTTAGTCATATAATTAATATCTCCACTTAAAATAATATCTCCACTTGCATGGTGGACATTATTTGCTTACCTATTTAACATAAGTGCTGCTTTTCCTTGTGTCCGGGTGTTTAACATTTTAATGACTGACATTAATAAAGCACAAATTCCAGTGACATAAAGTATTTAATAAATACGTATTACACGTTACAGACATTCTGGATTTTATTCAACACACATCTAAAATATTGAATTTACATTAAACACAAAATTCATCATCGGCAAGTGGATTTCAAAATCTGAAATCACTTTATTTTATGGAGGAGGAAAGTCGTGTCAAGCGTATTGATCACTGAAGAGAGAGTGTGTGTTAAAGAGGAGTAAGACAATGTCTTGATCTTCCCTCGTCACTTGCTACTTATTCAATCAAGTACAACCGACCAGCATGCAACCATTCCAATATCTAGGCAAAATTTAAGATTTACATATTTTCCATTTGGATTGCACAGTTTTAACATAATCTAATAAACTTCATGTGACGCATATTTGACTTCTGCAATCAAAGAAATCATTCATTATTAAATATTTGCATCTGTTTGATTTTAATATAAATGTTCAAATAGCTTAATCGGCATAAATCTGTTCATTATGAAAACAATCAAATTTATTCCGTTAGAATAAACATGGTTAAAGCTGTAGAACAAGCAATATTTTAATTTCAAATGCTCCAATTCAAACTGAATCGATTGAAAATAATTAGGCTATATAAGCCTGTTTGTGTATTTAAAACAAATTAGTACTATTATTGAACTCTTATCAGTTTCATTCATGTATGGCTGACAGATATACAACATTACGTTTATTAGTTTGTTTTTGCTCAGGTACCAGGAATATTTACTTGGGAAAACCCAAATATCAAGTGAGGGTTTTTGTGAAGCACAGTGGTTGACCCAACATTAATGGATCGTATGAGTTTGGTTAATAATGCGTGACATAAAATGCGATCATGAGCTTATATTCCAAATAAGCATCTTATAATCAGTGTATACTCGCTAAACAGCCTATGCAGGTTTTAAGAGGGGCATTAGATTCTTACTGAACATTTACCAGACTTTGAGTAAAATCAAAGATTGATAGAAAAATATTTGAAACTAACAAAGTGAGGCAACTGATACCAAAGTTAATTTGTACCGTACATTTCAAAAGTGAACGTTTTCTACTGTGCTTTTAAAACTCACCATCACAATGCCAAGGGTTAGATTCTACAGTGTTTTGCTATACAGTTATTAGGGTGTTCAGGGTGGTTGCTAGGACTCTGATAGATTGTTGCTTATTGGCCCTGGTCAACTGCAAACCTTCTATGACATTGTGGTCTCCAGATACCATCCCCTTCTATGGCAAGCCGTTTTGACTTTTATTCATTCTCAGGATATGAACTTTCATTAGTTAAAATGTTCCTTCTTGATATCAGGAATTAGATTTCCACTAGTAACAATGGCAATTTTTGATATCAAGAATTGTATTTTTACTAGTGAAATCTCGCCATAGGCTGCCATTCAAATTCAATGTTTGATATAAAGAATTAATTTCTTACTAGTTGAAATTCCAGTTTCACATATCAGGAATACAATTCTTACTAGTAACAATGCAAATTTATGATATCAAGAATTACATTGTTACTAGTGCAAATGTCTATTCTTGATATCAACAATTGAATTTCTACTAGTAAAAATATTCATTTCTGATATCTGAAATGAATTCCTGATATCAATATAATTTCTGATTTCTAAAACGACTTTCTTACTAGTAACAATCACATTCATGATATCAGAAATGAATATTTTTACTAGTAGCCATTCAATTGTTGATATCAAGAATAGACATTTGCACTAGTAACAATGTAATTGTTGATATCAGAAATTTGCATTTTTACTAGTAAGAATTCTATTCCTGATATGTGAAACTGGAATTTCAACTAGTAAGAAATGAGTTCTTGATATCAACAATTGTCATTGTTACTAGTTGAAATCTAATTCCCGATATCAACTATTTTAACTAGTGAAAATGCTATTGTTGATATCACAAGTTCATATCCTGAGAATGAATAAAAGTCAAAACGGCTTGCCATAGCCCTTCTTGAGTATAAATCTGTTTTTTTTTTTCATTTAATTGTCCAGCAGATGAAAAACGCTACTTGTTCATGTTGTTGTTTGCTAGAAAAAATATTTCGACTTTATTTATTTATTTTTAAAGCAGAATTACAATGGAAGTGAATTGGGCCAATTTTGGAGGCCACATTTTTCGTTGGAATTTTATGAATGCCATCTATTTTACAAATGAAAGTAAAAGCACTTACATTAATTCTTCTGTTAAAACATGTATTATTTGGCCTGAAAATCTGTTTACATTATTTTTATAATGATTTTAGGGTCAACGATTTTATGTTGTTCTGTTGTCATGGCAACAGAATTGTAAAATTGAATATAACGTTACACAGTAAAGTGGTTTGTCACACTAAATCTGTATTAACACAAATATTGTTTAAGTGGCTTTTGAAACTGTGTATTTTAATACGGTTTGGCCCCATTCACTTTTACAAATGCCTTGTACAGTATGTAACCTCAAATTTTGCTTTGTTAAGAAAACAAGAGATTGGTTGAAAATACTGATTGACATTGATTGGGCTTGCATTTAAAGTCACAGTGAAATCAAAACTGATATTTCTTTTTTTTATTTTAAATGGAAAATTGCAGTATGTTTTTTTTTTAAAAAAATGCTCATCATTGTTTTATTTGTTTGGGGTTTTATTTGTTAATCTTAATCTTTAATCGAAATAACTTCCCCTCCCTCTCGCAGCATCGTCTCTGCTCGTCTCTGATGACATGTTTACTGGCGCGAGGGCGGGGCAACCTGTCAATCACATGACATCACAATACGTCACAATAAGAAAAGACTATCACAACTTCCTTTTAACTCTGACTCAGTACAAGCCTATTTAATATTTAAAGGCTTAGTTCACCCAAAAATGAAAATTCTGTCATTAATTACTCACCCTCATGTCGTTCCAAACTCATAACACAAATTTTGATATCTGGCCTCTATTGACAGCAAGTTAATTTACATTTTTAAACGCCCAGAAAGGTACTAAAGATACAGTTCATCTACCATGGTTCAACCTTAATGAGAATATTTTTTTGTAGTCGCTCCGAACCACTGACTCGAAACAAAAGATTTGTAAAGCTTCGAAGCTTCATGAAGCAGTGTTTTGAAATCGCCCATCACTAGATATTGTTGAATAAAGTCGGGGTTTTGGGGGTTTTTTTGGCGCACAAAAAGTATTCTTGTTGCTTCATAATGTTAAGGTTGAACCACTGTAGTCACATGTACTGTTTTAAATATATCTTTAGTAACTCTCTGGGCCTTGAAAGTGCTGTCAATGCAGGCCTCACTGAGCCAAAAATAATAAAAATTTATCAAAAATATTTAGATTTGTGTTCCAAAGATGAGCGAGGGGTGAGTGATTAATGACAGAATTTTCATTTTTGGGTGAACTAACCCTTTGAGACTTTCTAACGACAGTAAGCACCACTAATAATATCCAGCCAGGAGACCATCAAAGCATCGTTTCCAGTTCTTTCCAAGACATGGAACCAGAATGTTCCTCATCGGCTACAAAACATGGCTCACTTTCCTCTGCATTCCTGCTAGTCTGCTTGGACGGAGACCCTTTCCCATCAGTCTGCCTCAGAACCAGCTCATGCTGCTGCACTGTATAAAACACAGTCTCTGTATCATGAGGCGTGTAGCCAGGTAAGTTTCCTGAATGGTGGAGACCTTTGCCTTTGCCCCCGACGGGCAGGCCTTTAGTACCACTGACACTGAGACACACGCTCTGTGTGGTGGTGTGTGACATCATGCCTCCATAGTAGCCACTCCCACATCCTGCACTGCTGTTGACACGAGCCTTCTGCTTCAGGTCTAATGCAAGACTGCGCCTCAGCCATGCCTTCTTGACCTCAGCCTGCACCTGTTCATGATGGCATGATAGAGAGATATGGAAAGTCAAACACAGAAAAAATGGGCAGAGAGACAAATTTAAATTTTCATCATTTAGCAGGCGTTTTTATCCAAAGCGACTTACAGGGGGAGCGATTAGGGGTTAGGTGTCTTACTCAAGTCATGCATTAGTCATGGTATTGAAGGTGGAGAGAGTGCTGTTCATTCACAATCCCAACTTTCAATTCCTGCCGGCATGGAAATCGAACCGGCAATCTTCAGATTACAAGCCCGACTCCCTCACCACTAGGCCACGACTACCTCATGATAAGGTTTAACCGACGCCATCGTTACTGTTCCTGTCACTGTGTATCAGCCTCTGGTGCTGAAATTCATATATGATAATGTGCATTTTGTCACTCAAGTGGAGGAGTTCAAGTATCTTGGGGTTTTGTTCACGAGTGAGGGAAGGAAGGAGCGTGAGGTGGACAGACGGATTGTAGTGATGCGGTCGATGTACCGGTCTGTCGTGGTGAAGAAGGAGCTGAGCTGCAAGGCGAAGCTCTCGATTTACCGGTCAGTCTACGTTCCTACTCTCACCTATGGTCATGAGCTTTGGGTCATGACCGAAAGAATGAGATCCCGGATAAAGGTGGCCGAAATGAGCTTTCTCCGCAGGGTGGCAGGACGCTCCCTCAGAGATAGGGTGAGGAGCTCGGTCACTCGGGAGGAGCTCAAAGTAGATCCGTTGCTCCTTCACATCGAGAGGAGTCAGCTGAGGTGGCTCGGGCATCTGTTTCGGATGCCTCCTGGATGCCTCCAGGAGGCGAGGAGGAGGGACTATGTCTCTTGGCTGGCCTGGGAACGCCTCGGTGTCCCCCCGGAAGAGCTCAAGGAAGTGTCTGGGGAGAGGGAAGTCTGGGAATCTCTGCTCAGACTGCTGCCCCCGCGACCCGGCCCCGGATAAGCGGTGGAAAATGAATGAATGAATGAATGAATGCATTTTGTCTCCAACAATCAACTATAATCGGTAGACCAATCACAACAGACTGGGCCATCTGACCGATCAGAGAAGAGTAGACTCTCAGAAAGGAGGGGTTTAGAGAGACCTTTATCGAACCGTTTCAGACACTGTGAGGAAGGAGGTAATGCTGCAATATATGTCATGAGAAAATTATAGTGTTTTTTTGACATTGTAAACTTATTTTAGAAGACCTGTGAAACAAAATCAGGAGCTTTTAAAATAACATTTTAAAATATGTTATCACCCTCATGTTATGTTTATTCACCCTCATGTTGATTTTCACAAAGTCGTTTTCTGTGCCATGAAAGTGCATTATAGTTATAATGCATTATAGTGTTTTTTTTAATCTACAACCCCATTTCATAAAAGTTGGGATATTTTGTAAAATGCAATGAAATCTAGAATTTGTTAAATCTCTTTAAGTTTTATTTAAAGGCACAATATGTAAGATTTTTGATAAAAATGCAAAAAACACAAGAATAGTGTTATATATTTTGTTGACGTGTGTAATTGCATTATCCCAGATGTTACCAAGAATGTTTAAATCCAGAGATATAAATAATTTTAACCAGGACATGGAGTGTGTCCATGCGTCTCCTATCAATGACATCATAACTGCGTTACCCCCATTTTCCGGTTTTTATTTGATTATCTCATCCATGAACATGATTTCTGCCAATGGAGTTCCATCTCCATTCTTTTCCGCTGGCTGTGAGGTGAAGACAACACCTCCCATGATTTCACACTCAAACGTGGGGTCATCAAGCTACGCTTTTCTCTTGAATAGGCGACCTCTAGGGGCGAAAAATGATATATTATCCCTTTAACTGACGAAAGTACAAAGAAAAGTTGTCATATCACCTTTATTTTTAATTACACTTTTTAATTGAATTAAAATTAATTTTAATTCTTGAACGCAGGATTCTAATTGTTGCAGTTTAGTGAAATTTTCTCGCCTGACAAGACAGCTGCTCAACAGTCTGCGGTCATCTGTGTCTGATTCTCCTTTTCATGATGTGCCATATATTGTCAAGCACATATACTCTACAATGTAGACTGAGTGTCTAAGAATCCACTCTGATGAAGCACATGCATGAGGCTTGGCATTGTCTTGACATCTTGTTGGTAGTACAGTCGTGGTCAAAAGTTTTGAGAATTACATAAATATTGTAAATTGGAAAAGTTGCTGCTTAAGTTTTTATTATAGCAATTTGCATATACTCCAGAATGTTATGAAGAGAGATCAGTTGAATTGCATAGTCCTTCTTTGCCATGAAAATGAACTTAATCCCAAAAAAACCTTTCCACTGCATTTCATTGCTGTCATTAAAGGACCTGCTGAGATCATTTCAGTAATCGTCTTGTTAACTCAGGTGAGAATGTTGACGAGCACAAGGCTGGAGATCATTATGTCAAGCTGATTGGGTTAGAATGGCAGACTTGACATGTTAAAAGGAGGGTGATGCTTGAAATCATTGTTCTTCCATTCTTAACCATGGTGACCTGCAAAGAAACGCGTGCAGCCATCATTGCGTTGCATAAAAATGGCTTCACAGGCAAGGATATTGTGGCTACTAAGATTGCACCTAAATCAACAATTTATAGGATCATCAGCAACTTCAAGGAAAGAGGTTCAATTCTTGTAAAGAAGGCTTCAGGGCGTCCAAGAAAATCCAGTAAGTGCCAGGATCGTCTCCTAAAGAGGATTCAGCTGCGGGATCGGAGTGCCACCAGGGGACCAGAACGTTGAAATTTTGGGTCCATGGCCTGGAAACTCCCCAGATCTTAATCCCATTGAGAACTTGTGGTCAATCCTCAAGAGGCGGGTGGACAAACAAAAACCCACTAATTCTGACAAACTCCAAGAAGTGATTATGAAAGAATGGGTTGCTATCAGTCAGGATTTGGCCCAGAAGTTGATTGAGATCATGCCCAGTCGAATTGCAGAGGTCCTGAAAAAGAACGGCCAACACTGCAAATACTGACTCTTTGCATAAATGCAAAAAACTCTGAATGGTCCCTTTCGTCTTAAGGACTGAGAACTTGATGTCTGTTTGTTCCAAACACTTGCTGAAAAGTGGACTCATCTGACCACAGCACACATTTCTACTGTCTTTTGGACCATCTGAGATGAGCTCGGGCTCAGAGAACTCGACAGAATCTCTGTATAGAACTGATGTATAGATTCAAGTTGCATTTCTCGATGCAGCGGCAGACTGTTAAGTGACAATGTTTTTCCAAAGTCCTCCCGAGCCCATGTGGCTATTTTAAACAAAGCGGCACGATAGGTTCTCGCAATGCCATCTGAGGGGTCAAAGGTCATGCACTTTCAACAGAGGTTTCCGGCCTGGCTCTACACAGAGTGAGTTTTCTCTGGATTCCCTGAATCTTCTCACAATATTATCCGTGGTAGATGGTGAAAGATCTAAACACTATACTTTAATGACCGAAACACAGCATTAAGAAAAGTGATTTTTGATTTGTCTGACAATTCTCTCATGAAATTTGGCACACAGTGGCAAAAAGTATATTTTAAATAATTGTTTTAATAATCTTTTATCATGCTTTAAAGATGTACACTTTTTTTGATGTGTAAAGTACTTGCAATTATTACGAATACAATTATAACTGTAGTGTTATTTGATACTAGTCAATATTTTTAACTGCACTAAGTTGTGCAAATGTGTTTCTACAGTAACTATTCCAGCGTTAGCAAATTGCATTAACTAGAAATTTGAACTATACTACATTTCAATGTATTTGCAATTAAGTGGCCTTTATTATGCTTTAGTGTGCTTTTTTTTCAAGGGAAGATCTTTGGAAAGCTTCTCCACATATCAAAATCAGATGAAAAAAGACATTGGTTTGGAAAAACAATTTGTTAAGTAAATGATAACAGAATTTAAATTTCTGGGTGAACCCTGCATTTAAATATACAGAGACAATTATAAGCCATTTGTTCGTTCACTGAAAAATTGTTAATATGTGCTTCTATCAAAACATTGCGCTGTTTCGTTTGAGCTCCCAACCAGCATGACACAGCAACATTAGCTGAAGCAATAGTATGAGTTTGGGTGGGATTGGACAACCAATGACAGAAAGGTATGTTATATGCAGGGTTGGGGAGTAACGAAATACAAGTAACTTAGTTACGCATTTAAAATACAAAATGTGAGTAAGTGTATTTCATTACAGTTACATTTTAAATGGGTGGTAATCAGATTACAGTTACATCTGAAAAGTGTTTTAGATTACCAAAGTGATTACTTTGAATTTTAATGTCATTTAAACAGCGATTGGTGATTCTCTGACTCTGACAGTCTGAAAAAGCGGAGTTAAGTTTAGACTGTTTTCATGTTTTGTGAAAGTTGTTTGTGAGTCATTTTATAATTCACTCGTCACTGCAACTTTTTCTTACAATTTGTTTTTTCGCCTCACAATTGTGGGTTTGCATTTCACAATTCTGACTTCTTTTTCTCAGAATTGCGAGATTTAAACTCAAATTTGCAAGTTATAAAGTCAGAATTGGGAGATACAAACTTGCAATACTGACTTTTTTCTTGCAATTGTGAATTTTGTATGTGAGTTAAATGTCATAATTCTGACTTTTCTCAATATTGTGAGTTTATCTTATGATTCTGACTTTTCTCAATATTGCAAGTTTTTATCTCATAATTCTGACTTTATAACTCACAATTGCAACTTTATATCACACAATTCTGAGGGAAAAAGTCAGAATTGTGAGATAAAAACTTGCAATGACCTTTTTTGTGTTTGTTCCACACTTATTAGTATTCCAAAGTATTCTAAAGTATTTAGATTAAGTTACTAAACTTGAGTAATGTAACAAAATACGTTACAAATTACTTTTTAAAGCATGTATTTTGTAATCTGCAGTGAAATAAATTTTAAAAGTAACCTACCCAGCCCTGGTTATATGTTAAGGAAACCTGTTTGAAGTCATTATTCTCACAATTACAATCACTAAAGCGTCAAACACTCACCTCCCCATTGCAGAAGCAGTAAATAAATGCCACAAAGAAACCCTAAGGAAACAAAATTCACAATTTTTTTTAATGCCAACAGTGAAACAGTTTTTTCAAGTGTCCTAATCAGGAGTAATATGAAAAGTTCCAGCAACAAGTCATTTGTCTTTCCACCACTGATATATAATAGAGAACTGGATTGCTCACAGCTTCATAAAAAGTGAAGCTGCCACACCGCCATATTGGTATTCCCAAGTATCCCCTCACATTCTATTGAATTAATAGGAAATTGTCTGATTTTAAAGAGAAAACATTACCAAATGTGTCAAAAGTCTCCCTGTACATTCTTACAATGCTCACATCCTAAACATTTAAATGGTTATTTGTTTAATGTCGGAAATTTCCTGTTTCATTACAGTAGCGAATATAAGATCAGCTGACAGACGAGACGCCTTAGCATTTGTGAGTCATGCGCATAATTAATCATGTAGTTAATCATCAATCATCTCCCCAATAACCTGAATTTGAAAAAAAAAAGACAAATACCTGTGAGGAGTTGAAGAGCATCTCATAATGCATCTGAATCTGCCATAGGAGACCTGTGACTTCAGTGTACGGAAGAGCCATAAACAGCATGTAATGAACTCCAAACAGCGGCATCAGCACCAGGGTGGACTTCAGCAGCTTCCTACAGGACACAGCAAACAAATCACAACAAATCACGTGTGTGTGTGTGTGAGTGGGCGGGTATTCCCTACGTTATGGGGACGTAAATGTCCCCACAAGATCAAAATTTAGGGTAACCCTAACCCTAACTACTAAATTTTGATCTTGTGGGGACATTTTTTTGGTCTCCATGAGGAAACAAGCTTATAAATCATACAGAATTATCTTTTTTTAAATTTAAAATAGCAGAACATTTTCTGTGATGGGTAGGTTTAGGGGTAGGGGTAGTGTAGGGGGACAGAATATACAGTTTGTACAGTGTAAAAACCATTACGCCTATGGAATGTCCCCATAAAAAATGAAAACAACGTGTGTGTGTGTGTGTGAGTGTGTGTGTGTCCTTGTTTTCCTTACATTGTGGGGACCAAATGTCCCCACAACGTAAGTAAAACCAGTAAATCTTGACATTGTGGGGACCTTTCGTTGGTCCCCTCTAGGAAACAAGCTTATAAATCATACAGAATGATCTTTTTTGAAAATCTAAAATAGCAGAACATTTTGTGTGATGGGTAGGTTTAGGGATGGGGGGGACAGAATATACAGTTTGTACAGTATAAAAACCATTACGCCTATGGAATGTCCCCATAAAAAATGAAAACACGTGTGTGTGTGTGTGTGTGTGTGTGTGTAGCAATTTATAACCTGTACTGCTGTCTAGGGTCCAGTTTTCCTGTGTTTGTTTCCCACAACTTAGAGGCCAAAACCCTGATGATATTGAGGAAGAGGAAGAAGTTTACCTAGATGAAGAGTCATGAGGAACATAAGTGACTTTTCAGTATGGAATTTACTACATATTTTATATGTGTGCTTTAAGACGTAACAAGCGTTTATAAAATATGTATGATACATTTTTGCATTTGATAAACTATAGAGTTTTGTTTTTTCATATCGCATTTAAAAATTTCAATTATTATTATCATTTATTGGAGAAATGTTTTTTTCTTACAACAATGGCTGCCAGGATTGGTACTTGATAGATCCATTTCAGGTTCCCTGCGCTTATATCCCAGCACCTAGAGTTACAGAAAACCAGCCGTCAGTGCTTCAGAAAGTATTCACAATCGTATATTATTTTCCATTTTACTGTGCAAAATGCGAAAAAAAAAAATTTCAACACTGCAGTATTTTTAAAACACATTTTACTCCCCTGAAGTGTCATTTTACAGAGTAAAATTAATATTAGGTTTTTGGTAACCCCTTTTAGTTACTGTTGTTATGTCCGACAAGCCATTCGCTCTCACGCCTCACATCGTGGAGCAAAGAGGACACTGACAACGCGTCGACAGACAAGACGGAGCAGGTTACTTCTGATATGAAACAGTTTCTTATTTAAATTATTGTAATTTTTTTAAAGAAGTTTAAACAATAAATAGCATATAGTGTCTCTTTAATGTGTCGTGACAGATCTCTGTAGCTTCAAGTGGCTCGTGAAGCGATCATCTCTTCATACTAGTTCATTTATAGCATCAAATAAACATGAATGAACATCAGAAGGAATGTTGTTTCAAGCGCTGATAGACGTGAGTACACACAATTTTCAAGTTCAAGTTCACTAACGTTAATCCACTAACTTCTCTGACTGCTTTGTCAGACAAAATGGCTATGGGTTATCGGGGTTATGATCGGCTAGATCACGTCAATCAAACTGTCAGCGAAAATATCTCGACTTCACAGGTTCAGCCAACTACTATTTTTAGAAAGGGCAACATATGCTTGGAATTTGTTAAAAAAAAAAAAAAAAAACAAGTGGCAAAACCTAGTCCTTTTGGAAGAACATTTTGTGGTCTGATGGGCCTTATTTAGCCTAAAAGAGAAGTGCTATGTTTGCCCCAAGCCAGACAAAGCTCATCACCCAGGTGATCATCCATCCACCCATCCATTCTCCAAACCGCTTGTCCCGTAGAGTCATCAGGATGCTGGAGTCTATCCAAGCATCTCATACCGAAGGCAGGGAACAGATGATCATGTGGAATTTATTAGAGATTTACCAGAAACCTTATACAAAAACTAAACCTACTGTGTGTCTGCAAGAGACGCCCGGGCACTGACCCATATGGATACAAACACTGCAGGTATACCTATGAAATAGAAAAGAAAATCAAACCAAACAGGATGTCAGATATCTCCAAACTTCTTTTCACCCTCAAGATCATAACGGATTGCTCTACAAACATTATAATCAATCTTCAAAACGAAACTCACCCCAGCCTATGATTGTCAAAGCCCACAGACAGTTCTTATCAGACAGGAAAGCCATGAAGATCAGACTATGCAAGTACAGACCCTCCACCAGGATCCAATAATGATTTGTTGCCAAGAGATACAGGAAGAGGGTCACGGCAACCTTGCAGCCCACCTGATAAACACACAGACCAATAAAACTGATGTTGGGCTTGGAAGCATTAATTATGTATTCATGTGCAAATGTGTTTTTGTGAGTACCATATAGGGTCTTTGTCCAACTGCCCCATCCTCTAGTTTGCCGTCATCTGTGACGGTGTAAAGAACGGCGTCTTTCACAAATATACTGATTGCTCTGCATATGAATGAGGTGAAGAGGTGGATGTGGATGTAGTTACGGGTGCAATGGAGACGTCTGGAGAAACAGAAGAGAAAAGAGTCTTGAATTTGAAGTAGAAATTGATCAATTTCAGAGTCTCATAGATCGGATTACATTCATATATTAAAACAGCTGTCAAGTGAAATACCTACACTATTTTGCCATTTTGGATGCATCTTGAGTCTTTTTGTGTGTTATGAGTATCATTTACTCGTTTAAAGATTCATTAAAAACAATTTGTGTGACAACAGAGATATTATGGAGTGTTTAAGCATCATAAACTGTAGGAATTAGACAAATTCACTAATAAAATGCCTTTGACATGTTCCAATTCGTTCTTCTTGTTGACAAACAACACTGCTTCAGTCAGTTAATTGTAGGTCCATCATAGTAGGACCATGAAAATAATGGATTCCTTCACTTCTTTAAAAGGAGAAGACTTCGGTAAATGACTCACTTGAGTGAATCAGATTGATTTGGTCACTTAAAAAATATTCAAAAATGTCACTCCAGGACTAGCAGGATGTTTCTTTGTAAAAAAACAAGTTGACTAACACTTTAAAAAAGCATGCTATTACATACTAAACTGTAACTTAATAAAAAAAATTGAAAAACTAAGTAAATTCCAGATTAGTTCTCAACTCAATTTCAAAATTAAAGCTTAAATATAAACATTATAAAATCAAGTAAAACTACTCAACTTTTCTGATACTGGTGTTCCCTTCATGCACTGGGCCTTGAATAAATCATTAGGTTGATTTTTCTCTATTTTCCAGCTGTGTTTACACTGTTTTATCATTGATTTTTTGTTAGGTTTAATAACTTGCCATTTTGTGACATTTGGAGTTAATTTTCTACTCAAAATGACACTCAGAACGATCCATCGAATGTTACCGTCATTGTGTTCAGATTACTTCTATTATGCAGATAGTGTCTACACAATATCCATTGTTTTATTTACTTGGATGTCTCTAAGTAATGCATACACCTTAAAAGTGTGGTTTAAATCAGTATTATAATGTCTGAGTAAAGTCTACTGCTAAGGAAACTTCATCTAAATAGAAATTACTCAACATTTTACTGGCCAAGTTAAACATACTTATTTTGAAATGTACTTAAAAAGATTAAGTGCAAAAACTTGACAAAGAAAAATTAAGTAAATGTTTTTTTTTTTCAGTGAGCACTCTTAAGTTCAACTTAAATTTTAACTGGGTGGGTTAAACAATGCTGGGTTAAAAAACAACCCAAGTTGGGTTAAAAATGGACAAACCAGCGTTTCGGCTGTTGTGACCCAGCAGTTGGGTAAAATGTTTAACCAACGAGTTTTATTTAAAAATAAAAACCCAAAATAGATTGAAAATTTTAAAAATCAGACACATAATTACTAGGCAACAGTAATAATCAAGAGGTGAACATTTATTAATAAGCAATTCAATAAATATTTATTATTCCTTATTCTTTATTAAATTTATTAATAAATGTTAATTTATTAAACATATTAACAAATGTTCATTTCCAGCCTATTTGAGGTTTATTTTAAGCGAGCAATCTAGTAATTTTTAAACAACAATTGAGTTGAAAACTAACCAGGAGGTTGGGTTAGAACCATTTTAACCAAGCATTTTTTAGAGTCTACATTTTTTTTTTTTCATTTAGCAGACACTTTTATCCAAAGCGACTTACAAGGGGAGCAATTAGGGGTTAGGTGTCTTGCTCAAGGGCACTTTAGTCATGGTATCGAAGGTGGAGAGAGTGCTGTTCATTCACAATCCCCACTTTCAATTCCTGCCGGCGTGGGAATCGAACCAGCAACCTTCTGATTACAAGCCCAACTCCCTCACCACTAGGCCACGACTACCCACATTTCCATTTAATTACAAATAACATGCAATTACTGTGTCAGTAAACATTACATTCAATTCTCATTTAAGTGCATTCCTTTAAAGTATGATATTTCCAAAGGGTTCTGCATGGATCAACAGTAAAAACCCTGGCACAACTATTCCATACTCTCTTCCTCAGAGAGCAGAAGACCTGCTGACTGTCTGATCAGATCACACCAAAGATATCTCAGTGTCTGCACACATGGCTATCATCACATGGATGTAGATAAGCATCAAGGCACCACACTGATGAACATGAATCAGGTACTGACTGAGGGGACATGGAAACATGTAGCATCCTGAAGGATTAGATTTGTGATTGTAAAGTGTTTACTGCCTTGGATATATTCATTGCTACTTGTAACATGAAATTTGTTTTGTTGAAATGTTCAATTTGCACTTACTTGAAATAGCAAAGGATAAAGACAGCCACCAGTAATGCAGCCAGTGAAATGGAGTATCCAATAGTGTACATGAGGTAAAGACGCTCAAAGACCTCCTAAATAAACACAGTACACAACAGTATAGGATTTTGTACATGATAATGTCTATACATTTTAGTCTATGCTCTTCTTTAGAACTTTAGACAAAATACTCTTCATCTCCAAACTAAATATATTTTCTATGTGATATATCATCTATACGGATGTCTCTGCATGGTTGCTGTAGGTGGTTAAGTTAATGACCCATGTAAAATAAATCCATGTCAAAGTCTCTATGATATTCTGGTCTATAGATATGGTTCAGGTGTTTCAATTATATACTGTATTGAGTATATTGATTACTTTCTCATCCTATTTGTTCATCTGCCATGTGATGAAAGTCTAATCATTCAGAAAATGGCAGTCTGAAGTTTAATATTTACAGTTGGGGATTTGTTCAAATCACTAACTCCACGTATGAGCAATAGTTTTAGTATGCCACTGATTAGATTATTGCTCTCTATGGGTTATGAAAAATGCACACACCTCCTGATCGCTGTGGTTAGTGTGCAGGTAAGTGGTGCATTCTGTGTAGTTGGCCCATGTCCGGTTTATAATGGACACCTGCTCCCAGTTACCAGATGCATCACAGTGGCGATATGCATGTCCTAAAATGCAAAACAGACTTCTATATAAATAAGTACAACAAGTATCAGCATCTGAAGGCATTTCTTCAAAAAATAAGTTGATTATTGCTGTTGGTATACTTCTTTTAATCTATATAAGAGAGTTGCAAGTCTTTTAGCCTGTTTTATGTGTCAGATACTTATACTTAAGTGTGCTTGGCTTATACTGACACAAAAAAGTGTTACTTGTACTTAATCTTTTGATCTAGCTGTACTTAAGAAAAGTATAGTTGGTCAACTATACAGCCATCAAAATCAAAATTTGTTTATATTTACAAAATACAATTAAGATGGTCAGTGAAAACATTGCAAATCTGTTTTGTACTTTTTTCAGGTAAATAAAGGTTGGAGAGAAGTAACAAACCTCACATTCTTGATTTTACTGCATTTTACAAAATGTCCCAAACAGAAAACTTTTTGTGCATTTGGCCGTTAATTTACATGACAACAGCGTTTTTGATGGCCCGGAAACGCAAGCTTTTGAATTCAGTTTCAAAGTTTTTGAAAATGATACAGTTATTGTCTCCACGTAAACAACAAAAAGGAGAATTTGTGAAAACTAATGTCATGTGCATGCCTACTATGTGTTCTATAGTAGTCACAAAATGTTTCTTTACAAAGTTTTGTCACCAACTACTGGCCTGGCAACATAATACAGCAATTTTACTCATTTTTGTGGACCATTGTGAATGGGGATCGTTTTGACAACGTTGTCATCTGCACAGAAAAAGCAAAGGAAAACTTTCCATTTTTTATTGTTACCATAAGTTTGACTAAAGAAAACTTTCAAGTATACTTACATATAGCATATACAAACTATTAGACACTTTCTGAGAGTAAAAAAATGGGTTAGAAGCTAGTAAACTAACAGTATACCTATTAGCAGCAATACAGAAAGAAAATCTTCTGTCATGACAACTCTCTGAGTGTTTGGCATGGTAATGGGTGTAACAATGTTGATATATTTGGTCTTGGCGGAATAGATCTGCTACGCTGCTGCTGCTGCTTTTATTGCTGCTGCTGTAGCAGAGCAAGTACGGGGCTTTCCACTGCCAATACATACATGACACAATGCTGTGAGTAAGTAAGACATGCTGCTGCCACTGTTAAAAAATTACTGTAAATTTTACAGTATAATACTGGCAGCAGGGTTGCCAGCCAGTTACTGTAAAATTTACAGTAGTGTTACTGTAATTTAATTTACAGATTCTCTGATTACAGTAAATAACTGTATTTTTTAAATTACAAAGGGTCAATTTACTGCAATATTCTGTAAATTTGAGTCAAACCAACATGTGACCCCAGAATGCATTGCAGTTTACAGCAATATGCTGTATTATTAAAAAACAGCCAGCGGCTGTAAAATAATGCTGTAATTTTTACAGTAATTCATACAGTGCACTGTTAAAAAATTACTATAAATTTTACAGTATAATACTGGCAGCAGGGTTGCCAGCCAGTTACTGTAAAATTTACAGTAGTGTTACTGTAATTTAATTTACAGAATTTCCCTGTATTCCCTGATTACAGTAAATAACTGTATTTTATTTTAAATTACGAAGGGTCAATTTACTGCAATATTTTGTAAATTTGAGTCAAACCAACACGTGACCCCAGAATACATTGCAGTTTACAGCAATATGCTGAATTATTAAAAAACAGCCAGCGGCTGTAAAATAATGCTGTAATTTTTACAGTAATTCATTACAGTGTATAATATAGCATACATGAATTGCCCGTAGCAGATCTATACAGGTGGAGCTGGGGAAGGTGGAGGGTTTCTGAAGGGGTGAGCATGCGATTTGAAGATTGAGCATGCGAGCTCACTGGCTACTGACACAGCAGGAACCAATCATCTGTGTCCTATAGATAATGATGTGATTATCCTGCGCATCTAGAGTTTCATGACAGAACTTTGTATATGTAAACTGGTTGTGTATTCAAATTTAGGGTATGCTTATACAGAGTAATATAAGTAAAAAAAAAAAAAATGTCATACTTCAGCTTAAGAGTTGGGGGTAATGCCCATTACAAGTAAAAATGACTTTTTTCAATTAACTAGTTAAGTATCGCATTACATTTAAATTTACAACAAAAATCGGAGTTGTTTTTTTCAAATAAGCAATGCAAGTTTCTTTGTTTTCCTATTTATTGACTGTCGGGAGAAATTGGGAGTAAGATGCATTGCATGCATTGTTTTAACGTGATGGTTACTGTAATGTGAGCATGCATTTATTCAGCTCATTAGATTTAAAAAAATGAATGAACTCAGAATATTACACAAACCAACAATAAATTAAATGTTAAATAAAAACAAATATACTTTATATATTTAATATCACTTTATTAACCAATGCCTTCACTGCTGATCAATGATCTAATTCAACCATAAGAATAAGCAAACATTACTTTTTGTTTGATTGTTTGTTTGATTTTGTTGCTGAAGTAAGTGTTTTTCTTCTCCTGCATCTTATTCTTTTACAATTCAGAACGGGAGCAGAGGTGAATGTTTGAGCAGCGCCCTCTACTGTACAGGCATGAATTTGAATTTCCTACAGCCTAAGAGAGGCGCCTTTTTTGAATTGTTTTCTATGGTAGTGAGCGTTATGCACCCCATTTTAACCGCCTGCTGCGCCTCACGTTTTTGCAGGAGCGCTTGTAGCGCCTGAAGTTGAAAAAAATCAACCCTTTTCCATTGTCCAATCGAATGAATGGAGAGACGGCTTTCCGTCGTGCTGACGAATGTTTACACTTCTTTGGACACTTGGAGCCCTTTGCTTGTAACATACTTTTTTTTAAGTTTCCGCTAATATGTAATTAAGTGATGCAATTAGTTACATTTTTAGGGAGTAACACAATATTTAAAGTGACCTAAGCAGACCTCTGTGGTTGAAGTCATAGATGTACTCCGGACACGGAACTGCCACCATCTGACTGGGTTTTCCTGCAGGCCAGCAAATGATCCCATCCCACTCAGGAACACAGTAATTCTCTGACAATACACAAAAATATCAAGTTTACCAGTTTAAAACTTCTATATTTAACACATAACATATGCAATCAAATTATTCTCCAAAAAAAATTTTTTGAAGATGACAAGTCAAATGAATTTTTTCAACATATGGAGCCAAAGAATACTGAATCTTTCCTCATTACCAAACAACAATGGATCTGTATTCATTCTACAGTTCTGGATATGTCCGTATCCTGCTATATAGTTACTCATCACTACGAATAGCAAAGGAACCTGAGCTCAAATCAATATTACTTATCCTAAAATCTTGCTATAAACAAGGCCACAGTCTAATTTGACCATGCTGTCTTCAGGAAATTGGATATTTAGGAAGATACATGCGTTTGATTGCTTCAGTAGCAATCATTTTTTGACACTGTATAGCAGCCCTATATTACACAAAAATTATATTATAATACCTCTGACCACATCTAACTGTGCACGGATGTTTCTCTCGCACCTCGCGCGTGCACCAATCAGAAGAAAGATCTGTTCATCTCTGGTGAGGACGTCATCAGAATCAATCTGTAAGAAGAGCACAGAGAAAGAAAGAACGTTCACCCTTTCACTATATAATCCCAAACCAAACCACATAGAGTGTGTTTATATGCACTTTCATAATGCAATTATAATGGGATTTTGCCAATATTGTGATGAAATTTCACCTCATGTAAATGCAATACTTCGATCAAAGTAATGCGATTAAGCTCATAATTGTAGTAAGCATAATCGCATTAAACTAAGTGGTGTACGTTGATTTCAATCGCAATATACAGGTATGTAAACACTTTAATTGTATTATTCGTATTGCGCATGTGCTTGGATGTACACGGAACTTCATGAATGAACTCCGTGACATTATAAGTTTTCTCTTCACCAAATCGCTAAACTCTGTCAACACAATAATCTGTAGTCTCTGCTCCGTATCTTCATTCAGACAGTGCCAAGAACGTGACAGAAGTTCATAAGTTCCATAAAAATGTATTTTGAATTTGATGCAAGTAGATTAAAACAATGGCCGGTAACATACATTGTATGCCTATCTGAGTGTGGTATACCCTGGTGTTGTAGTCAAGACCACCTAATCCGAGACCAAGTCGAGACCAAGACTTTGAGGGGTTGAGACCAAGATGAGACCAAGGCAAGTCGAGACCAAGACCAGACTAGTACTTCTCAAATTCATCTGAAAGATCCACTGCCTGAGAAATGTCCAGGGCTGGGTAGGTTACTTTTATAATGTATTTCATTGCAGATTACAAAATACATGGTTTAAAAAGTAATTTGTAACGTATTTTGTTACATTACTCAAGTTTAGTCACTTAATCTAAATACTTTAGAATACTTTGGAATACTGATAAGTGTAGAACAAACACACCAAAAAAAGGTAATTGCAAGTTTTTATCTCACAATTGCATGATATAAAGTTGCAATTGTGAGTTATAAAGTAAGAATTATGAGATATAAACTTGGAATATTGAGAAAAGTCAAAAATATGAGATATAAACTGAAAATATTGAGAAAATTCATAATTATGATATATAAATTCATAATATTGAGATAAATCCGAATAATGAGATATAAACTCGCAATATTGAGAAAAGTCAGAATTATGAGATATAAACTCACAATATTGAGAAAAGTCAGAATTATGAGATATAAACTCACAATATTGAGAAAAGTCAGAATTATGAGATATAAACTCACAATATTGAGAAAAGTCAGAATTATGAGATATAAACTCGCAATATTGAGAAAGTCAGAATTATGAGATATAAACTCGCAATATTGAGAAAAGTCAAAAATATGAGATATAAAATCACAATATTGAGAAAAGTCAGAATTATAAGATATAAACTCACAATATTGAGAAAAGTCAGAATTATGAGATATAAACTCACAATATTGAGAAAAGTCAAAAATATGCAATATAAACTCACATACTAAATTCACAACTGCAAGAAAAAAAGTTAGTATTGCAAGTTTATATCTCCCAATTTTGACTTTATAACTTACAATTATGAGTTTAAATCTCACAATTCTGAGAAAAAGAAGTCAGAATTCTGAAATGCAAACTCACAATTGTGAGGAAAAAACAAATTGTGAGGAAAAAGTTGCAGTGACGAGTGAATTATAAAATGACTCACAGACAACTATCACAAAACATGAAAACAGTCGTGGATCATCAGGTCATGACAGGACAGTTAAGTTGACAGTTGGGCATTTTTTTATATAAATTCAGTCATTTTGTCTTGTTCAGGACAGTACTAAATAAAAATAACAACATTTTTATGATCCCTCTTAAAAGTATTAAAATGTTGATGAAACTTAACTTAACTTTTCAGACTGTCAGAGTCAGAGAATCCCCAATTGCTGTTTAAATGACATTAAAATTCAAAGTAATCACTTTGGTAATCTAAAATACTTTTCAGATGTACCTGTAATCTGATTACCACCCATTTAAAATGTAACTGTAATGAAATACAGTTACTGAAATTTTGTATTTTAAATACTTAACTAAGTTACTTGTATTTCATTACTCCCCAACCCTGTAAATGTCTTATTTTTAATCAGAAATTACAATTACAATAAGAATTAGAATAAGACACTATAGAGCTCCGGACGTCAAATGACCCATTCTGTTTACACCACCATGCTAGCAGGCAGGGAAAGCCGGGAGCGAATATGAAATGTATGGCGCCAGCATGAGTTTCAAGGAAACAGAGTTCACTGCGCACTTTAATTAAAAAACATAGACCTGTACATAGCAAAACTGATTAGATTAAACATAACAGATCCCTATATTGCCCCCGGCGTGCTTCAAACGTGTATCGATAAAGGAACGGATCGCTTTCCTGACCTGCAGTATCTCTAGCTACCTCATCAACTTTCCCTCATCCTATTCCAAAGACTCTTTAAAAGCCTACAAAAGCCTGGAAGGGTACAAATAGATGTAATCTAATTTTGTGATGAATGTTAAACTTTGTAGTCTTGCGGCTAAAACCTGCTTTGTCGTCATTGGAAGGGTAAGTCAACTGTGTTGTTAGGTAACATAATCGACCCTAGCTGTCCTTTTTGCCGGTAACGTAGCCAGCATAGCTATATCACTGAGTACAGCAGACATCATGTCATGAAACTGTAACCCGTTTAATCCCAAATATTTCCCAAACATGAAAATATCCCATGAGGTGTCATTATTTTCCCCTTGATCTATACATTCTATATCAGCCCCACACATTTTAAACTCTTTAATGTCAATTTAGGGTTACTATTAAACATAAAAATCCTTACACAACACTTATATGAATACTGAGATAAAAGACCAAACATTTTTTTAAATAATAATAATACAACCATCTGTTGTTTTGATGTGTTGGTTAGCAGGTTTTATGAACCATTTCCGTTGTCTATCAGGATCCTTAGGAATACGATAAAATGATTTCCCCTTTGCTTTTCCCCAGCTGTTCTGGCATTCTGGTGCACAACAGCTGTCCACCATGTTGATATAGTAAGGTCTAAACAGTCTGGTTTTAAATTATTGTTCAACCACTATCGATACCAATGCTACAGCCGCTCTAGGGCTCTCCTGATGGCCTGCCAAAATGCCTGAGTCTACATTGTGTGACGTCAACCTCCGGAGCTCTATTTAGAGCTGTTACCAATCAATTGAAGTCACTAACAACAAAATTAATCTTTACACAGCAGAGGTGGAACGGAAGTCGCATCTGAATTGGTACAATTACAAATGCATAAATAATGCTGTTTTAAAAATTAGATTTTGTTTATTGAACATTTAAAAAAAAATCTATATCACGCCTGCAATTGTGCTCATATTTGTGAAAACAGCCCTCTTTCTTGTGATATTGCTTAATAAAATGATATGTTATAATATAAATAAATATCTTATACAAGTACTTTTTTGCAATCATATCTTGAATTTTGTGGGAATTTGTATTAATTTTGGTGACATTTTTGACACAATCCCTTGTTGATTTCTGACCCGGCACAACAGTAACAAAATAAATGAAATTATAAATAAGTTATAGATTGCATTTGAAGTTTTACATCCAATCAAATTAATTATGTTAACAAAGAATTCAGACAATGCAACGACAATTTAGCATTTTTTGTTTTTTTTGTGTCTCATTTTCTAGATAAAAAATAAATGTATGTACATTGAAATCAATTAGCCTATAGCTAACAGGTTTCAGCCTTTTTAGTTCTGTTGTTCCTAGTGAAAAGAAAGTATGCTTAACTGATGTGCACTTATATCAGGGGTGGCCAACGTCGGTCCTGGAGAGCCACAATCCTGCAAATTTTTGCTCCAACCCTAATCAAACACACCTGAACAAGCTAATCAAGGTCTTAAGGGTTACTAGAAAGCTACAGGAAGGTGAGTTTTTATCAGGGTTGGAGCTAAACTCTGCAGGATTGTGGCTCTCCAGGACTGACGTTGGCCACCCCTGACTTATATTATATTAAGAAAAGAAACATTTACTTGCAGATAATATAATATTAATGAAATAAAAGGCCACTTATGTGTGGAGAGTTTAACACACTTATGTGCACTTTTAAAAAGGCCTATTCACTGTTTAATTTAAATTTAAAGTAAATATATGTTAAATGTACTAAATTGTATCTTCATCCTTACAACTGTGAAATAGAAATTACAATAAATTATTTTTTAGTTTACTATAAATGCTTGTCAGTACATTTGGCAGATTGTCCGTCAGTTGTGGTGTCTTTTCCACTATAGGACGATTAATTTTGTCCCCAATAAACTTCTTTTTTTTCTATATATGCATTTTTATATGTGTAGTTTTTGCTTTCTTATAATTTGAGGGGTTTTTTTCACTGCCTCATTACTCTTTGCTTAGATGCTATCTGTAATACAATCTGACCCAGGTCAGCATTGTTGAAGAGGAAGCATGTCAAAAAAGACAGTCAATCTATACAATGCTCTTTTAGTAGATTTGTCGTTTTTACCATCTCATCTGCATCGACAGGCGATGCTAGTGACATGTCAGATCACAAAAGACTGATAAAAACCTTGTTTGTTTCTAAGCATATACTGTACATGTTGGTTTTTAATTTTCCAAGATCTCAGCTGAAATCATTGACATATCATCCATCTATCACCAAATCTGGCACACCTTCTTTTAGGCTGATGTGCTGTCTCTCAGTGTTGTGAAATATTTGCACTGTCCTGTGGTATGTGACAAGCTCTCTTCAACATTCAAGATGAGAGAGCATATCCAACCTTACAACCCCACACCCATGGGTAACCCTCACAACCATCCCACATTATGAGCCCTGATCTCTGGGTCCCCATGACTGGAGAAACACTGGAGCACTTCTGCCCTGAATACATTCACAACCACCAAACAAAACCTCAAACTCACACACACGAAACAAAGAAAGAAAGAAAGGGCTGATTCAATCTTGGACAGTGGATTGAAACAAGTAAGACCAAATAAAATCAGCCATATAAAACTATCATGAAAGACTTGAAATTACTGCTGAGATGCCAGCTGCTTGCATCAACGTCAGCAGTGTTTCCTGTTGACTTGAAGCCAGTCTCAAGTGCCTAGGAAATGCCTTGATGTCTTCATGTGCAATGCTCATGACGACTGGAAACACAGATGTGTTGTCCATAATGGCTGAAGACTCTAACATTTGTCTATAATGATTGTAGATTTTGGCATAAGATTTGTGACAGCTGGAGACTCTGGTATGGTGGCCATGTCCTGAAGAGGCTCTTGAGTGGCAGCCATGACGGGAATAGGCTCTGGTGTGGTGGACATATTGTCTGAAGACTCTGGAATGCCATGACGGGACTCGACTTTAGAATGGCGGCCATGACGTGACGAGACTCTGGGACTCAACTTTAGACTCGACTTTAGAATGGCGGCCATGACGTGACGAGACTCTGGGACTCAACTTTAGACTCGACTTTAGAATGGCGGCCTGACGTGACGAGACTCAGGGACTCAACTTTAGACTCGACTTTAGAATGCGGCCATGACGTGACGAGACTCTGGGACTCAACTTTAGACTCAACTTTAGAATGGCGGCCATGACGTGATGAGACTCTGGGACTCAACTTTAGACTCAACTTTAGAATGCGGCCATGATGTGACGAGACTCTGGGACTCAACTTTAGACTCAACTTTAGAATGGCGGCCATGACGTGACGAGACTCTGGGACTCAACTTTAGACTCAACTTTAGAATGGCGGCCATGACGTGACGAGACTCTGGGACTCAACTTTAGACTCAACTTTAGAATGGCGGCCTGACGTGACGAGACTCTGGGACTCAACTTTAGACTCGACTTTAGAATGGCGGCCTGACGTGACGAGACTCAGGGACTCAACTTTAGACTCGACTTTAGAATGGCGGCCTGACGTGACGAGACTCAGGGACTCAACTTTAGACTCAACTTTAGAATGGCGGCCTGACGTGACGAGACTCAGGGACTCAACTTTAGACTCGCTTTAGAATGGTGGCCATGATGTGATGAGACTCTGGGACTCAACTTTAGACTCGACTTTAGAATGGCGGCCTGACGTGACGAGACTGTGGGACTCAACTTTAGACTCGACTTTAGAATGGCGGCCTGACGTGACGAGACTCAGGGACTCAACTTTAGACTCGACTTTAGAATGGCGGCCTGACGTGACGAGACTCAGGGACTCAACTTTAGACTCAACTTTAGAATGGCGGCCTGACGTGACGAGTCTCAGGGACTCAACTTTAGACTTGACTGTAGAATGGCGGCCATGATGTGATGAGACTCAGGGACTCAACTTTAGACTCAACTTTAGAATGGCGGCCATGACGTGACGAGACTCTGGGACTCAACTTTAGAATGGCGGCCATGACGGGACTCGACTCTGGAATGGCGGCCATCTTGATCGGGGACTCTGATGTGGCAGCCATGTTGTGAACCGTCTCTAGTGTCTAGTGTCTAGTGTCTAGTGAACCACCGGATGGGAAGGTACAGAAAGTACAGGCCTTGCGATCATCAGAATAGGACATGCTGGCAATCGTGCTGAGCCAATCTCCGTGGCCACTGGAGTTTGGTATGTACTGCCCCTCCCCAAAAATTGTTTAGGGGAAGTGTTCTGCTCAATTTCCCTGACAGTGAGGAAGGAACCAGCCAACAACAGAGCATAATAAAAAACTTCAGTGAGCGACCCTCAAGGACCATCACGGATGAGCTTCGATTGGTAGTAATCATTAAGTCCATAACAAAAGAAATCAATGAGAGCATAGTCTGGTAGGTTAGAGAAATTAGCAATGTTCAAAAAGTCCTGGATATGGTCCTCAAGAGGTCGGTGAAGATGTATGATCAGAACTGCTGGACCCATAGTGGGTCTGGGTCTCACTCGGCTGCTAGATTGGTGCATGGCGAGGTTTTCTGTAACGAAACAGCTCAGAGACTCAGTGAAGATCCAAACGCAGCTTTAATAAAGGGACAATCCAGAACTGTAATCTAAAATACTTGCAATGAGCCAAACACAGGCAAATGACAACAGGGCAGAAACACACAGGCAAAGAATGGCTCCAACCTATTTTGATCAGACGTCACCCTGGAATCACCAAGGGCCTCCAGACCTACGGCTACACCTCAGCCCTCCACTGTGGTCTTCCAAGCCCCCATCTCCGCCTCGGTCCCATGAGCTGTTGGTTCCATATTGGCCCTTCAGACCAGCAGCGTCACTCTATGTCTTCGACTCCTCAGCTCCGCCCAGTTCTCCACCTGCCTGGCTCCACCTTCATCAGTTGAATTCTTGGCACCGCCCTGGCTCCTCCCTCCATTGGTTCCGCCGTGGGTCTGCCTCTTAATAGCTCAGTTCTGGGTTGCTCCTCGGCTCCTCCCTAGCTCCTGCCTCTGCTGGCTGCCCCTCGGACTCTTGCTTTCTTTGTTTTTCCATGGACACTTCCTCAAGTTCCACCATGGACACTTCCTCCCGTTCCCCTGTGGACTCTTCCTCCTGACATTTTTTCTATGACCTTTTCACTTTTCTGTTTACAGTGCAAGGAAGCACTTACTGGGAGGGGGGAGGGGGGGTGGAGTAATGTCAGGTTTTAAGTTCTGGTTTTAGTATTCTTTTTTATTTCAGCTTAGTTTTAACTTCTATGTCCTCTGTGTATATTTCCTGTCTACTTTAGTTGACCTAGTTTCCTAGTGTGTGAATGTTTATTACCATAGCAACCTATTATGTCCACCTGTCCCTGGTTTTCAATTAAAAACAGAAAACTTTTATCCGTTTTGGTCATTCATTTACATGACAACAGCATTTTGGGGGCCTGAAATCACAAACTTTTGAAAATAGGTTTCAAAGTGTAAGCTTTTGAAAGGAAGTTTTAGTTTCCATATAAACTACAAAATCGCACATTTGTGAAAACGGTGACGTCATGTGTATTACATATTCAGTCTAGTTTGTAGTGTTTCTTTACAAAGTGAAATCACCAACTACTGGCCTGACATGCATAAAACAGTGTTTTTAGTGATTTTTAAGGACTTGTGTGACAAACGTTGTGGCCTTCACACAAAAAATGCAAAGGAAAAACCTTTCCTTTTTAGCACTTTGTTGTCACATAAATGTCCCTTTAATCTCTCTGTATGAGTATATATATATATATATATATATATATGTATGTATGTATGTATATATATATTACACACTATGTTTTCATTGTGTTTAGGTTCTGTCTTCCCTGTCATGCCTGTCATTTGACCCAGTTTTCCTGCGCGTCTGATTAGTCGATTACATTCACCTGTTCAGTTAATTATCTTATCAGTCCTCCTTATTTAAGCCCAGTGTTTCCTGCGTTGTTTGTCTGGTGTTGTCTATTATATAGGGATGCTTTTCCCCTGTTTGTACGTTTCTAGTATGTGGATTTATTAAAGTGGATTTATTTTTGAACTCTCCCTCGTTGTGTGCTTCCTGTTAGCGGCTGCCCATGAAAACACTCCATTTAGCCCTTTTTGTTTGAGCTATTAGATTGAATCATGTTATTCCAAATTGACAGTTACGCCAAAGAGTAACCGTTTCAAATCAACTTAACATGAAGCAATCGCTTTTGAAACTGAGACAGGCGTGACCTTGTAATCTTTAATCAGAATGTCATAATTTGCTCTTCCTGTGATAAGACTAACTTTTCTCTGTTGATTTATAAGAACGTGTAGCAGTTAAACTATACTTGCATTCAGATCTGTGTCAGTGTACTATTCAGTCGCAATCCAATCATCTATGGATAAATCAAGTCCCGTCCTATCTTGTTCAATAGCCATTTAACTTTACTGGAATGATTTCCCTCGTGAATAAGCAGGGCACTTAATTGTATTGAATGTGCACTTGTAAGTGCACTTAAATGTATTGAATGTGCACTTGTAGTGTACTTCAGACCTTAAAAGTATATTGTACATGTAAAAACTGCACTTGCAGATGATTTAAATGAAATAAAAGGCCACTGTGTGTGCTTAAAAGAGTACACTTTTAAAAGTGCACTTTGTAATGTCAAAAAGCTTGTCAGTATTTACACTTAAACTATATTTCAGAGACAATAGAAGTAATTATGAAGTTCAAGACGGATGATTTCATTGTAAATATCATGCATTCAGTTTGCACTTAAATTTCCTTTAGAGGTTCCTTTGACACTCATTGATTCATAAAATACATATTTTTCCTGTTCTAATGAACAAAACTGACTGTTCTGTTCTGAGTTTTTTTGTTTTTAGTTTTTTTTTGTTTGTTTGTTTTAGCACATTGTTGTGTGGTTTGTACTGTGTTACAGGTAACTTACAGACCTAAGTCAAGAGAACTCATCTCCAATAAAATTCTGGTGGTCTCACATAACATTCAGTATAAGTTTATTGCCCGGTTTACTAGTTAAAGCTTATCCCAGACTAAAATCCATGTTTGAGCCTTTTTTTCTTTTTTTTTTTAGCTTTTTTAACTGAAAGCAAGTTGCACTGACATTATCCCCCCCCCCCCCCCTTTTTTTTTTTTTTTTTTTTTTTTTGTAAGGCAAGTTACAAGCTACTTAAATGTCCCACTTCAATCTTAATTTAAGACCTGTTTGAAATCTGGCCTATATATGCTTTAGTTTATCCCAAACTGTCAGGTTACTAGAAAAGCAATTACCTATCATTTGAGGAAAGACAAGTCACAAGATTTCAGGAATTGTTCACAAATGGCACACAGTTGGGAATAGGTTACAGCTGAATATTAGTACTTAGGGTTTGTTCAGAACCTAATGCTTGCATTTAATTATAATAAATATATAGATATTGTAAATATAGCCTAATCTAATTTAATATTGTGCATATATATATTTGTTTGTTTTCTGCGTGTATTGTTTCACACTAGTGAAATTGATCTATACTTAATAAAGATATAAATTCTTTAAGATGCACAGCATTTAAATCACAGCATTATTTCACGTTAGTCTATCCACCTCATTCCTGATGGGACTATACTTTTGAATTATGGGTGACACTTCCTGTTTCGGGAACTTCCATTCAAAAAGACCGAAACAAAATGATAAGGTTGCACTACAAATAAAGCTTATCCGAACTGAATGAGCTGTGAATTTTTTATTTTCAGACATCACAACAACAATGAAATTTTAACGTGACATGTTATAACAAGATGATACTTGAGAGCACTTTCAGTCGCTGCATTTAACCCGTCCGTTATTGCTTTTAAACGTGCTTTTATTGTGCAATGGTTGAAGGGTGAGTAGAATAATGTCATCTCATATTACAGGAGTTACACCCATAATTCACGCAAAGCGTCATGGGGCTGAAACTGCAAGAGTCAATTAACCAACTGTCTCATTCGATTGTTGTTTTTTTACCCTTGGAAAACAAGCACACTGTCAGGCGCTCTAATCCCATTGATTCTTAATAATTGGTTTGTGTAACTGCCCAGTCTTTAAACACTTGTAAGTATATCATCATGACAGATGACATCCAGAACAATGAACACATTTAATTCCAATTGCCTTTTCCAGCAACGGTGAAATTAATGACATGGCAGTGCTCTCGATCAATCGTGATTTTCAGGGTGTGTACTGGCCATTTATCAAGTGCTCATCTCTCGCTGACCGACTCATTTTCTGCCTCATCGAGCATGTGCATTGACCAGTAACTCTTTCTGAGGCTGACAGCACAAACAAAGAGACACACTTTCCTTTCCTCATTACCAAGAAATATAGGACATGCACAGCCTTCAACAATATACAACTCTTTTACACCCAAGACAAATTTCAGGACAACATTTCTGAGCTGATAGCAGTTTCATTTTTGCAGCATTTGTTCATGTAAGTTGATAAAAATATTCATGTCAGCTCGGAATAGATCATACAAGTTTTTCCTTTTCCTCAATGTTTTAGCAAAAACAGAAATTAACATTAACAAAATGAATAAATGCTCAAAAATACATTTTTACTAGTGTAGTTGAACGAATGAAACCTTGTTGTAAAGTGTAAAAGTTTGCTACAAAAATGTGAAAAACAGAGTGAAGGATGAAAAGGGTAATTTTCTCTTTTCCGATCGACTTATCGTCTGGGGAATCTCGCACGCACATCCCTGTCAGCGGTCTTCGGCACGGACCACTCAAACCAAACAAATCTATTTGTGCGGCTGATGAAACATTGATCAGGCTGTATTATTGGGAAAGCTGATCACCAGAAGATGATCATTTGTCTTCAACCAGAAAATGACCCTGAATAAGATGAATTCTGAATTGGATTCAAAGCTGGATTTAAAGTAAAAATCAATTCACAATTTAGTCACATCAGAGTAACATCTGTCGTTTAAGTTGTGTGTGTGTGTGTGTGTGTGTGTGTGTGTGTGTTTATATATATAATGAATGGTTTAATCGTCGAAACTCAACAATATGTTCTTCTTTCAGTTTAGTACTTTTAACAATCAGTTCTAAAATAGCAAACCATGCAAGATACATGTTTCAAATCATCCTTGTTGCTGAATTAATTAGTTACACAGTCTACAGATGATATATTAGAAAATACATTTGCATTACCCAATTTTGTGGCCAATACAGTAAATGTTGTAACTGTACCACATGACTGAATCTGGACTATAGTTGACCTTTACAGATGAAGGAGTTACAGTACTATGGCAGTCTCTACCATGGTAATGCCTCTGTTTACAGTGTCACATGGCATACCATAATGTAAATACAGTATTTGATGGCATCTGTCTCCCTTCTTCTGATCAGTCTGATGGTATTCAGTCTGTTTATTTTCCCTTGTAGTCTATCCTACTCAAATTTCAAATCCCTCTGTCTCTTTCTGCATTTTTACATTTTATAAAATTATAATTTCGTATGATTTATAAACTGTTTTCCTCAAAGAGACGAAAAAATGGTCACAAAAAGGACATTTTTTTTCACAGCGCAGTGTTTACCAGGACCACACACACACACACACACACACACACATACCCCTACCCCTAAACCTACCCATCACAGGAAATGTTCTGCTCTTTTAAATTTTCAAAAAAGATAATTCTGTATGATTTATAAGCTTGTTTCCTCATGGGAACAAAAAAAAATGTCCCCACAAGATAAAAATTTACTAGTATTACTATACCTGTTGGGACATTTGGTCCCCATAACTTAGGGAATACCCGCCCACACACACACACACACAACACACACACACACATACTCTCTAAGATAAATTGCTTTTAAAGTAAAAAAAAATATTACATTTGGTTATCTATATCAGAAATTGCAAACAAGTTCTATAGAAACTGTCTATAAAATCAATATCTGTAGAAATCTCTAGGTGTGCCAAATGATTCATTGAAGAACCATTAAGTTAGATTAAATAATAGACAAATGTATTAAACTGAACTAAAAGAGATGAAAATGAAAAGTTTGACAGTAAGAGCATTATGAAAGGCAGTTAATGAATGAATGAATGAAACATAGATGAAACATTTATTTTGTGTTGTGAAAGTGATATTTTGTGTATTGTATAACCCAATTGAAAATATGCTGAAATGTTGCACTTTAGATTATTTTGCGTGACAAAAAAGTGACACTTTTTTCAGAAATAATATACTTTAAAAGAATATATTTAAGTGCAAAACAAATCTATAATATTTCAAAATAATTGATTGCATGCTCTTTACAATTAAATGAAAACCTATTATAGTTTACATTTATTAAATGCAATTAGTTGAACTTAAGAGTGTTTTTACCCATAAGTTAATGTGTAATTTCACAATTACTTCCATTGTCTCTGAAATATGGTTAAAGTGTACTTTTGACAAGCATTTATAGTAAACTTAATTGTAATTTCTATTGAAACTTACATGTCATGTATTGTAATAGTACAATTGTTATAATGAAGATGCAATTTTGTGCATTTCAATTATATCAACTCTAAATGTAATATACGCACTACAGTTAAAACAACACTTTCTTTATTATAAGCCAATGTTGTCCTTCAACCAAGAATGAGATCACTGATATTGCAATTTAAAGTAAAACTTTAAGTTTGAAATGACTACAAAGTGCACTTTTTAAAAGAGTGTTAAGAAAACTTTGTCACGAAAGCACATTTAAGTACACTTACATGAAGATTTTTTAAAAAATATACTTTTCTGAAGTTCACTACAAGTTCACGGACTTTTTCACAACTGAAAGACTAGAAAAAATGTGGGTGGCAATATATCTTACAGTCCTGTTCTGCATGTACGTACTTGTTATAGTAATTATAACAACTGGGTAATGACTGGGTACTAACCCTGAACCTTCCGCTAAAAATGTAGTTACCTTATATTGCTCACTAGGTGTAAGTACACTGTAAGTAAGTAGATGTATTAAAGTTTCTTCTATGAATAAAGCAGGGAAGCCGCAGGCATTTGTCGGTCAGGTACTCACCAGAGCTCTGGCTTTCATCAGCACACCGCACAGCACAAAAACCACGGCGACCTCCACTGACAACATGCTTAACCCAAGACCTTTGACCTTTTCCAAAACTTCTGCTCACCGGAGAGCTCCTCTTACTTTTCAGGACATGGTGGTCTCATCGAGGCACAGAGAACCGCTTTATTGTGTTAAAGCTGTTGTTACTCGGACGCTGTTGTGTCCACCAGAGATTCATCTGTTGGAGTTTAACAAGTATTTTGTTTTAGCTTATTTACACTTACATGTAGGCAAATAAAAAAAAAATTAATAAAAAAAAGTACATTCATTGCATTTTAAAGTACAGAAAGAAGTAGAAGATCACAATGCTCTTTACCCATCAAAGATGATATTCTTCCATTTCTCAGACTCTTGGGTTTTTTTTTTTCACTCAACTCTTATCCTCGACTGAAGATGAGACTTCCATTTGGAGATCTGTTGAAGAGAGACATCTCTGCCATCGTAGAGATGTGATCTCCTGCGTTGAGCATGTGTGTTGTGAGTGTTCAGCGAGGTTATTAGTGTGATGGTCATCACTGGCCCTCGGCTGTTGGGCTCCAGCACTGTTTATCATGTGGGGTGGGCATGAAGAATGTTAACCCTTCACTGTCATGAGAAAACAAAGCCCTAATTGCACAGGTTTCTATTTTTTTTTCTAAGCCCATTCCTGCACACACATTCCAAACCCTTCTTTATACGTGGCTCTGAAGTACTACATTGTGACTGACCGTTGCATTCAAATTGCATGCTCTGTTTCTACTCACATGAACATATTTGGTACATGGCAGTGTAATAAGCAAGATAAACAGTGTGACACATGAAACCAGATAACCCATAACCTTCGCCTTCAGTGATCACCCTGTCTGTGTTTATTTTGGAATAATAACTGGCTAACCGCACGTACATTATCCATGGCTGCTTACTGCATTTCCCATGCAGTTTTGGGTAAAGATAACATAATTTGGGAACAGATCAGTATTGCTGATATACTATTATAGTTTTCGTTAATATTTTGAATGTACTTTATATATATATATATATTATATATATATCCTTCTTTCTTAATATGTCTATATAGTTTTTATTCATTTTAATTTATTTCATTGTTAGTACATCAACAAGTTAAAATAAATTTAAACTAAAAGAAAGTGAGAAATGTAACTATATCTGAAGTACAATAAGTGTCAGTGTTTTTTTTATATCATTTATTTTATTCCGTTCGCTAAGACACGCCCCTTTAGTTACTGTTGCTGTGTCGGACCAGCCATGCCGATCTCACGCCACACATCATGTTCTCACGCAGTAAAAAATACATCCGGAGCAATGAGGACACTGACAACACGTCGACAGACAAGACAGAGCAGGCTACTTTTGACATGAAAATTCAAAATTAAAATATTGTACTTTTTAAAAAGAAGTTTAAACAATAAATACCGTATAGTGTCTCTTTAATGTGTCGTGACAGATCGCTGTAGCTTCAAGCAGCTCGTGAACCGATCATCTCTTCATACTAGTTCATTTATAACATCAAATAAACATGAATGAACATCAGAAGTAATGTTGTTTCAAGCGCTGAAAGACGTGAGAACACAATTTCAAGTTCACCATTGTAAATCTACTAACTCCCCTGACTGCTTTGCGACAAAATTGCGGATTCGGGTTTATGATTGGTCAGATCGCCTGTCAATCAAACTGCCGGCGAAAGGCGTTTTAGCTGTAGTTAGCCCTCATCCTCTCCTGCTGTATCTGTAACAAATCCTAAAATGACCCGAAGCCCTACTTTTTTTTTGTCCAGAAAGCTTATATAATTTAATTTTGATATTTTTTAATGCAATTTTTTGCAGATTTTTTTATTTTATTTTATTTTTTTTATTTACCTCTAAATTAATTTAAGTATATTCTTCACATTCTTTCAACTTATTACAAAATAGCTAATTATTACATGCAAAAACTTATTAAAACAGCTCAAAAAGTCTCACATTGGGTGTCTCTGTCGACCTCTTGTGGGGAGAAAAAATAACATAATATTTCATAATTCTTGTTTTGCATTGTAAATGTGTTCAAATCTAACCGCTTCATAAAGATTTAAAAAAAAAAAAAAAAAAAAAAAAAACCCAATTTCCCGTATTTTCAATTCATTCCTATGGGGGTCAAACTGATATGTGTATATCTTAATATACATTGCATAAACAGATTAATTTGAGATGTGTTTTCCCTAATGTTGGTTTATTCACAGAACCTGAACAATCTAAATGCTCTTATTGCTGTTTATATATTATATTATATTTTTAACCCGTCCGTTATTGCTTTTAAACGTACTTTTATTGTGCAATGGTTGAAGGGTGAGGAGAATAATGTCATCTCATATTACAGGAGTTACACCCATAATTCACGCAGAGCGTCATGGGGCTGAAACTGAATTTTATTACAGAAAAGAGGTACATAAAAATAATTCTTAATACATCAAAACGACCCATACGAGCGGACCTAGGTACTTTTATTTTGGCATTAGTTTGTCCACCGGAAATGACGCTAGTAGTGTGGCTGTCTCCTGGGCTCGTGTGGGATAAGAGCTGTGGCATAACTTGACATTTCTATTTACTTTATTTTCGCAAAGTAACAAACACGGAATATTGAATTATGGTCGTAAAACGTTCTTGAAACTCTCATTTTATTAGTTTTTTTTTCCAGTATATTGTTAAAATGTGCATGTTAGAAGCTCAAGTGTTGTAAGCCAAAGACAGCATGACATTTTAAAGGGACCAAAGTCATTTGATTTTGGACATTTACATACTTCAGGAAGGACAATGTTAGGAGACATGATGCTGAGCGCTTTCAGGCTGACATTGAGAGTGTCTGCAGCGGTTCAGAGAGGCTGTCGGTGTCCAGCCCTCCACTCCAGGGCACTGCACTCGAGCCCTGTTCCCTGGGCAGGACACAACAAATGGTCCAAAGTGAAGGACATTAAAATACCCAAAGATGCTGCTCGAGCCCGTATGATTGCCAAGCTCACCATGATGATTAGGATTGCAGTCAGAGGTGAATGCATGTGATTTGACTGAAAAATTGGCATTATTTAATATGGCTCCAACCAGCAAGTATGATAATATTCTTTAACCCTTGTGTTATGTTACGGGTCATTTAGATTTTCAAGTTGTTGGAAATACTAGTTAACCTATGTTTTTTTTCTTGATATTTTGTGACTTTTTCTCATTTATCATCATGAACATGCATGCAAAGTTTCAACATGCTGGTGTTTTTTGACATGTACACACAAAATTACTGTTACCCGGGGTCAATTCGACCCACATATTTTAATGCTCTAAAGCAATTGTACTGACCCAAAACAATAACATTTCTTGGTTATATTTTGTTATTTTATTTTTTTACTTCCTTATGAAAAAACTTCAAGAAACTTCTTGACTTTATGAAATGAGTTTACAAAACTAAGGAAAAGCACATATTTTCAATACTTTAATTGTTTAAAATACTTTAACAATACTTTAATTGTTCAGTTATGATGTTCTAAGAAAAAAAAAAGTAAAAAAAAATGCATTTATTGTATTTAAAAATGTACTGTTTTATTTTCAAATTTTGTCAAAACAAATCAGTTTTAAAAAATGGTTAAATTTTTTTTTCATTGAACATATCTTCAGATATGTATTTTTTGGAATATTTGACAAACGTTGATATTAAAAGTTTACAGTTTGTACCTGAATCTTTGTTGTTTTTCATATTGTGATTTTTGAGGAATTGTATTGAATCCAATTAGGGTCAATTTGTCCCGCTCCATAACGAGTGCACACAGAAATCCAACAGCGCATAAGGGTTAAAGTACAATGGGGCTCTTTTATACCATGTAAAGAGCATAGTATTTACCATTTGATACATCTGCTGTGATTACTGTACATTCTCTGAGTGTGTGGATGCTGAGATGACCCTGAGCTTGTGTTTCAGAGGGAGGACCCAATCCGGAATTTAATGTTGCATTGGCACAACTTCTAGAGCAGTGTCGGAACAAGAATCTACCGAAAGCCACCGTAGAAGGAGCTATGAAAGGAGCCGTAAGGCAGATTTTTTTTACCATTTCGCCCTAAAAATATAAATAACATGATTAAGGAATTTAGATTTTCACCCTAATATAGTTCCTTCTTCTCCGCTACATGCTTGGATTTGTGTGTTTGTACATGTAGGCTGCATTTATTTGATAACAATACAGTTAAAAAAACAGGAATATTATGAAATATTATTACAATTTTCTATTTTGAATATATTTTAAAATGTAATTCATTCCTGTGGTAGTGAAGCTGAATTTTAAGCATCGTTACTCCAGTCTTCAGCGTCACATGATTTGCTGCTCAAGAAACATTTCTTATTATTATCTGTTGAATTTATAAACAGTTTTTTGCTGTTTAATGTTTTTGTGGAAACTGTGATGCAGTAGCATTCAAAAGCTTGTGGTAAGATTTAAAAAAAAAAAAAAATACAGAAAAGTAAGTATTGAGCAGAAATGCATTAAATGTGACAGTAAAGACATTTACAACGTTACAGTAGATTTTTGTTTCAAATAAATGTTGTTCTCTAAATCAAATAATTAAAAAAAAATATATTCTAGTTTCCACAAATGTATTAAGCAGCAAAAACTGTTTGCAACATGAAGAAATGTTTCTTGATCGTGTGACACTGAAGTAACGGCTGCTTAAGATTCACTATTGTCAACACAGAAATAAATTGCATTTTAAAATATGTTGAAATGGAAAACAGCTATTTTAAATTGTTGTAATATTACTGATTTTACTGTATTTTTGATCAAATAAATGCAGCCTTGATGAGCAGAAGAGAATTAAAACATTAAAAAATCAGGTAGCACTTTATTTTACAGTCCTGATCCCCATGTACATATTATGTACTTATTACAGAAAATAAAATAACTGGATAATAACTAGATACTAACCCTGAACCTAAACCTAACCTTAACCCCTGTAATTACCATATATTACTCAGTACTTTAATAGTAAAGTACACTGTAAGTGCTGCAAGTAAAATAAAGTGCAACCAAAAATCGAAATGATTCCAAACTTTTGACTGGTAGTATATATATATGTATATGTGTATATATATATATATATATATATATATATATATATATATATATATATATATATATGTATATATGTATATATGTATATATATATATAAACATATATGTATATATACATATATATATATATATATATCATCCAATATATGATATGAATGAGGTTTTAACAAGATTTAAAGAAATAGTTCACCCTAAAGTTAACCTAAAAATCTGTCATTATTTACTCACATACATACCATTCAGTTTCTTTCCATAGAGCAATGAAATCTTTCAAAAAACTCTAGAATTTTCTATTTTATTAATCATGCATTGACTCTCTTTTGTCGTTTTTAATGTATAATAGAAGTCAAAACCAGGAGTACAGTATCTTTATGAGGCCACGGGACCGGGCGGGTGCACGGTACTCATTGAGGTTTTGACTGACAACAACACACGATCCCACAATGAACTCAAACGTATTATGACGAAATATGGGTGAGTACTGATGGAGCTGTGAAGATAAGATATATAGGTCTAGTTTCACAGACAGGGTTTAGATTAAGCCAGCAGTATGCCTTAGTTCAATTAAGACATTTAAGTAGCTTATATAAACATGCCTTCGATAAAACATTACTGGTGTGAATCTTGTGACAAAACAATGACATTGACTTATTTTAAGATGTCACTGCAAGTTGCTTTCAGTTAAAACAGCTCAAACATGCATTTTAGTCTGGGACTTGGCTTAAGCCTTGACTGTGAAACTGGGCATAGAAGTAATAGGACCCAAAAATGATAATTCTGTCATTAATACTAATTACACGCTTACGTAGTTCCAAACCTGTAAGACCTTAGTTCATCTTTGGAACACAAATTAAGGCAAATTGTCATGAAGTCCGAGAGGTTTGTTTATCACAAAGAAATCAACATAATTTCCTTCATTCAAGCTCCAGAAAGGTATTAAAGACATTGTTCAAATAGTCAACGTGACTACAGCGGTTCAACCTTAATGTTATGAAGTGACGAGAATACTTTTTGAGCGGAAAAACAACACAAAAATAACGGCTTTATTCAACAATTTCTTCTCTATCGTTGTACGCAGTGAAAGCAGTTCAGCGCTTCCGTGTTTACAACCAAACACCGGCTCAGTATTGGCCGGCTCCTGTGTCAGCATCACATGTGTGTGTCGTGGTGCTCATGTGAACAGCTTCGGCCAATACTGAGCCGGCGTTCGGATGTAAACACAGAAGCGCTGAACTGCGTTCACTGGGTCAACTGCATACAAGACTGACAGGGTGGAAAAAAATATTCATATTCTCGTCACTTAATAACATTGAGTTTGAACCACACTGTAGTCACGTTGACTATTTTAACTATGTCTTCACTTTTCTGGACCTTGAGTGATGTTAATTGCATTGCCTTCTATGGGGGATAAAAAAAAAAACCCTTGGATTTCATCAAAAATATCTTAATTTGTGTTCCAAAGATGAAAGAAGGTCTCACGGGTTTGGAACAACATGAGTAATTAATGACAGAAATTTCATTCAAGCACAACTAAATCTACAGCTTTTCTCTGTTTGTCCACAGCGGGGCGCTGTGTGAAGGAGCACGCCGTAACTTTGACAGGAAAGGTGTTGTGGCAGCATCCAGAGATGGGATCTCCTCTGAGAAAGCTCTAGAATTAGCCATAGAGGCGGGAGCTGAAGATGTGCAAGAGACAGAGGATGAGGAGGACAGACCCATACTACAGGTTTATTCAAAATTCCATACTGAAGCATTTAATTCTGTCTTTCAATTCATCAGTGTGAATAAAAACGGCAATATTCCATAAAAGTGTCCATTTCAGGTCTAATATTCCAAGTCCATTTCAGTGACGTTAAATAAGTAATCTTTAGATATTGCCAGTGATTTGAGGATTGTGTAGAAAGTGTCTCAATTATTAATAACAATACTTCTGTCCCTTTTAGTTTATCTGTGACATGACGTCGATGAAGGCAGTGCGGAGTGCTCTAGATAGTCAGGGCATTCACACACTGTCAGCCAGCCTGGAGTTTGTTCCTCACACCCCCTCTCTCCTGACTCAGACTCAGCTAGAGACAGCTTTCACTCTACTGGAGGCTCTCAATGACTGCCCTGATGTGGTCCGGGTATGGGATAACATCCATGCACAGAACTAGTGTTCACAATACTACAAGTCACAGTTAGATGGACTACATGAAGGATCTAAGAGCAAATGGAAGACAATTACCTCCTTGGCCAAATTTGATTGGACTTTACTTGGATTTTTTTGTGTAATGATACATGCTTGATTGACCTTGTTGATATGTCTTCATCATGGCAATAAAAAAGACATATTGGTCATAGATGTGTATCATGAGTAGCGTTATATACTGAATGTTGTGATCATAAAACCTGTGTCATACGATTAGATTTGGCAATAATCACAATTGAATACTGGAAAATACTGTTTTTTTGAAAATATGCTCTTTATCAAAAGGATAGAAAGGTAACTTGCAAGGACTATTTCCCACAACCCAAAAAGAAAAACAAAGCTGCTCTATGCAAATGCTTATTGAACAGTGAGAATCGGGGTCAGGAATTAATCGTGGCTTGGGGCAAAAATGACACAGGATGTGAGAAAAAAACTGCCCCAGATATTTAAAGTTCAAGCTCAACTGTGGAAGTGAGAAAATATTAGTGAGGCAATAGTATGGTAAATATATTGAAATTTTTTCACTTACAACATAACTATCTAAATTGCATGTACAAAATACAACATATTATATATATATATATATAGCGATTCAATTTAAAGCACCTTCATAAATTGAATAAAAACACAAAAACGTACACGTACTTTATTCATCGTTTTGTAGAAGTAGAGTTAAAAATGTGGCTGAATGTCTTGTAGAAAAGGTTTATTGCCATTGTGCTCCAACTTAAGTGACTTGAATAGACCATACGTCAAATACAGACTTTATCTAAAAAGATATTAGTAGTCGTAGTAGTCGTGGCCTAATGGTGAGGGAGTCGGGCTTGTAACCTGAAGGTTGCTGGTTCGATTCCCACACCGGCAGGAATTCAAGGTGGGGATTGTGAATGAACAGCAAGGCATGTAACCCTTACATATAGTAATGTAACCAAAATCATGGCTGTAGGTCAGTCAGCTCTCAGAAAATCCTGTTTCACTGATCAAGGCCATTTCCTGTCTTTAGCGAAAGAATACTGATTAATTGTCAATAGGTCAATGTAAAGCCCCATCAAAGGCCATGAGTTCAATCTATATGAGATGTAAATATTGATCCTACTCTGAATCTCTTCCCGTTCGCATATTCATTTTTTTTTCTGGTAAAAGGTTGGTCCTGAAGGCAAAAGCACTCTGTTGATTCAACAGAGTCTGAAAACGCCAATAAGAAATAACTGTGCCTTCATGAACATGTTTTATTGTGATGTGATTGATTTGTTTAAGAGTGGCCGCTGCTGCAGCGTGCAGCTGACTGGTTCACACTGACAGGTTTTTGTCCACGTGAGGATTTGTTTGTCGATGTACTGGGTCAAGTCACAAGAGGACGACCCTATCAGAGATTTCAATGTGTTTGTACAGGAAGGGCATTTGGATTATGTACCATATGAAGCTGGGTCTGTAACAGATTGCCCTGGCGGGTAACTCGGCGAGGACTGACAAAATGCAGCACTTCCATGGTAAGAGAGAGTTTATTATCTAACTTTACGGTACAGTGCAGTGTCTCTCAGTTAAGGTCAGATGTAGAACCAAAGTAGGGACGGAGTCCCCAACAGTGACGTAGGAGGAGCTTCCACACATGAAGACCGATTTTAGGTATGTTTTGAAGATGTTTTGAAAACTCATACCAAAAAAAAGTAGATAATTCATTCGATGACCGCAAATAGAAAATCTGCTAGTCATTTCAATAAATGGACATAAGACAACAGAAACTTTCATTTTGGCAAAGATTTGCATCAGAACATCAGGAGAGCTTACTAAGATTACTTTAATTGCACTAGGACGGGATATTTGGGGATGATGTTATTGTTCTTTTGTTATTCCAATGTGGATGTAACACCATACAAGACAAGCAGCAACTACTTTTGTAACAAAACTGCAGTAAGTAGATTGGTTTTTGTTAAGGGGAGCAGCCTGGTTCTTCCAGCTGATCAAAGAAAAAATGTATTTATGTGGCTAGAGGTCATTTCATATTTATAGAAAATCACTACAATCTCCTTAATATTTCAATTGTTTCTTCTAGACACCAATGAAATTAAGTGCAAATGGAGGCTCCTGCTTCTCAGATGTTCTTCCTGAGAAAGACTAATCTCATCTGTATCCTTTAGAGCTTCAGAAGGTCTTAATAATTCCTCAAAATGTGCTTAGATTTGCTAAGATACCAAAGTCTGAGAACAAGTCAAAGATCTCTAGCATCTCATCAAATCCTTCCAAGATCAAATTATGTACTACATACTCTGTACTACAACTAAATATCAGCAATTGACTCGTATGTTGAACTGCACTGTTATTTCTCCCAAAGATGTGTTTAGTGAAACATCTGAGACAAAGTTGATACTTTTTAACCCTGCCTTGGTCTTACATTTTACTATTCTCTTTAGTTCTTTAGTTCTAAACTACAGTATTTTATATATATATATATGTATATGTGTGTGTGTGTGCGTCTCTGCTTGCCCCCCCCCCCCCCCAAAAAAAAAAAAAAAAAAGTTGCTTGGATTTAAATAGGCAAATGCTTAAGAGTTTATGATTGAATAATTATTGCTGTGATTTATTATGTTCCTAGCATGTTTGGGAGCAGTTTTCTAACTCTGACTGATGTGTGTAGCTTTTCATTTCTTAAACAACCATGTAGGATGACGTATCATGGCAATATTCCAGTATAACAATGTCAAGATTCATCAGGCTTTGGGATGTGCTGAAGTAGACTTTACAGAGTGCTTGACTCTTGCATTGTCAGTATAAGATCTTGACCAAGAATTTATGCACCTGATGGAAATAAATGAACTCTTAAGTCTTGGCCTTTTTAAATCCAAACAGCAGCTTTTTTTGGGCCGGACAGTGTGTATGTATATGTATATGTATATACACACACACACACACACACATACATATATATATATAAAAACACTGCTCTGAATTCAATCCATTTTTTTTTCTTTTATCATAAAGGCTTGAAGCCAAGTTTGTGGAACTCTACCTCCAGCTCTGAGCGGATGAAATCTTTCAATCGATTCCCTTCATTCAATCTAAACTTACGTCGATCCAATCACTCCACGGCACACTGCAACATCGAGCTTGTCACCCCAAAGGTGAAGGAGCGCACACAGAATGTGACGGAGAAGGTCACACAGGTATGATGCATTGTTGGGCTACTTTAGGTCTTAGATGAAGATCTGATACTGTTTTTGTAAAAACTTTGGCTATTGTACTACTCTACGACATATGCAGATCTTCTCACATCAAAAAAGTAAAAAATTCCCTGTTGCGCACTTGATAGTTGATGTCTGAATAAGGCGGTCAGCGCATGGAAAACAATGCGGCCAAAAACCACTCGTGGAAAGATCATTAGGAAAGAGACATGAACTCTCAGTGCAAGCGATATGGCCCTTTGCCATGGCAAAAATCCATAACCCCTGTGGCCCCTGGTCCAAAACTGTGAAGTATCATCATGTAGTCTCACACCACATTTTGTTTTGATGATTATTTAAGGAAACCCCTTCATTACATCTTTCTATTTGCATAAAGAGCCCACATCTCTCACATCCCCACGCATTCAGTTGTGACCATTTGATCATTTTTTTATAAAGTCAAAATTGATGATTCTTATTTTTTATGAAAATAATTGCAGTATTGATTACAGTATAAATGCACATATTTATTATTTTATTATTCCTGCTCCCTCGTAATCTTTAATCAAAATTACTTCCCCTCCCTCTTGCAGCAACATCTCTTTATTAAACTCATATTAAAATAAGTAAATAAATAATGACATGCACAGATAAATACTTCATCCCAAACACTAATATTTCATAAAAAATAAGAATTGTCCATTTTGATTTCATGGTGACTTTGTTTAGCTTGCATTAAACTCAAAATATTCATTTTAAAACATCATCTTAGGCTCAATCCCGTCTTATTCTTTGAGCAAAAGCACTTGACTTGTTGCCTATTGTAGTGGTTTCCATTTGTTAGACATTCTTGCAAACACTGATCATCTTGCACAGGTACTGTCTCTTGGAGCTGATGTCTTGCCGGAGTACAAGCTCCAGGCTCCAGATGTCTACAAGTGGATCATGTTGCACTACAGTCCTTTCAAAGCCATTTGGGACTGGATCATCCTCCTTCTAGTGCTCTACACAGCCGTCTTCACTCCGTACTCTGCAGCTTTCCTCCTCAACGAGCAGGAGGAGGAGAGGAAACACACCTGTGGTTACACCTGCAACCCTATAAATGTGGTAGACATGATAGTGGACCTTCTGTTCATCATAGACATCGTGATTACCTTCAGGACGACGTATGTGAATCATAATGATGAGGTGGTGACCCATCCCAAGCGTATCGCTATCCATTATATCAAAGGCTGGTTTCTCATCGACATGGTGGCCGCGATTCCATTTGATCTGCTCATCTTCAGGTCAGGATCAGATGAGGTATGAACTTCTACTGAATGTTTGTTCATTTGTGATACCGATAAGACACAGCGACGTGTTTTGTAGAACACATCACATTTGTAGAAAACAGTAGATGTACTATAAGGGATTTTTCAAAACAGTTACTTTTATAGAAACATCATTCACTTCTGTGTAAAATACGACTTTAACTTTGAACACACCAGTTGCTCTCAAATGGTTTGGCCACGGAACCCACATTTTCCCACAGTCGTGAAGCCATGACCCAATTTTTTAGGAATTTCACCTAATTTTTAAAAAAAAAAAAATATAATAAATTTGCTTTTTTTTCACAAAAATAGTTCACACACACTCAAGTACTGTCCCACTTTACTCAACATAGGAATATACTAATACTCTAGTTTTTGTTAATACAATAAAGTTAGTAAGATGGCATGATCAACTACAGTCATTTAAAAATATGCAAAACAAAGCAAAGTGAAAATAAAGTGGATTTTTGAGGTTACAGAAACAAAGAAAAACACTTTATTTTCACTTTGCTTTATTTTGTGGTTACTATGGTAGATACACAGTACTAACATGAACTGTTTATGAAACAAATGGAAATATTCTGGTGAATAGAATGAACATCACTCCTGCATGCAAATGTTTCCCAGCTAACACGCAACGTACTCGTGTACTTTTTGGTAATTTCATGACTAACTAATTGACAAAGTAACTATGATGTTACATGCTTGTAATTTATTTTGCTCTTCATAGTTAAGTGATATACAGCGTGCGTCTCTGCACTTGCGTGCGCAATTGAAGCGTAAGTAAACCTCTGACAGGACAGTAAAGGTAGTTTTTCCTTTAAAAAAATTAAAAGAAGTACACTTATTTTGATGTGTTGACATGCCAAAGCACATGTAAGGTCCTTGATTATAATTTTAACAGTGGTGTGTTATTCGATGTTACATTTTAAGTTAATAGCCTACATTAAACAAACTAAATTTCACCTCAATGTTCTGAAAACATTGCATTCAGTTTGCACTTTAAAGTATATTATTTTCATAATAAGTGCTCATTTTAAAGGTATACTACTGTTTTACAAGGGATATCAGACAAGGGACTCACTATTTGTGTCATGATGCTCACTATTCTTTCTTTGACCTCCCATCATCTAATTTGCAGACGACAGCCACTCTCATTGGCCTGCTGAAGACAGCCCGTCTGCTGCGGTTGGTCCGTGTGGCCAGAAAATTAGATCGATACTCAGAGTATGGAGCTGCAGTCCTCTTCTTGCTCATGTGCACCTTTTTGCTGATTGCTCATTGGTTGGCTTGTATCTGGTATGCCATTGGCCATGTGGAGAGGCCTTACATGAAGACAGGTTGGCTGGATAATCTGGCTGATCAATTGGGGAAGCATTACAACGAGAGCGATGCCAGCTCAGGACCCTCCAATCAGGACAAATACATCACTGCACTCTATTTCACCATTAGTAGTCTGACCAGTGTGGGCTTTGGGAACGTCTCTCCAAACACCAACTCTGAGAAGATGTTCTCTATCTGCGTCATGCTCATTGGCTGTAAGTAACTGTAAAAAGCTCTTTATTTCATATTGAAATATGTCGTTTCTGTCCCACTGTCCTGGCTAGCGACATTTAGTGTTGGTGAACTACACTCTTACAAATAAAAGTTCTTTATTGGCATCTTTGGTTCCATGAAGGACCTTAAAAAATCCATGGAACTTTTCCATGTTCTTCACACTCAGAAAAAACGGTTCTTGTAAGAACTGTTCCTTGAAAGCTTCGAAGCTGTACGAATCTTTTGTTTCGAATCAGTGGTTTTCAGCGCGTATCAAACTGCCAAAGTCATGCGATTTCAGTAAACGAGGCTTCGTTACGTCATAAGAGTTTCAAAATTTCAATGGTTCACGTGACTTGTTTGCACGCTGCAAACCACCGACTCAAAACAAAAGATTTGTAAAGCTTCATGAAGCAGTGTTTTGAAATCGCCCATCACTAGATATCGTTGAATAAAGTCGTTATTTTGTTTTTTTGGCGCACAAAAAGTGTTCTTGTCACTTCATAATATTAACGTTCAACCACTGCAGTCACATGAACTGTTTTAAATATGTTTTTAGTTGCTTTCTGGGCGTTTGAAAGAGTAAATTAACTTGCTATCAATGCAAGCCTCACTGAGCCATCGGATCTGATCAAAAATATCTTCATTTGTGTTTCGAGGATGAACGAAGGTCTTGTGAAACGACATGAGGGTGCATTATTAATGACAGAATTTTCTTTTTTGGGTGAACTAACACTTTAAGCTGACTGTTATAGTTTATTGTATTGTTATCATTTTTTAATATTTTCTCCAACAGCCTAAGCATACATACAGGCCTATAAAATGGTGCGTAAAACAATTTTATAAGGAAAAAAAGAGCGGTAAATAATAAATTCGGATGCAAGAGATTAGGGTGTCCCATTTAAATACATTGCTAGGGTTCTGCCAATAGTGGGCACTCGTGCAACGTAAGCAATGACGTACATCAGAGTGAAGGATACGGTGGGAAGTAACATTGGAAGGGCATAAATAAAATTGGACTTAAAGGCAGCCCTAGTAGAAATGTCCCAATTGCTCAGTTTCTCTCTTCCCCCGACACACACAAAATAGATATTTAACAAACATTCACAAAATAGTTTGTTGCGGTGTTGATTTCAGTTTTCAAAATCATTTCTAAGAAATTGCTTTCTGCACTTTTAACAACCCTTACCTTACACTTTGCTCGATGCCAAAAACTTGGCACTGTTGACTAAATATTCTCCTATTGTCTTTTTGTTTTAGCTCTCATGTATGCCAGCATATTTGGGAATGTCTCTGCAATAATTCAGAGGCTTTATTCTGGGACAACACGCTATCACACTCAGTTGCTGCGGGTCAAAGAGTTCATCCGCTTCCACCAGATACCTGGAGGTCTGAGGCTGAAACTGGAGGAATATTTCCAACATGCCTGGTCCTACACCAATGGCATTAACATGAATTCAGTAGGTTATACTTCGCCAGAGTCAATACCATTGTTGTCTACGTAGATGCCAATAAATGTTTATATAATAAAAACCCACTTATTTTGGGCTTATTTTCAAATTTTAGGTCATGAAAGGTTTTCCAGAGTGTTTGCAAGCTGACATTTGCCTGCATCTGAATCGTACTCTGCTGCAGAACTGTAAAGTGTTCTGTGGGGCGAATAAAGCGTGTCTGAGAGCTCTCGCCGTGCGCTTCAAAACCACCCACTCCCCACCTGGAGACACCCTCTATCACCATGGCGACATACTCAGAGCCCTCCACTTCATCTCCCGTGGTTCCATTCAAGTGTCGAAAAATAACATTGTGCTGGCCATACTCGGTGAGATTAATATTAAACCTGAGCAAGCAGCTTTCTGATCTATTGGTGGTTTGAGACATAATATAAACTATTTCCCGTTTCATATACAGGAAAGAACGACATCTTTGGCGAGCCCATACATCTCTATGCAGATCCTGGTCGCTGTAATGCTGATGTTATTGCACTTACCTACTGTGACCTTCACCGTATCCAAAGAGACGACCTTCTAGAGGTGCTGGACATGTACCCTGCATTTGGAGAGAGCTTTTGGAGGAAACTAGAAATCACCTTTAACCTACGAGACGTGTGTAAACCCAACATCCCAAACACATTTATACGTACCTTTATGGATTTTGAGTTCTGAGATAAAAAAAATCTTTCAATTTCTGTACAGTTTGTGTGATGCATTTGAAATATAAATTATAATCAAAAACGTTAAGACAAATGCTCTCTGTACCATAAAAATTGTTGTAACTGGTATGTAATCAGGCTGAAGAGATGATGGCAAGTGAAAATTTGGACTGTGGTTACCGTGCAAGCCGCATACGCCACAGACGAAACTCACTAGACAGGCGCAACAGGCCAGGTGAGTTAAAAACTCACAAACAAACACGAAAATACCCACTGAGACTTAAAGTTGTGTCCCGAAGTCCACATTTTGCTAAAATGATACATTTTCAAAGTAAAAAGATTTTAATTGCAGCAAACAAACTAAAACTACACATATTTCAGAATTTAATTCACATCTACCCTCATTTTAGAGCCATCCAATTGACTGTGGGACATCAGAAGATAGAGGATAAAATTGCAGAGAATGTGTCAAGGACACATTTTTTCATCACCTACATAAAAAAAACAACTAGTGTATGAATACAAATTCAGAAAACAGATTATGAGAGCACAAAATATTCTGCAAAATTAGATTTTTTTTTGTATAAAATCACCCTTGTCTTGCTAATCTAGATGGAATGGACCAGAATGACTCATACCCATCTCGGACGCTTTCGGCCCTGGGTCGTCGCCATTCTCTAACCACTCACATGCACTGGGAGGAGCTGTGCAGCTGTGCAAGCTCTACGAGCTCCACGTTGCAGTCCAGTGAAAACCTCAGCAAGTCTCCCATCAGCCACTATGAGCTTTATAACTCTGAGGTAGATCATCTGGACTACCCCTCTCCTGTTGTGAGACTAATACCACAGAGCAGTGCCTCTGGGATCAGCGGAGAGCCTGGCTTGGATATGGGGCACTTGGGTGGGTATACAATATTTATTGGACTTTATACTGATATCTTATTGGTGTGGATGCAGCATTACAAAAATGTAAAATACTGGTCCTAAAGCCAAATCATAGAGTTCTGTAGGGACGACACATTTGTAGGCCAAAAACAGGTGAGCATTTTAGCACTTCCAGTTCCATTTTCTCAAAGTCAGTGGGATTTTAGAATGAGTTTTTGGTTAAATGCCTGAATTAAGATCTGTGGTTAACAGAATAAAATACATCAGTAATATCGCCTTGTGATTTTTATTTATTTATTTTAAGTGTTACTTAAGTGTCTTGAAAAAAGAGGTTGTTGGAACATCAAACATCATCTGGACTGGAAATCTCATCTACTCACTAGTCGTTCTCACAGTTTCCTTGTGTTTATAATCACGCTCTTGCAAACTATTCTAACTTGATAAAAGTTGTGTTCAGTTATGAAGATTATCAGGAACAAAATGTGTAAGTATCATAAACTTTGTTTATCACAGATCTTATTTTCTGCAATAATCCAAAAATAATCCTGTTGGGATTTTATTAAGGGAACGAGGGTGATGCGCTCTTCCAGGTTGGCTGACAAAAATCTGTCATCACTGCAGCACTTTATTGGACAAATTGGGGTCATTTTAGGTCAATGCAACCACTATTTTAGTGGTAAACATTTTCACAGATAAACAGTTACTAAGTGTACACTTAGTGTAAACTTGAACTTTAAATGACTTAAATGTTTTTCTTGTATTGTTCAATTGTTATTATTCAATATCTCCTAACAAAAGATCCCCCTGCATCTGGATTGTACCATTACTGGCCTGACCACCAGGCAACTCATTTTGCTGAACAATCTCGGTGCCTCCCATCTGTCAGGACATCATTTCCTCCACTGCTCTTTGCAGATCATCATCCCAATGAACTTGAGTCCAGACTGGAGCTCCTGCAGATTCAGCTTAAGAGGTAGGTGATGCATCTTAAAGGAACAGTTAAGACTGAAATATGTAGTTTCTGCAACATTTAATGAAATTTCAAAAAAAAAAACTTGCATGTGGCGCCTCCCCCAAGTCAAACAAAGCTGTAATGGTGCTTATGAAGGCATGTCTTAACAGGCTACCTCCAACATATTAGGAATACCTTTAGCTGTGTTGCTATTTGTCAAAAGATTGAAATTGATTAGACTTAAGACTCTTTACAGAGAACGGGAGTGTCTCTCTTATAATAAACCCAACCAATGTATCTACATTGGGCGCATTTTTTGATATGATGCACCAAAATATTTTAATGCTGTCTACTGTTGACACATCAAAGCAATCATTAAAAACTGATACATTTGTCTATGTGAACCAGTGCCTGATGATCATCATGTTCGCTTTGACATGTTCATGACCTGTATAATCTAACTGCAGTGATATTTGGCTTGCATTTCTGTAACTGAAGATTTTCCCATGTCTTTTTGTAATGGAGGCCAACTAGTAAGATCTGTGCAAATGCACCTCACTCCCCTGTCTTCAAGAGGTACACTAGCGACTGATGCTAGAGGCTGCGGTCTTTAACTTTGTTAGTGCGCACATTTCCCATGCCATTTCGAATCTCGCTCAGAGCAGTGAGAGAAGAACCAGAGGGCTTAACATTGGTGCCGTGACCCGGATGGGAGTGAGGTTTAGGGGTGTGAGTGTAACAGAGGCCAACTAGTAAGAGCTGTGCCTGTGCAAGTAAACCTCACTCCTGCAGGCTTCAGCATTCTTGTTAGTGTGCCCCCGCCTCCCTTGCAGTTAAAATCTTGCTTGAAGCAGTGAGAGTAGAACTGGAGGGGTTACATTTTCCCATGTGTCAGCCATGTTCCTACAGCAGTTAAACATCCTCTAGCTCAGCCTGCTACAGTAGTCACGTCCAAAACCACTTTCTTCAGTTGTTCTCACTTGTCACATGACTTGATATTTGAATGGTTGAAGGCACGATGCGCAGCAAGTAACTACTTAAATACTGCAGTTTTCTGCTCCCTTTCTCCCAGATTAGAGACAAGAATGGCAGAAGACATCAATGTGATCCTTCAACTTCTCCAGCGACAGATTGCCCCCGTGCCTCCAGCATATAGCACGGTATTACCTGACAACCACATTCCTGACCCCGCCACACTGTATGGAAGCAGTACACCAGTCCTTCACAGCATGTTCCCCATTCCAAATATTCAAGTGGACAGTAGAAGCACTACCAATCAGGTAAAAGTGCTGTCCAATAAAAGGTTTTTATTTTCAATGCCAGAATTCCCTTGTAAAAACGAAGTGTGAAAAAAAAAAAGAGGCAAAAAAATGTCATAAATGCTTGTTGTCAGTATAATTGAAACATTTTAACCATAAAGACAGTAGAATTATGAAATTATATTAAAGATATACTTAAGTCCTTAAAGCTGCAGTCTGTAAATTTTTTGGTTAAAAATAATCCAAAATCAATTTTTGAGCAAATACATAACCAGCCACTGTTCAAAATTATCTCCTTACCTTAAGCCGGGAACACACCAAGCCGCCAACGAAGAAAACAGATTGCAGGTTTGGCTCACGTCGGCAGCTTCAGAGTCCAAAGTTGCCCTGACACACCAAACCGACACTCGACACCCGCGTATAAAGAAGATAACTGTCTGTTTAAGCAGAAAAATGTGTCAATATTCGTCATTCAAAAAGGCAAAGCGAAACTAAGACAAACCATAAACAAAGCAGCGCTTTGGTCCTCTCTCGTCCTTCACTGTTGTCGCTCCTCTTTTATGCTTCCGGAGCTCCTCCGTGAGAGACACGAGACCGGTGCAGCGCGCAGCTGACGCTCATTATCACTCGCGTCACCGGCCTCGCGCCGTTCCTTCACGGCTCTCACCCGCCTGGCTCGGCACAAAAGTGTAACAATAATAATAATTTGCACGGTTTGATATGATATGAGCTAAGCTATCGTTAGATTTAATGACCATTGGCAGCGCGGTTCATTGTAATGCTTTTTTTTTCCTCAGTTGGTTGGAACAAAAGTGGCAGATTTGTTACTTACTTGTTACATTCTTATTTTGGTCATACTTCCTAGACTACAATCTGTCATTCTGAAGTACAGCACTGGTGCAATGACTGACAGCCACACATTCTCCTCGAAACATTAGATTCATCCGCGCTGAGGAGCCGTGCCGATGCACAACCCACATAAAGATGATAATTCCCCAAATAACTGCAATTGCAGGTTTTAAACTGAGATGGCAACAAAGAGGCAAACTTACAGACTGCAACTTTAAATTTAATGTAAATTTAAACTATAATGAATTTCTATTTAATTGTAAGTAATATGTAATTAAGTGTCTGAAATTTGCACTAAAGTATACAATTTTAATTATATTATTACATACTTTTAAGGGTGTGTTCACACTTGGCAGGTTTGGTTTGATTTAAGCGAACTCTGGTATGATTGCTCTGTTAGCTTGTAATCAGAAGGTTGCTGGTTCGATTCCCACGCCGGCAGGAATTGAAAGTGGGGATTGTGAATGAACAGCACTCTCTCCACCTTCGATACCATGACTAAAGTGCCCTTGAGCAAGACACCTAACCCCTAATTGCTCCCCTTGTAAGTCGCTTTGGATAAAAGCGTCTGCTAAATAATGAAAAATGTTAGTGCATTTCATCTGAATAAGTGAGAACGTTGCCATCCGAACCCTGGTGCTCACCAAATGAGCAGACCGAGACCACTGAGACCACTTTTTTTTTTTTCGTTATAGTAACTACGTTACTCCTACACTCCTATATGCATCAGAAATGCTGTCTCCTTGCAGCATTTGTGTGCAATGAAGGAATTCCCGGCACTGTTTTGACTCCTTTACACATTTTATAAACTCTTCACGAGTTCTCAGCTGGTAAAAATGTCATCATATGTACACACATACAAAGAGCTCATTTAGCCCAGAACAATCTTAAAAATTACAGTGTGAACACTAAGAGAACCAGAACCTTAATTTTTTAATTTATTTTTTTGGTCTGGACCAAAAGAATGAAAAGAACCAAACTAAAAAGTGTGAACACATACTAAAAGTATGTTCAAGTACTTTTTTCACAAGTCAAGTCACTTTATTTTTATAGCGTTTTATTCAATACAGATAGTTTTAAAGCAGGTTTACCGTGATCAACAGGAAAAAACCCCCAAAATAAATAATTCAGTGATGCAAACAGAGTTCAATTCGGCTGTAAAGCAGCTCTAAAAAGAAAATAGCGTCCATCACTGTTTTCTGCAGAGCTGCTTTATAGCCGAATTGAACTAATTTATTATTTGACGATCTTTACAAAGGAACTGAGTCAATACTAAACTGACTTCAGCTGAATAATGACACTATTTTAATTTTACAGCTGCTTTACAGCAAAACTGAACTCCGTTTATTCATAAGCGTCAGTTCCTTATAACTTTTAAATGTCTCTGATGTGAATGTTTGGGTAGGTGTGCCAGATCACTCTCACACCTGAAAATTCTCTTTCCCTCGCTTACTCACCTCCATGTTGTTCCAAAAGCGTTGCATTTGATGAAAATGACATAATTTGGACAGTCAACTCTAAATTGTAACGTTGACATGCATTTTCTGTAAATCTGCTTTGAAACGAAATGCATTGAAAAAAAATGCATACAAAAAAGTAAATCGAATTAAGAACATACTACAAATGTGAACTGAATTGAAAAAAACCAGCAGAAGTAAACATCGGTGTGGAGTTTTTATTTTATTTTATTTGAACTAGAATGAACAATAAACCAAATGAACTATGTTTAACACTGTGTTTCCAGACTTCAACCCAGCCAGAATCCATGTTCAAGTCAAATTCCCAGGGTTCTCTGTCCAGTGGTGTCCACATGGGAGCTGCGTCGGATGACTGTGAGCCTGATAAGTTAGAAACTAATTCCGTTTCAACTCCAGCGCTTAAGCCCATTTTTATAGAGGCACCGCAGCTCTGTGCGTCCCTCCGCTTTCCCTCGTTACCTGGCAACCTGGACACTTCATCACACCCTGAAGACATTCAAAAACACAGGTCTGATCCTTGCTTACCCGTCAGCTAAAATCACACGTCATCAACCGGCTTATCATAACAGAACAATGAGCACACATCAAAACTCAATCAGCTGATGCCACCAGCTTATGTTGCGTTGTGGATGCTAGGAAGACCCTGCAATTCCATCGTTTTGTTTTATGGAATTCCAGTGTTGCTGGCCACCAGTCAGGAGAGCCCCAAACTAGCACTAGTAACTACCAGAATAACTGCACATAACAAACACTAAAGGACAAAATACAAAAGCCATGTTTGTGAGTAGCATCTCAAACTTCAAGGTGAATGTCAGTGACAGTCTGAAAAATCGTTTTGTTGTACATGGACATCAGTGACATGTTCTTCAAGCAGTGAGACTCAGGGAACAGTCATAATAGTCGGGAAAAACCTTTGGAACGATAAACATAACCAAAGAATGTCTCTATATGTCTGGAAATGAACTTTGTATCTTTTGTGTATTGACTGTTTGTAATTAAAACAATGTTCAATAAAAATATAATCATTTTTGGTCTGTTCTTTGAAAACCCATCAGATTTATTGGTTGAGCTTGGACGTTGGGAAAGCCTAAGGTGTTTCTATGGTATTCTGAGTGGTTGCTAGGGTGTTGCTAGGATTTTTTGGGCGGTTGTTAGGGTGTTCTTCATGGTTGCTAGGCTGTTGTTTGGGTGTTCTGGACGGTTGAAGTGCTGTTGGGGTGCTCTGGATGATTGCTATGATATTGCTATAGACCGATAAGCGTAACTATCCCATCAAAAATCTGCGTAAATCAATATATCAGTCGATCTCTGGAGAAAATCATTGACATCTGAGACCCTTTTTTTACAAATGGGCTACTTTAAAATTAAATCATATTCCATATAGTGGTAGTCTGACTGGCTTCTGTGTATATATGGCTGCTCTTTCCAAAACATTGTGTTTTAGTGCTGAAAAAGAATATGTTAATTGGAAAAAGCGGTTTATAATCTACTTGATCTGAACTTTTTTGTAGCATTTGGAGATTAATCATAAACATGCCGCAACAATAAAACCAGTAACGTTAAATTAAAACAGGGAATTGTATTCCAATTATTCCTCTGGCAGTAATTTGAGCAGTTCAGTTCAGCTTTCAATCAACATAAATGGAAGAATGAGAATTGTGTAGTAAAAAAAAAAAAAAAAAGTTAAACAAATCAGAACTCTCTATATTTGAGCTTGTTAAATTTTCTCTCAGCAAGAGAGAATCTGCATTTTTAAGCATACACTTCTAAAAATTAGAATTAAATTAAAAACTAATCTCAGTAAAGTGTATCTGCTGAACATTTACTGGCCGCTGTGTGGCACTGTCTCCATAAAATCACAACATTCCCTCAACTGTTGTTGACATGCAGTCAAACAGCACAATGTTTGCCCAACATCCCCCAACTTACTCTTATCATTAGTATGAACCTTATCTTCTTCTGGTGTTTAGTAATACAAGTCTCTACTTCCTCATTACTTCACAGTGACTATATGGCATGTGTTCATGAATTCTTCAACAACACAAGGCCACAGATTTCTATGGAGTTTCCGCCTCTAAATAAATAATAAAAAAAGTAACTGCGACTTTTTTGTCTCAAAATTCCCCCCTCAGAATTGGACTTTACAACTTGCAAATGGGAGTTATCTCGCAATTCTGATCAAATAACTCAGAACTGCAAACTCACAATTGTGAGAAAAAATGTGACGCGTCGCGTCTGAGAAGGAAGCTCGTTCTTTCTAGCGTCTTTCAGAATCTTATCAATCCTTTTTAATGTTCCTTTGAATTAAAACACTCCAGCGATTACACAAGATTTAATCACAATAATGTATTAAAAAGCTTAATTTTAGTTTGGAAGGTGTTCTGTGACAATTATAGACGCGCCGCGGCAGAGAAGGATCTCTTCCCGAAGCTCGTTCTTTCTCGCGTCTTTCAGAATCTTCTCATTCCTTTTCGAATGTTCCTTTCAATTCTTTGAAATTGAAGTTTGAATTTTATGTGTATGACTGTGTTAATGTGTTGACTCTGTGTGGCATCTGTGCAAACTTCGTTTCCTAATGGATTAAACAAAGAGCCGCGCGTCATTTCTCTATAAGCAGTGATCGTGACCGCGTGAAAGCCACTTATTTTAAGTGTTTTTAAACTTTATTCTTTAAAACATTCAAGCGATTAGACAAGATTCGATCACAAGAACATAGAAAATCTTCCAAACTGTAAAAGAAGCTTTTTAATGTCACACAAAGAGAGGCGCAGCGTCTCCTAATAATGATCGCGCCCAGTTATACAAATAACTTTACACATGCAGTGATTTTTAAAAATAAAATGAAAATATAAACTTCTGCAAATAACTAATAATAAACTTCTGCACGAGATGACAACATACTGAAGATACTAAATTGCGAACGATTGTAGTGCATCTCAAATGGTGTTGCCATGGCGAAGGTTCTAAAAACCAGTGGCGGTTCTAGACAATTTTTACTAGGGGGGCCAAGGGGGGGGGCAGTGTTTAACCAGAGGGGCACATTAAAAATGGTAACAAATTATATTTAAAGATTATTAACTTCTTTACTTTACAATCATATAAACATTTATTACAACATTGTACAACATTTGTACAAGAGTGAGTGCAGGTGCAAAAAAGGTTCATTAATGTTGATGATTATTATCAATGATTTGTGAAGGATTTGTGAAGGATCATGTGACACTGAAGACTGGAGTAATGATGACAAATTCAGCTTTGATCACAATTACACTTTACTATATATTCACATAAAAAACAGTTATTTTACATTTTTATAATATCTCACAATTTTAGAGCTTTTTTGTATTTATAATAACATAAATGCAGCCTTGGTGAGCAGAAGAGACTTCTTTCAAAAACAACCAAAATAGTACCGTTTCCAAACTTTTGATTGGTAGAGCATATCTGCATGTATTGCATGTATTTCAAAAATGTAGGCCTAGAATTTACTTTAAAAAAAGAAACATTAGATCCATATTGACAATATTGATTTTGTTAACAAAAAAGGACGCTATGTCCCTTCCTCGTTTCAAGATAACTATCGGAAGAAAAAAAACGTGCATTACATTTCGTTGCCTAACCATCCCTCTCTACTTAACACGGGCAATAATAACCTGTTGATTACTTTACTCAAATGTATGTTATCGCAATGCAACAGCCAAGACAGATGAAGTTACGTGGTTAACATCACAACATTGTGCAGGAACAACCAGTTACTTACGAGATACGAGTCACTTACGCGGCCGGCGCCGCTCTAATTTACCCGTGTAGAACGTTCCATCACGTTAGTTCCGCTTTTGGCGCTCGCGTGTAAAATCATAATAGAGTCATAATTCATTTTTTATTTTTATTTTTTGGTCAGCACAGGGGGGGCCACAGGGGTGGCCATGGAAATTTCTACAGAGGCACGGGCCTCCCTAGGCCTCCGTGTAGAACCGCCACTGCTAAAAAGGGAATTTGGAAGTTGTCAATTATTCATTAATAATTGAAATATACACAGCTAATTTCTATATGTAATAGCGATTCTACAATATACAAGCAAATAAACACAACTGAAAAAAGAGTCAGATTTGCAATTAAGCAATTAGTCCCAAGAAGGCAAGAAGACGCAGAGCGGATGCCTGACCCCCTTTAGATGTTATAAATTCACTGTAAACCACGGCTTCACAGGGCTTATTGCTTTTATAAAACAGTTACCACACAATACAAATATTCAAGCCCAAAAATATGTATCAGTGCCACTTTCATTAAGTAAAATGACTAAAAGCCTTCCTTCCACTTGAAAAAATAGTCCCTGACCGTGAACAGCAACAGAAGTTAGATTACATTTATTACACCTTTAGATGGCGGCAAAGATTGTTTTTAGGAGAAAAGATTTTTATATTGAAACTTGTTGTGAGCCCAATAAATATTAAAGCAAGATTGCATTAGATATTCAAACGGATTCTTTATATGGGACTGGCCTGATGGAAAATGATAAAACTCAATGCAGATAATACACTGGTCTCTCGACATCTCTCTCACAATAGTTTTCTATAAGCTCTAATGAACAGTATTATCAATTGAGAACACATATATTTTTGTGTTGCTGAGTGGTTGCTAAGGGTGTTGTGCATTGACACATAACCGTTGGGTGATGGTCATAGCCATGTTTGATCAGAATCACCGACTGGAACTAATCGTTTATAAATAATAAACTACTGTTACATTTCCAGAAATACACATTAACTGTTTGGTGGAAACGCTGCAATGTACAGACACAGCATTACACTGGAGTAATGCAGTCACAGGTGTGTGTTTGTGGAGTAATTTACTATTGGTTTTATAACCAGCAATTCTCACTTTATAAATCTCGATTACGAGAGAAAAAAAAGAAGTCATAATTGTGAGATAAAAAAAGTCGCAATAATCTTTGACTTTTTTTTTTCCTGAGGAAAAAAGTTTACATGGATTTTAGATCGAGATACCGATAATTGCTGTTATTTGGACTTGAAAATGAGAAAGAAAATGTTTTGAGTTCTACTACAGCATGTCTTCATTGTATATTTAACTTCGGTACATCAAAAAATAAATTTAAATGAATATTTTCATAAAATGACCCCTTTCATGATGTAAGTAAATAGTGAAGAATTAACAAAGTACAATTTTTATGCAGCTTATCTGACAAATTCTAAACACTAATCTTTTGAAAATAAAATCTTATTCTCATTAAGAATATTTATAACACTAGTAGGGCTGTCGCGATAACCGCAATATTGACTAACCAACCGCAGAGGAAGGAAAGCAACCGCAGAAACCGCGGCAACCGCACGTGCTCACGTTTTTTTTTTTTTTTTTTCATGAGGGTGTGGCCTTCTTTTTTTACAATTCATCACTGTGCATTGAATGCAAAATAAATAAAATAAAAATGATAATAAATAATGATACTAGAGTAATACGTGTTTCATTTTCCCGCGAACTGTTTGTAACATGGGTTTTCGGGATTTGTCAACGAGCTCACGCGCTACCTGCAGGAGGCGTGCGTGGACTCCAACGCGAATCCACTTTCCTGGTGGCGCGATAATTAGAGTAGATTTTCGCTACTGTCTAAAGTCGCGCGCAAATACACGTGCATTTGTGCAACGAGCACACCGTCAGAAAGGGTTTTCAGTGCCGCCGGGAATATTGTTACCCCCATGCGATCCTCCCTGAAACCACATAAGGTTAATATGTTGGTTTTCCAAGCGCGAAACAAGGACATGATACCCCAGGTCTAAATCACGATTATTAACGCTTAAGTAATATTTCGTTTATTCTCTGTATTTTCACTTAGGCCAACACTTTGTCATGTGATACTTTAGAATTTTTTGATTTCTTTCGTTTTTTAAATCGGAAAAGGCATGTTCTTATTGCTGTTTGGCATTTAACAGTAAATAAAAATGTTTTAAAACTTGTCTCTCCGTCAGTTAAAAAGCGACAATAAATGCTAACTCAACAATAGAGCTTTGTATGCAGTAAAATCAGGATAGTTAAGGTTTGTAAAAAAAAAAAAAAAAAAAATGTACACCGTAGTAATACCGATTATCGCCCATAATAACCGCAAGGGAAATTTCCTAATCGTGACAGCCCTAAACATTAGCAAAAATATGAATATAGCTCATTGATATTAAATAGGTTATGCTGATGTTGCTTCGTATACTTTCCCAATATTCCTCAGCCAAAATGTCAACATTCCATAAACGAAGATGGACTGGTGCTTTAGATCCCATTAAATCACAAAGAGTTTCCTCTGATTTAATTTCTTTTTATTTTCTCACAACAGACTTTTGTTTTGTAGAATAACAGAAAGAGCAGACGATTGTTCACCCCAATTTTAGGCATCAAAATGTACCTCTTTACCAGTAATTAAGTTCAAATAAGCCACTTGGCACCAGTCTGGTCACCCAGAAGCACTGTTTAGAAGATTTCTGCACACTAGTACCATTAGAGTTCTGAAAGTTGAGTGTACAGATCACAGTGCATCCAGTCGATTATTATACAGTATATTTACAATTAAATTTGTTGGCTCACAAGAAAAATGGCAATATTAAATCAAACTCAAGTCTACAATTACCATTCAACCAACTGAGATCTGGACAATATGCATATAAAAAGTACAACATTCAATATTAAACATTCAGAATGTATATTTTCGTTAAAATCAAGGCATTAACAGATTTTACAATTCCTTCAGTGTGCTTGCATAGACTTTATATACCATTAGATCCTGAAATAATTTCGGTTGGCATAAATGCTGGTTTATGGCATTACAAATGGGCCCTGAAACTAGAACTCAAATGCTTGGTGCTTAATTCCATTGTCAAAGTTTCTTACTCAGGGCTGGAATGCACTACACAACCTTTGTACCAATTTTTGGCCTGATTCTCAGTCTGAACGAGGAGATTTTAGACAGTCGGAGTGGTCATATTTCACAGAAGAACATGTAGTGTATGATGGCAAGACTTGATGAATTCATGCATTCAGAGGATATCAAACACATCACATTGTTTTTGTTTGTCATGTGTTTCCTAGCAATGAGACGCGTGTTTCTGCATGAGTTTATTGTGTTCGGAATGGAGTCTGGTAGTGTGTGATGGATAACCATTTACAAAGTCAGCAAGCGTATGATACGTAGCGTTTTAAAATCTGTTCAGATTTTAAAGGTTGTGTAGTGTATTCCAGTCTTAACTGTAAATGCTGGTGTTTGCATCTTATGCATCTTGGGAAGAGTAATAAAGTAAACATGCAAGAATAGAATCGCATTCAAAAGAAAGGGAACTAAAAGATTGGACAGGTCAAAGGGGAAGTGTCTCATTTCTGTATCAGTAGTGGCATAAAACCAAATAGATAAAATAATACATTTTACGGACAGGAAAGATATACTATGGAAGCATGTTTCCACTATGGAATAAAAAAATATAATATTAAAAATATATATAAGGCAGCTGCGACTATTCCCACAATTTTTGTGCAATTGCAAGTTTATATCTCTCAATTCTGAGAAAAAAGTCAGAATTATGCACAATTCCGAGTTAGAATGTCTGAATTGCGAGAGACTTAATATTTTAATTGTGTTTATATCTCACAATTCTGACTTTTTTTTTCCTTGCAATTCCGATTTCATATCTCACAACAAAGAATTGCGAGTTTATTTCGGCAATTCGGACTTTTTTTCTCACAATTGCACGTAATATCTCGCAATTCTTGCTTTATTTCACACAATTGTGATAAACTCAGTTGTGAGCTATAAAGTCTGAAATACGAGGTATATAAACTCGCAAATCTAAGTAAAAATGTGTCATGTAGAAATGTGAGTGGCAATTCAAAAGAAGAAAAAAACGTCCAAATTATGAGCTAAAAAGTTGCAATTACCTTTTTTATTTTTTATTCTGTGGCAGAAACAAACTTCCTAAATATCCCGTTGGTCGGAAAACTAGTGAAAAGATAGTTTGACCCTAAACTCCGTGCAAGGTTGTTATATCAGGTTGCCCGAACAGATGGATACTGTATTATTTTGATCTATTTTTTTTTTTTTTTTTACAAAGTTCTCAAACTGGACCAGAAAACTCTGTAGACTGTGTTGGCTATGCAGAGACCAGGCGGAAATTCAACAAACATTTTTATCCCCATCCCTTATTCTAAAACACAATAATGTCATTGTTTGGGCTGCCGTGGAAACGCACTGGAGTGCCATTAGCGCACATAATATCAGTCTCTCACTCCAGCAACTCAATTCACTCACAGTTCATCATCTTTAACAACTGATTCACATAACTCCCAAAGCAAAATCTCTCACTTCATATCGAGGAAAATCGACAACAGATTCAGAATGTAAGATGTGGTTTAGAGAACTGCATAATGTATGAAATGGCACCACAGAATGCGTATTGACAAGGCAAGGACAAAACATACACTTCTTTCCTCAAAGAACGGACATATTAACTGGACGCTGGAGTCGGGTATAACAAAAGGCACACGTTGTAATTCGGAACAATGGAGGCATTGAACGGCCACAGCTGCTAATATATGGAAATTAGACCACATTCTTAAACATGAAGTATTTACTCCACAACACTGTGTTTAGTGTTAGCAGTATTTCTAGAGTACATGTGAGGAAAATTTAAATGAGTAGGTGTCGTGCCTAAAAGAAGTCCTCATAAAATTATAATAATAGGCATTATGAACATGAACGATCACATTAAACATTGATTTTAAAACGACTGCAAAATGATGTAAAAATCATATAGTCTCTTGCTTGCAAAACATTTTACAAATAAACCAGCCAGTCTGATAATAAGGGCCCCTTCACATCAATTAATACCAAATCGTATACATCACTGCAAAGAAGCAATCGGATAACATTAAAAATAAAGTACAGCAAAAAATATACAAGGAGATAAACATATTTCACCTTCAATGAATCTCAGGAAAGCTGTCAAGATCTGTCCAGGTCATAATGCAATCCAAAATGGAAAGGAATTCAAATAAATCATATTTAATTGTACCAGTATCAGTAAGACTTTTTGATGTTATTCATTTTAATCACAAACTATAATATCAAAAGATTAAATGTTTAGAAAAGTTTGGGGTCAACTTACACTCACCAAGGCTGCATTTATTTGATAAAAAAAAAAAAAACAGTAATATTGTCAAATATTCAAACAATTTAAAAGAACTGTTTATTATTAAATATATTTTTAAATGTAATTTATCCGGCAAAGCTATTTTCAGCATTACTCCAGTCTTCGAGATCACATGATCCTTCAGAAATCATTCTAATATGCTGATTTGCAGTGTTGAGGGTAATACCTTATAAGTAACTTGAGTTAAGTAATCAGATTACTTTTTCAAATAACGCAAGTTACTTTGTTTTCCCACGTATTGACTGACGGCTCTCCTGTCCGCAGGTTGAGAGAAATCGTGAGCAAGTGGCGAGTTGTTGTGTGTAAACATGATGGTTTTTGTAGTTGAAGTCTAATGCTGCCTTCACGTGCTATCGGAAATTTGATAATTCCCACTTCCTAAGCTCATCACATTCAAGTTTCAAAATGCGGGGGCGTTCGTGTGCAATTTTTACTCAGGAAACTTTATGATAATTCGGATAACACGTGAAATGTGAGCAGGCATTTACTCATGTCACAAAAACATAGTCAGTATTTCTCAAAATGAGTAAAAACAGTGAAATGCAATCTAGAGCTGTAACTAACGATTCTGTTTTCTGTCGACTAATCTAACGATTATTTTTTCGATTAGTCGACTACTCTAACGATTATTTTTATTAAATTAATCTAGTGATCTTTTTTTACGTAAGAAGTTAGAACTAATTTAGCAGTTGATTGAGGTGTAGAAACACTGGGACACGCCATTATGTAATAATACGATTTGATTTTGATTAAAAATAAGTCATTATGTGTTCGTCCAGTGGGAGACATTTGAACTTTAACATGAAGAGTGTCAAAGACTTTCTCTACAGTCTTAAAGGAACTTTGATAGTGTTCAAGCCATTGAACAAACGTCTCCTGAACCGTGTGTTTCTGTTCAGAATTTAGCAGCCTCATCTCTGATTGGCTGGAATTTTGTCACATTGTAACGCTGGTTTGTATTGAGCAGGCGAGCGGTCGGCACTTTGCGAGCGCGCGGGGCGGGAATCAGGAGCGCGAGCAGCTGAAACCTCGCACGTGCGAAAGAGAACGTCCGCGCACATCCAAATAAACTTCTTTGAAATGCAAAACTGATTTTCGTTCGCTCTAAAATAGTTTCTTATTTGCGAGACGAAGATTTTCTCCTCAACTCAGTTCACGCGCGCGCGAAATGCCCTTTCGCGCTCAAAATAGGATCTTGCGCGCGCAAAAATTTGGCAGAGATCCTGTTCCACAGGTGGTCCGCCATTTCGGTTCTGCAAAGGGAACAAAGGACCGTTTTATTTGGCCTCTGTTTAAAGTATTCCCATACCTTTGATCATCGTGGTCCAGGTTTTTGTGATAGAATGGAGCTTTCTCGGTTCCCAGGAGCAGAAGCCGCCATTACTCCAGATGAATGTAAACAGTGTGACGCGTCGACGCATTTCACGCACGTCGACGTATTTTCATAGTCGACGTAATCGATGACGTCGACGCGTCGTCGCAGCACTAATGCAATCTCAGAATACTGCACAAACCTGCAATAATTAAGTATATTAAACAAAGATACTTTGTGTATTTAATCTCACTTTATTGCTGAAGTAAGAGTTTTGAACTTCCTTCTTCTGCATCCTTTTTCTTCTGGAATCCAGAATGACAGCACAGGTGTGTTTGAGCTGCGCCCTCTACTGTACAGGTATAAATTTGCATTCTTTTAGCCCGAAACTTATTCATTTCACTTTTTATGTGAAAAGGCCTTTACATTTGTCAAAAATAGAATGTTTTTGTTGTTATTAAAAAGCAAACAAGCAAGCCCAGCCCAGGTGAGAAAAGTAACGCAAAAGTAATGTAATACATTTATGTAAAATACATTACTTTTTTCATGAAAGGCTAACTAATTAGTTACTTTTTTAGGGAGTAATGCAATATTGTAATGCATTACTTTTAAAAATATCTTTCCCCAACTCTGTTGATTAGTCGCTCAAGAAACTTCTTATTATCAAACTTGAAAACCGCTGTGCTGCTTAATATTTTTGTAGAAACTGTGATACATTTTCTTCCATGATTTTTTTAATGAAAAGAATGTTCAAAATAACAGCATTTCTTTGATATACAAATCTTTAACGAAGTAAAAATATACTGTCACTTTTGACCACTTTTGAGGAGGTAATGTTGTTAATTAAAAATGTTAACAGGTTTTAGAATTTTGATTATGTGCAATATTTCAATTTAGGGGGCAATATGACCTGGACAATATTTGAGATTCACCTCTTGCTCGACATACATCTGTATAACTGTTACCCATCCTATAATGTAGATAGTCATTGCTCAAACGTAAGGAATTAAAAAAAAAAAAAAAAAAAAAAAAAAGAACCCAAACAAAATGTGAAAACCTGGATATGCCAAGGATGAGAAATGTTGATGAATCTTCAGAGCCAGTTGCAAGGCTAAACGCACCACACCCGCTTCGTACGGCAATAATGTCAGTCTTTCATTCACTGGCACTGTAGCTGCTCACCCAGGGCCTTTACACACAGAACAGAGCAGCTTTGATTGTGTCCAGCTCTCACGCAGCGCTCTGTAAAGCAGTGTGCACGGTCCTGGCTTGGAATTGAATTGAACCTCCAGAAAAAAAGTTTTTGATGAGAGATGACCAAAAGTAAAAATTCAAAAAAAAAAAAAATCCTTAGTGTATTACATACATCCACAGACATCCTCCAGCATCATCCAAGCAGTCTTGAAAAACGTCCTGTTTTTGTCAGATGCAAAAAAGCTGACTTTTGGCAAAGAGTGGAAATGCATCCATCTTCAAGTTCAAACTCCACAGAATGCTACATAGTTTTTTTGATGTTTAATAGAAAGCCATAAGAATCCATTCCCATAGGCAACGTCCTTCACAAAATACATCTTTTGCTCACTCGTTCGCTCATGCACACGACCTCACCAATACATTAATCTCCACATGCTTGCACACAAACTGAACCGAATGATTCCTCTCAAGTATACTCCATTTGACCACTCCATGTCTCTGCTAGGCCCAGGTATTCTGGGTTTTCTGCTGTGGGGGTCATGTAGCCATTGGGTTGCCTGTGAGTTGTACCTCCGTTTATGGACGCTCTGGCGACTGCCTGAGCTTTAGCTGCGATATCATGATAGTAAGGGTTGTCAAAGGCGGGTGAAGTGGGTGAGATGCTGCCCATAGGCACCAAGTATTGTGGATTCTCCACACTGTTCCCTGAACAAAGGCCGTTAATGAATCTCCTTTCGCTCGCTTTGCGTGGAAGCGTGCTGGGACGCTCTGATGGGACGTCCTGGTTCACATACTCTGAGATCAAAGAGAATATTTAAAGAGACTGTGCTGAAATCATGGTATTAAAAGTGATAAAGTCAGTGTGAACTGGATAATTGGGCTGTATTTACAAGGGAAAGAGGATATTCAACAAAAATAGGGCTTTTCACAATTGAAATAGACATTTTAAACCTCAGGTAAACAGAATCATGGGTCGTCTTGCTTCACGTTTCACACTGGTCATAATTTACCCCGGGGTTAACAATTAATCCAGGGTATTCATAAATTGACGTTTCAAATCGTACTTGTCTAAACCCTGGGTTAACATTCTTATTTGTATATTTGCAGTGTCAGTGTCATTGATTGGATGAACGCAGCACACGATCTGTTTACATAAAAGCTCTACCATTGCAAATCTTCATATTGCAGACTGTACTATCAAGTTCATGCTCTTCTTCACTCAAACTGTCACGATTTCTGTCAGCATTGGACATATTTCCTTTCAAAGCTGAATTTACTGTTTATATACAATGCGAAGAGTTTCCTTGACGGTCCAATGCACGCAAATTTGAGTACGTGGTTGGTTGTCTATTGCTAAGCGTGTAGCTGTAACATTCTGCATCATTTCACACTGTACAAGTTTGGCACCGCAATGCAGGGTTAAGAAAAATGAGTGCAAACCCCGCTTCTAAACTACAGGTGTAATACGGTCCTTTTCCCGGGGTTTTGAACGATGATAACTCAGGGTTAAACGCAGTGTGAAAAGCTCTAATGTGTATTTAGTCTTAATAAGTAATAATTGTTAGCTAATATTGCTAGGACTGCACAAATAAATACCAATATATTACAATTGGTTAGAAATATACACCAATATATTTTTGGTATCAATTTATTAGACATTTTTTGCCATTTGGCTATCGGTTAAAATTACAACGGAAGTGTGTAAATGTTCTCAATGTTGCAATACACTCACATATACCAGCTTGCAATGAACCAAAAGTAACAAAGGATATTTTCTTATGTATTGTGACGTATACCCAAGAATAACGGATTATTGAAGAAGAAAATATTTTGAGGTGGGGACATGGTTTTAAGCACCGGTTGGTTAAGATGTGGCTGTTCCACTCAAAAGTAGAGGCAGATGAATGGGATCTTGCAGGGGCGGGGTTTAAGCGGAACAATTATAAAGTCATGCATATTAATATCTTTGTAATATTTCATCAAAACTTGATCTGCTATGGAAGATACAAAAAAAAAAAAAAATTTTGCAAAATACTATTTCAACTAGAAAAATGTCACATTATGGAAGTAAAATGGGTTGCCTTTACTGCAAATGAAATATTTCACTCACCAGGTTGTGTGTGTGCTCCACGTGGCAGTGTGTGTGAAATGAAACCAATAGAGCCATCAGTTCCATCTCTCCAGGTCTCCAGCTCTCCATCTATGCCGTTGGGGACAGTGGGGTCTTTAGAATAACGACAAGGACTGGATGGAGGGCAGTTGTCCTCCACGTGACCATCCAGAAACACAGAGTCCGATTGGCCACCAGCAGAACGGTGTGATGTGCTCCGTGCTAGAGGTGGATATTGTGTCCCAGACCACAAGGCATTGGCTGTTGCCCCCACAGGAAGAGTTGGGTACTGACCATGCCCGAGCGTGCTGACGGAGGAGTACAAATCCCTTCCGCTTGGTATTCCATCCACCTCTAAACCTTGGTCTGTGCTCTAAAGAAGAAAAACAAAGACAGTTACATGATTGTTAAAATGGGACAAGCGTTACGCTAGCATTTGAGGGACTGCCGGACCCCTTTGTGTACTAGAGTTAAAAGCTCGAATCAGACTCTACGCAAGTACACAAATGTCAACGCTTTTAGCTACATAAGCACAGTTTCATGTGTCATTGCATTCTGAAATGTATCACAGTTCAAACAAAGTCAGTCCCTCCAGAAAAACGCGGGATTTTTTTGTGATTGTTGCGGGCAAAAATCCTTGATTATGCGGCACGTTTTCTTAAAAAACGCGATGGAATATGCGGGACATTTTTGCAATTTTATGCAATGAAATTGTGGGAACTTGCAAAAACTGTGGTTTTTGATGCAAAAAAAGAGGAAAAAAAGGTGATTCCCCCCCCAACACCCTGTTCTCACTAGATACTGCCTTCATGTAAAGAGGCAGAATTACTAAATCACAGAATATTGAAGTTCTCATTCTGTTTTATTTCAGACCTTCATCAACACATGGCTCAAAATTACAAAACATTGAGTCAAATCAGTTCTGTAACTTTACAAAAGGAATATTCAACTTCTGTAAAAATGAATAAATAAAATATAAAAAAATAAAATGTGTGCTTCCTGTTTAACAGAGGTAGCGATACAAAACAGACGTCTTCTGTTAAATCAAGTGCTTCCAATGCACAAAGTGTAATCTCTTACTGCAACGTCAATTATTTTACGCACTACTAATATACAGCGTCATGTAACACACTGGGAAACTGCTTCTCGCCGTCTTTTGAGCTTATTTTTGTTGACAAATGCAATGATGAAGCATCATCGTGCTTCATCACGGTTTCACCGCGGGGTTTACGGATGACGTTCACGTCGCGTCATTACGTCACTTCATGAGGTTCCCATGGCAATAGGGGGAAAATAACGGCGCTTTACTTGTGTGAAGTAAACACAACATTTTTCAATTTTCTGCTAAGATATATGAGACTTTTTTGCAACGAAAATACAGGGATTATGAAATCATGCAAGCTCCGCATATTTTTCTTGCTGAAATCGGCAATTTATGCGGCGAAAGTGCGGCATATTTGAAAAAATGCGACCCCCGCATAAATATGCGGACTTTGGCTGATTATGCATGAAATCAAGCGATCGCATAATCGCGTTTTTCTGGAGGGACTGATTCAAAGTATATGCTGCCAAGGACACAGTAACAGAATTACAGAAACTCTTCTAAGGTCAGATTTCTCTTTCTGGTCAACCGCTCTCACAGCAAGGAGAATCCAAGTTTGTTCATTTGTAATGTTTAGTGAATATTTCTATATGTAGTTACTTGAATAGCTCATCTGGTTAAATGGTTGATATGTAAATGTGGATTGTTAAGATTTAAAAAGAGTCTTTTTTTTTAAAAAAAGATGAAGGAAAATGTAACATTTTTGATCTGTTCCTCATTGAATGTCATTCTTGGAACTCAACAGTCCCTGGTCACTGCAGAGAGTAGCATGAACATTCTTTAAATATTCTCCCTGAGTTCAGCAAAAACAAAACAAAAAATATTTGAAACAACAAGAGGGCATAAATGATTACTAAATGGAGAGTGAGAAAATAAAATCGTCTCTGACCCGGTGAGAGTGGTGTCTGCTGGGTCCATTGGCTCTCATTTCTCCTTGTGTGCCAAAGATGCCGCCGGGCTGAGGCACCAGGTATTCTTCCGCATCCAGTAACTCCTTCACATTCCCCCCCTCCTCTGCCATCAGCATGCGGAAGAACTCACTATCAACAGGATTCGACAGACTCATCTGATCGTCATTCTGAAAAAACAGGAAAAAACACAAACGGCATGATCTATGCAAATCTATGTAAAAAAAAAAAAGGAAAATAGGAATATATTATTTTATGGCTGCAACAACTCATTGATAAAAATGTTTGACAATACATCTCATTATTGCTCAGATTGCACTATGCGCAAAAACAAGTAGTGAAACATTTTAATTTCACATATTTACTTATATTTTGCCGTTATATTGTTATATATATTCCTATTTTAATCTTCATCTTTGAAACCATTTTTGTATAGCATACATCATATATACACAATTTATCCATTATTTATATATTTTTGAGAAAGATAAGGAATATCCCATTTTTTTGAAGAAACTTTTTTGTACTTATAAGTTCATAATGATCAAATAATTTATATATTTACATACTTGGATGACTACATAACGTGGGGGATCACGTGCCATGATGGAAAATTCTTCCACCAGTTCCTTAAATCGTGGCCGGCTCTCAGGTTCGATCATCCAACCTGGCATAAGTTCATATGGTCAAAAAAGTCCCCAACATATTCAATGCAAATAAATCCCCATGGGACAATCTTGTTGATTGTCACAGAAAATAAATTTGATTTGTCTCTCAGTTTGTAAAACAAGCTAAATTCACTATGCAGAAGTCACAAAAAGTTACTGTGTCAAGACAATCAAACAAACAACAATGTCCTGAAAATGCCACAGTATTTACACTTTTAGGGAAAGTGTCAACTGAAAGATGAAACAAGAATACTTTTTTGTGATTGTGAGACTCAATTTTAACAGTACACGAACATTTGAGATACATAATTGAATCAAATAAGCACACAAATCTCTATGCTAATCCTTATCGTCATTAAACATGAACACTAACAATTGACCATGATCATGTAGACGTCTGTGGTACAGACGATCGGCTGGGGGAGCCTGTCTCCTCTCTCCAGTAGTTCCGGAATGTCCCGCGCTGGTATGAGGTCGTATGGCTTCATGCCAAAGGTCATCAGCTCCCATACAGTCACCCCTGAGATAGAAAGAGCCAAGCCTCAAAGGTTATTTTAAACCAGACGGTTATCAATTACAGCACAGCAACTGTAAACCTACGCAGATACTGACCGTAGCTCCATACATCACTTTGGTGAGTAAACTTCCTGTGTAATATGGACTCCAGCGCCATCCATTTGATTGGCACCTACTCAGCAAACACATACATACAGAATAGTTGATTTACTCGACTCATACTCACACTCAAGCTCTGCTTACAAATCTGTTTCGGCAGTAAAACACACACCTTCCCCCCATCAGCATGGTACTCCTTCTCATCTATGTCCAGCAGTCTGGCAAGCCCGAAGTCTGTAATCTTCACATGGTTTGGGTTTTTGACTAGAACATTCCTAGCTGCAAGGTCCCTGTGAACCAGCCTCACCTCTTCAAGGTAATTCATTCCCTGGGCACACAAAGAACCAGACATGAAAACACCTAACATGAGCACAAGTGGCTTGGGAATAGGATAGCGATGGGTTACAATGGGCATCTAGTTGGCAAGGGTCTGCAACAACATGAATAGGGCTTTTCACACTTATATAGTTATAAATATAAAGTTATATAGAAATAGTTAACCCTGTCATTCTATTAGACTAACACTTGAGCATTGCGCACTGTCATATTACATATTGCCGACTAATATCATTTTTCCTGAATCGACTTTTCGGACTAAAGAGATAACAATGAAATGGTCTCTTCACTCAAATTGTTGTGACGTGCCGTCACTATTTGACATTATTTTCCTTCAAACACTGAAACATAGCCTACTAGAGCTGCAACTAACGATTCTTTTTTCTGTCGATTAATCTAACGATTATTTTTTCGATTAGTCGACTACTCTAACGATTATTTTTATTACCTTTTTTTATTAATCTAGTGATCTTTTAGTTAGAACTAATTTAGCAGTTCATTGAGGTGTAGAAACACCGGGACACGCCATTACGTAATAATACGATTTGATTTTGATTAAAAATAAGTCATTATGTGTTCGTCCAGTGGGAGACATTTGAACTTTAACATGAAGAGCGTCAAAGACTTTCTCTACAGTCTTAAAGGAACTTTGATAGTGTTCAAGCCATTGAACAAACGTCTCCTGAACCGTGTGTTTTCCTCTTGCTCTGTCTGTAATGCAGCGAGTCTTCGCGAGCGCGCGGGGCGGGAATCAGGAGCGCGAGCAGCTGAAACCTCGCACGTGCGAAAGAGAACGTCCGCGCACATCCAAATAAACTTCTATGAAATGCAAAACTGATTTTCGTTCGCTCTAAATATTTTCTTATTTATGAGACGAAGATTTTCTCCTCAACTCAGTTCACGCAATGCCCTTTCGCGCTCAAAATAGGATCTTGCGCGCGCAAAAATTTGGCAGAGATCCTGTTCCACAGGTGGTCCGCCATTTCGGTTCTGCAAAGGGAACAAAGGACCGTTTTATTTGGCCTCTGTTTAAAGTGTTCCCATACTTTTGATAATTGTGGTCTGGGTTTTTGTGATAGAATGGAACTATCTCCGTTCCCAGGAGCAGAAGCCGCCATTACGCCAGATGAATGTAAACAGTGACGCGTCGACGCATTTCACGCACGTCGACGTATTTTCATAGTCGACGTAATCGATGACGTCGATGCGTCGTTGCAGCACTATAGCCTACTATAGCATAGTTTATACAGCAAGTTAATATTAGGCATGTGATTGGTTGTCTGTTGCTAAGCATCTAGCGGTAACATTCTAACACAACATCATTTCAACATTTCTAACACAACATCACTGTACAAGTTGGACATTTGTAAAAGCACAAAATCCTGGCCACGGTTACATATCCCCGGGTAAAACACAGCACTAACCCTGTTTCTAAATTATAAGTATGGAATGTTTCTTAACCCAGGGTTAAAAAAGTAAGATTTAAAAGGACCATAACCTGGGGTTAAGCACAATGTGAAAAACCCTAATGTGAGTAACTGCACTGTTTCCCCTTTGTGTATTTTTACACTTCTTATAACATAAAAGATCTCTAAAATTCTTATGCACCACTGCTTTGTCCAAGCATCACTCAATCCAGTGAAAATCGAGATATGGTTTATGTGCTTAATAAATTGCAAAAGCACATAGTCTGTTGCATTGTGTGTTTCATATTGAGTTTTATCACTGTGAAATGAAATGCTAAAAACATGTGAGTTTAACTTGCATTAAACATGCACTAGTTATGCTTTATTTATACATCTGCATAATTTCCAATATTTTTGTGGCTGTATGATTATAGCATTTCACTACATTTCTAACTACCGTAATTTCCGGACTATTGAGCGCACCTGAATATAAGCCGCACCCACTGAATTTAAAAAAAAATATTGTTTTGAACATAAATAAGCCGCACACGTCTATAAGCCGCAGGTGTCTACAGGGACATTGAAACAAATTAACCTCTAAAATCCTCAAACTTCATCGCGCGGGTGGCGATTGTTTTAGCTTTCAGTCAGATCTGCTACGAATGTTCATTCACATTCTGTGACGTGCTCAGTTTTTTGGCGGCATGTTTACCGTTTAGATTGAATCGAGCGCGCTCAAACTTCCCGTCATTCTGATTACGGTAGTCATTTTGTCACCTTCATCATGACAAAGACATGGAGAAATGCATATGATGCTGCTCTCAGGTTGAAGGCGATTGATCTGGCTGTTGGAAAAGGGAATAGAGCTGCTGCACGGGAGCTTGGTCTTCATGAGTCGATGAGAAGACGCTGGAAACAGAAGCGTGAGGAATTGAATCGCCGCAAAAAGACAACTAAGGGGCCGTTCGCATCTTTTGCGCGCGCCTACATAGGAAATAATGAATATGCGCAAAAGACGCGATATGCATCATATGCATTTCTCCGTGTCTTTGTCATGAGCGGGAAAAATCCATATATTAGCCGCGTCTTTGTATAAGCCGCAAGGTTTATAGTCCGGAAAATACGGTAGATGCATTTGTAAACCTGAAATTAAGACAAAAGTATTGTTATTTTACTACTATTAAGTTAAATAATTAATATACTTATGAAATATTAATTTTTCATTTACATTTATGACAATAGTAATATATTAGTCTTAGGGATATTATTATTATTATAGGCAAATTGTTTGGATTCCTAAAACCACCAGTGTACTGTGGACTGAGACACTATGAGACTAAAAACTAAAACTAAAAAGAGGTTTCAATCCTCTGAAAAGGGGTTGGAGCTCCTAATTTTGCTCTCAAAGTGCACCAAATTAACTTTAAAATGTACAAAAAAATGTCCGGGGAGCATGTTCTCTAAAACAGACCACCCCCCATAGTTTCACAAAATCCTGTGCGTAACAATAAAATGAGATGTTATATACATGCAACAGATACCACAAAGTCTTCTACCTTCAGTGCTTGTGACTTTCTGTAGATGTTTTACCTTTGCAATCTGCACACACCAGTTGAGAAGGTACTGAGAGCCAATGCGGTCCTTGTTCTCTTTGACATAGTCCAACAAGCATCCATATGGCATGAGCTGAGTAACCAGCTGAACTGTTGATGTCAGGCAGATGCCTAGCAAGCGGCACACATAAGGGCTCGCTACACCCGCCATCACATATGCCTCCTGAGGACAGAAGCATGCATAGACAAAACACTTTAAAGTCACACACATCCACAAAAAAAGAAACACTTATTATCATTAAGAAGAAGACTCTTCTTAATGTTTATAACAGGAAATTCCTATCACAGTAAAATATAGGAAGGTAAGGCACACACTCACATCCAAGATTTCTTTGTTGGCTTTGGGCGAGGTGTTCTCACGCAAAACTTTGATGGCCACTGGGATCTTGACGTTCTCCCCATCAGGAGCCCATATACCCTGGTGAGATGAGATAAACGCTGCATGAATAGAGTTAAACTACATTAAAGGGGACCTATTATATTCCTTTTTACAAGATGTAAAGTAAGTCTCTGATGTGCCCAGAGTGTGTATGTGAGGTTTTAGCTCAAAATACCCCACGGATCATTTATTATAGCTTGTTAAAATTGCCACTTTTTGGGTGTGAGCAAAAATTCGCTGTTTTTGAGTGTCCATTTAAATGCAAATGAGCTGTTGCTCCCAGCCCCCTTTCCAGAAGAGGGCGGAGTTTTAAGAACTCATGCTCTGGAATACCAGCAACAACAAAACTAGGAAAATAAAATATTCAATATTTAAGTTTACTTGCATGTCATGAGAATATTAACTTCAAAACGTATGGGGTACTTCAAATAAATATTTCACATCTAAGGGGTTCAGCGGACAAAACTTTTTGGGAAGCCCTGATGTAGAAAAAGGAAATTTGAAGTTAATTGTTTAAACCTGTGCGTAATATCATCTCACTCATATGGGGCCATAACTAAACCATTGTAGCATCTACACTGATGGGAATTCAAAACTGTGAGAAACACATTATGTTGCCAGTGCCTGATTTTTTAGAGGGAAAACATATAATTCTAGGAAGAGTTCGAGAAATTAGGTTTTTAAAGAAAATCAAAATGGCGGACAGCAAGCTTGGCCAACTATGGCATGAACAAAGGAATCTATAAAGCCATGTGTAATGACAATAGGTTATATTAATCAAAGGCAATCGGAATTTTTAAAAATGTCATTATAATAGTGCCTCCACAAGTTCTCAAAACCTTTTGAGAACCTTCAGAGCATGGTACCGATGCCACATACTGAGTTTGGTAATGGTAAACCAATGCATTCATAAAATATAGCATTTTATATCATAATACTGTATTGTAGTTACTGGCCACCAGCACTTTTTATGTGTCCTCTGAGTGAGCCCATACATGTGTGTGTCAAATTTGGTGAAAATATCTCTTTTTGTTTTGGAGTTATATATATAAAAATTACCCATGGGTGACTTTGATTGGATTTTTTGCCAGTTACTGTCAAAATTTTGACATTTGGGCATTATTGTTTAGTTAAAGTACGGTTCTGAATTTCCAAACGGTTTCGAAGATATTCGCAAAAGTTTTTAAGCGCTAAATCACAAAGTTTTGCACAAACCTGATTAGGCGAAACCTACCATGTTTGGTATCTATGGACTCGGTAGGGATTTATAAACATATTACATGAGGATTTATAACTATATAAACATATTTATATTTATTTTTGTGGTGCCATCAGCCAGTCTGTGTTGTCATGAAGCCATTTTACAGAAGCTCCAGAGGCACATTGCATATTTTGCTCAGGTGACTGGATAAAAAATGTGCTTGTGCAAAGATGGCAGAATGCGAATCATATTTCCCAGGTTGTATGTGCCAGCTAAAAAACTAACACTGAGATGATGAGCAAGGGTAACAGATATCTCTCTTCTTTAGTGTGTGCGGTGTCTGACCTTATAGACTGTGCCGAAGGCTCCAGAGCCCAGCACTCTGAGTTTCTTCAGCTCTGTCTCCTTGAGAATACGCATCTGAGCCTGGTTCGGCATCGCTCCGCTCGGGGTCAGTGGCTCCACCAGCTTCAGGGAAAATTGAGATGCCATAAGAATACGGAACTAAACGCGAAGTAGTCACATCATACAGAGACTGAGTAAACAGAAAAAAATGAATTTGCATTTTTTTTCATTTGCAATGAATTTGCAACCGATATTTGTTACAATTAAAGGGGCCATAAACAGCACAAAGTCTAGCAGACTTTCCTACATCTTACTCGAGGTTGTTCCACAACCTAGTTTGCTGCCTACAAAGGCATTTATGGAATCACAGGCACTCTGCAGATGCAAAATCTGTTCCAAAACACCAGTGTGAAAGTGATGTGGAATGAGACACTATTGCAAAAATTATAAATAACTATTAAAAAAATAAATAACTATTAAGTTCAATTTAAAGTCCAGCTATGAAGTCAAAACAAAACGCTTAAAAACAGATGGAATATTTTATCTATTTATTTGCATGTCATGTGACCAACGTCAAAAAAACTATGACAATGTGAATATGTTGTTAAATTATTGAAAAATCAACTGTAAATATTTTGTAAAATGTAAACTATTAAAAAAAACAACCTTAAAATTGATAAAATACCAAAAATATCAATGCAATCTAATTAAAATACTCTATCCTGTCCAGTATTGGCCACTATGTATTTTCTATGCTCATTAGAAGATTCAAAAATGCTGACGTCAATTTCAAAGTCAGCTGATTTTAAACAAAGAATAGTTTGGATGTAAATGCAAGCAAAGACAAAACCTAATGTATTAATTCAGCTGACATAATAAAGTTGCACGAGTTCAGAATGAGATTTGTGCACTTTAGCTTCAATAAATGAGTTTGAGTTATGAAGATTTCAGTATGTGCTCTTGGTTTTAAAATAAAGATTGACAACAAATTCGATATGCAAATGAAACACGGCAGAGATCTGACCTCATGCTCCTGTAGAATTCTCCTCATGGTTTCTTTCTTTTTCTGGTGTTTCTGTCGTCGCAGATAAAACACCAGCAGAGCCAGCAAAATGATAAAGAGAAACACTCCACCAATTGTGATTGCGACTGTTGTCCCAGGCCTGCAGGGATTTCATAACAAACAATTAGATTTAAGAGGAATGTGCAGTCTATGGAAAAAGCTGTATCGGGTAGCTATGATTACTAACTAGACTTTTCCATTTACTTAAGTCTTTGACATTTACCAAGTCTAAAGAGCCCACCCCAAGTTTCATGAAACCCTAATACCATGTGTAAACAGGACATATAGATATATAGGTCACTAAATATTAGTGCTGCAACGACGCGTCGACGTCATCGATTACGTCGACTATGAAAATACGTCAACGTGCGTGAAATGCGTCGACGCGTCACACTGTTTACATTCATCTGGCGTAATGGCGGCTTCTGCTCCTGGGAACCGAGAAAGCTCCATTCTATCACAAAAACCTGGACCACGATGATCAAAGGTATGGGAATACTTTAAACAGAGGCCAAATAAAACGGTCCTTTATTCCCTTTGCAGAACCGAAATGGCGTTCCACCGATGGAATTGGATCTCTGCCAAATTTTTGCGCGCGCAAAAAATAATATTTTGAGCTTGCAAAAGGGCATTTCGCGCGCACGTGAACTGAGTTGAGGAGAAAATCTTCGTCTCGCAAATAAGAAACTATTTTAGAGCGAACGAAAATCAGTTTTGCATTTCAAAGAAGTTTATTTGGATGTGCGCGGACGTTCTCTTTCGCACGTGCGAGGTTTCAGCTGCTCGCGCTCCTGATTCCCGCCCCGCGCGCTCGCAAAGTGCCGACCGCGCTCGCCTGCTCAATACAAACCAGCGTTACAATGTGACAAAATTCCAGCCAATCAGAGATGAGGCTGCTAAATTCTGAACAGAAACACACGGTTCAGGAGACGTTTGTTCAATGGCTTGAACACTATCAAAGTTCCTTTAAGACTGTAGAGAAAGTCTTTGACACTCTTCGTGTTAAAGTTCAAATGTCTCCCACTGGACGAACACATAATGACTTATTTTTAATCAAAATCAAATCGTATTATTACATAATGGCGTGTCCCAGTGTTTCTACACCTCAATGAAGTGCTAAATTAGTTCTAACTAAAAGATCACTAGATTAATAAAAAAAAGTAATAAAAATAATCGTTAGAGTAGTCGACTAATCGAAAAAATAATCGTTAGATTAGTCGACAGAAAAAAGAATCGTTAGTTTGATAACGTCTTACCCAGTTTTCTGCTGGATGGGGCACCCCCTATCATCCAATGGACACCTGTCAGTAAATACGAACCAAATTTTTGTTAATGGCCTGATTTAAAAAAAGGGGATAACAATCCATGAACTCAGTGAAGGACTTACGAGACGGTGCAGTTGGTCTCGCAGGGAAGACAGTGTCCTGTAGCATTGAAGTACTTCCACACTGTGTGCTGTTCCTCTTTCACCCCACTGGGACAGCGCTCGACACACACGTCACCATCTTGAAAATGCCTACACTCCTTACACTGATCCGGACCCTGCAGAAGAAACACGATTAAAACCTTAAAACCTTAAAGTGGACTTAATAGGCTTTTTTTTACATTTGCAACTTTCTTTAGTGTGTTATATTGCCGTTTTAGCTTGGAAAAGGTCCAGTCCAATAGGAATTATTCTCTATTTCACTAAAGCACTGTTTTTTAACTCCCTGAAACACCTTGATTGTGGTCTTCAGTTTTCTTCCAGGAATGAACCAAAAAAAAAAAAAAAAATTTAAACCAAAATCAAATCAAGACATTGTAAAATGACATAATATGGCTTCTTTAATTAAAAAAAAAAGTAAATTAAAAATGTTAAAAATTAAAAAAAGTCAATCAACCAACATCATTCTAAACCTGTATTTCCAGCTTTCTTCCATGGTACATGTTGTTGTTGTTTTTGTACTTCTTGGAACTGAGGAATAGTAACAGTTATGCTCAGTTTTGGTTTCATTTTCATTGTGATTCAGTTCTTGTTTTACCTGCCTTTATTGTCTTTGTTTAAATAAACTATTGTTTTCATCAGCCTTCTTCATCTTCGGACGCATAACATGACAGGAACTGTGTTTATCTTTTATCCAGTACCATTCGATGTACAAAAAATTACAATAACTTTGACTGACTTTTGGTGCTTTTATGGTACATCTTTCTGCTAAACTTCTCCTTTTGTGTTCCACAGAAAGAAATTCATACTGGGGTACGTTTTCTAAAAGCATCATTAGCCAACTAACATCGCAAGTTTCATTGTTGCTAATTCAGTTCAACAATTTGGTGTTTCCTGAAAATATAGCTCAAACAAACATTCGCAAACTCTCGAGCTGTGGTTAGAAGCATACTTTCTTCTTTTCATGACATGTGGACTTAATAAATCGTTATCTTGAACAAAATAAGCAAGCTGACATTAATCACAAGGTATATTTTTTATTTCAAATATATCCAAATGTCCTTTACATATTTTAGTTTGTCAAGAGATTTTAAGCGCCGTTTTTTTGAAGAGTACGCACGTGTGTACAAGCTCCGGTACGTAAGAACGAGACTAAGGTTGAATCTGGAAATAAAGCACAATAACTGAGAAAAAATTAGTGCTCAGAATGTCATGTCCGTAATTTATGGCAAATAATCTAGCATTATTTCAATCTCAAACGGATTCATTTAAAGAAGTTATTACTCCACTACCTGTGTGACATCGATCACCAACGTGGCTGGTTTGCGACAATACGGTTTGGGGAAACAATCATGACTAGCTAGTTGATCTATTGAGTTACGTCCTTGTACGGGAAAACGCACCCCAGGTTTGGAATATCATGAAATAGAGTAAATAATGAATTCATTTGTATTTTTGGTGGCAATATTTATATGTTTTTGCATTGGCATCTTACTGGGCCTGAACAGGAGGCAGAGCCGTTGACTGGTCGACACTCTGGATGGCAAGGAACACATTTAAATCCATCCAGAAATTCCCGGACTGACCTGTGGAAAATGCATTTGATGTAGAGATAAGCCGTAAGAGTTTAAAAACAACTTCTATAACATAAATCTCCATTCTTTATTGTATTGTATTTATAGATATTGACATATTACAAAGTATATGTAACAATGGAAAAGCCCTGTGCACAAAATTCAACATTGAATAATCTATATGAACCTTACACAGTCCCTCCAGAAAAACGCGGGATTTTTTTGTGATTGTTGCGGGCAAAAATCTGAAATTATGCGGCACGTTTTCTTAAAAAACGCGATGGAATATGCGGGATATTTTTGCAATTTTATGCGATGAAATTGCGGGAACTTGCAAAAACTGTGGTTTTTGATGCAAAAGAGGAAAAAAAGGTGATTCCCCCCGACACCCTGTTCTCACTAGATACTGCCTTCATGTAAAGAGGCAGAATTACTAAATCACAGAATATTGAAGTTCTCATTCTGTTTTATTTCAGACCTTCATCAACACATGGCTCAAAATTACAAAACATTGAGTCAAATCAGTTCTGTCGCTTTACTAAAGGAATATTCAACTTCTGTAAAAATGAATAAATAAAATATAAAAAAATAAAATGTGTGCTTCCTGTTTTACAGAGGTAGCGATACAAAACACACATCTTCTGTTAAATGAAGTGCTTCCAATGCACAAAGTGTAATCTCTTACTGCAACGTCAATTATTTTACACACTACTAATATACTTGAAACTGCAAAGTGGTTTTCCAGCGTTGACTTGCGTCTGTGGTCCAACACGCAGTTGCACGGAGCGCAAAATAATTTGCCCCCACTATCATGTAAAAGACCGGGAAACTGATCGCGCGGCCTTTTGAGTTTATTTTTGTTGGCAAATGAGAACGATTCGTGTGCTTCGTCATGGTTTCACCGCGGGGTTTACAGATGACGTTCACGTCGCGTCATTACGTCACTTCATGAGGTTCCCATGGCAATAGGGGGGAAATAACGGCGCTTTACTTGTGTGAAGTAAACGCACCATTTTTCAACTTTCTGCTAAGATATATGAGACTTTTTTGCAACGAAAATACAGGGATTGTGAAATCATGCAAGCTCCGCATATTTTCTTGCTGAAATCGGCAATTTATGCGGCGAAAGTGCGGCATATTTGAAAAAATGCGACCCCCGCATAAATATGCGGACTTTGGCTGATTATGCATGAAATCAAGCGATCGCATAATCGCGTTTTTCTGGAGGGACTGCTTACACGCATTTATGTAAGTAAGCACAACAACAAATGAAAAATCTGCTTATTCACACTGTACTCACCCCTGTAGGACATCACACTGCTCCACACACTCCGTCCCACGTTTGTAATTCACACACGACACACACTGACTGGGTCCCGGCCCCCAGCAGCCTGCATCCGCACACAGGGGGTCACAGATTCTGCCCTCTGAAACTATAAAGAATGTCCTGTTTGATTCCATAATCAAGCTTGTAATGGAATATTATTCATCATGGGAAACTAAAAAGTGTGAACAAACACATTTTTTAATAAAATGAATCCAATTTTAATTTCTAGTTTAACAAGCAATTGTCACAGGATTTTTCCACCAGGATTACACTTTACTTCAATGGTCCACTTTAGACATTCTACTAATTATAAATAACTTTGAAACGACATGTCAACTAACTCTCAATGGAGTATTAGTAGACTGTTAGTAGGCTGTTAAATCAGGGTTAGGTGTTAGGGTTCGAGTTATTAGAATAAGTTGAAGTAGTTGCAAAGTTACTTTGTAAAATCTCTAAAGTTGGGCATCAAAATAAAGTGTTTCCTAAACCATTTGTAAATATTAAATAATGTTTGAAATCAATTTTGAGACAATGACTACTGCAAGAAAGCTGGTTAAAATGCTAGCATTTAAAGAAGATCTGTCTACATATTTTATTTATTAAAAAACAACAAGGCACTCAAGGCCATGCTGTGCATGCAGTCGCTCTACCGTGTGCCATGCTTATCGACACTCCGTAATCAGATTTAAAATACAGTACGACTTCTAGTGCGACATTGCTTCGGTCAACCCTATTTGGGCAGAAATTATTTCTCATGGAGACATCTATAAAAATAAATTCACATAGCACTTCAGTGAAAAACTCGTGCATTTTAATGGCGATATTTTCCCGGTGGAGAAGCGAGATCTGCAATCCAACAAGCCCCTTGCTTGGAAATGAATACATTCATATTTAATTTAATAAAAATGTATTTGAAAAATTCGATTATTTACATTTCCTATTCCAAAAATGGTCAAATGAAGTGCGTCTTCCCATCTTTCAAAATTATGGATGTCATTTTAAAAATTAGCAGAAATATGTTAACACTTATTTCACCCGGCTACTTGTTTGACAAAAATGATTATTTGTGCCTATAAGTCCTAAATTATGTGTATAATAAATATTTAAAAAAAAACTATAATAATAACTGCAGTGGAACGGCGACGTAATGTAATTCTTGTAAACAGTTTCCAGCATTTCACTAATGAAAGTGCACATTACTGCAAATTGCAACATTTACCGTACATATATTGGCAGTGGTCAAAAAGGATTTACTGAACAACTTTTGGATTGATCCCTTCTTGTAAACACATTAAACATAATGGTCCTTTACCACATGTTTGCTGGTCTTGGTTGTCGCTTCTGATGAGGTTGGGTCCCTGTGTGGGGTGAAGCAGAGAGTTCCAAGGCAGAGAGGAGGTGTAGCACAGTCTGGAGTTATTATGAATCAGTACCAAACCTCCACTGACACTGCGCAAGGAACGCAACCCGAGAGACTTGATCTGTAAAGACTGAACTCCCAAAGACAAAACACCCCTGCAGAGAGATAAACCGACAGTTGCTACATAATACGGCAATAAGATACTAGAGTTATACATTTATGCAGAAAAAATAACCCTTGCTTTGATGCTGAATTGCTCTTGGTGGGTTTTTTAGAAGTTAAAGCTACGAATCTGTCACAGCTCCATTTGTGTGCATGAATCTTTATTTTGATTTCTAAAGTATGAAAAATTACCTAGAGTTTCACAGATTAACTAGGTGCATTCCTTTCTCACAGTCTAACTAGTTAGAACTGGCTTGAAGGGTCGAAAGTAAAGAAAAACGACACATCATGCAGCAGGTGTAGAGGATAATTATTAACCTTTACAACTAATAAGAAACTGCAGGTTTGATAAGTCTAACTAGACGGCAGACAAACAAAAAAGTGGGTAAACTGTCTAGCAAATACCGTGTTTAAAGACTGAATTAGGAAAGAGGAAAAGGGTGGGGGGGGGAGACAAAAGAGATACGTTTCAAGTAAAATGCAAAGACAGATATACTTACTTATAAAGCATTCTTCCTCTGATCACTTTCAAGTTCTCAAAAACACTCAGATCAAACAAATCATCTGGCCATGAATCAATGTACAGATATCCTAAAATACAAATATAAATGCACATTTTATTAAATGATTACAGCTAGTAGCATTGTTATGTAGATTTTAGTTCAAAGTACAGATCTTGGATCTTGTATTTTCTTTATAATCTTTGTGATATGAGTACATTAGAACTGAAATCTTCACCTGTGATTTCTTGTATCGACTTCAACTTTTCCAGGTCACTCAACTGAAGTCCAGTTGAATTGGAAACTGCATTCCTGTATTGACAACACAATATATATCATTTTATGTATGGAAAAACTGGGATCAGAAGAATAGAAAATTGCTTCTGTCAAACACAAAAGGCGAACTTTAGAAGAATGTTCTTTTCCATACAGTGAAAGCTTACAGAGACTAGGGGCTGTCAAACTCTTAAAAGGACCAAAAGGATACACAAATTCAAGTTCGACAAGTCTGAAGTCAATATGTTTCCATCCAAAGAAATGGAATATTGCATAAAACATTTGCGAATAAAGCACTGTTTCGATCCCATGTGCTCCAGAGCAAAATATTCACTTCCTAGGATACTGGCTCAAAGTATCAGTAATAAAATAATAAATAGTTGCTCACAGCCTGTGAGCCTTTATTTCCTATATAATAAATGGCTTGCGCCTCAGAGAAAGCAGATGAAACACAATAACAAATGCTGTCATTTTGATGACAGAGGCATCTCAGAATGACTAAAACAATCATTTAGATAGTAAGATTGGTCTGCTGGTTAGTCCAGTTATAAAATCCCATTGAGGCAAAATCATGTTTTTTGCACATCCAGGAATTTATTCGGTAAATGTGTTTCCATTGTAGTTTATGTGCATGTTTTCTTATCAAATAAAAAAATTAGCTGCCTCAATTGTACGCATTGTTTTTCATGCAATATATGAATGCGAACATAGCTAATCACATCAAATGGAATTGTCTAATTACACGTCAATTGAAACATGGCAATTTTGAGGGAAAATGATCAATGAATAATGACTTCAATTTGAGCATGTTCCTCACACAAAGTTATCGTATGAATTCAGAAGACTTGGAATACAGCGCACGTATCATATGAACCACTTTTCCGGCTCTTTTTAGAAACAAAATCTTTTTAATATGTTCCTTTTGTGTTCTACAGAAGCAAGAGGACGAGTAGATGAGGACGGCATTGAAATTTGTCCTTGCTTACGCTTTAAAGGAGTCTGAAAGAAAAGCCAAACTGCCGTAAATCTTCTCACAGCCAGTGAACATGCCAATGTTGGAGGCGTCCACCACTGTCACCCCCTGAAGGCTTCCCATTCCTAGTCCATAACACACTAAACAGACAGAACATACAGAAATTAATACTACTATATGAATAGGAGAAATATTACATGCATTGTATTTATTATAGACTACAGGTCAAAAGTTTGGAATAATTATGTTTTTTTTTTTTTTTTAAATGTTTTTGAAAGAAGTTTCTTCTCTGCTTATTTTTGATTAAAAATTCAGTGAAAACAGTAATGTTGTTAAATATTATTACATTTTTTTTCAATCATTTTCTATATATATATTTATATATATAATATATATTTTAAATATATAATGATAAATGAATATATTTTAAAATGTAATTTATTACTGCAATTTATTCCAGTCTTAAGAGTCACATGACACGACAGAAATCGTTCTAATTAGCTGATTTGGTGCTTAAATATTACAGGTGCTCAATTATTACCATCACAGGAATAAATTACATTTTAAAATATATTCATATAGAAAAGATCTTAATTATTCCATAAGGCTACTTATAACCTTTATTATACTTACTTACTTATTCCACACTATTTTGGAACAACTCTAAGAATACAACTTGTGCTATGAATTGCTTTCTCACACATTTTGGAACTCAATGTAGCTAGCTAGAATCAGTCATGTACTAGCATATGTATGTTTCAGCCAAAAACATACACACACAGACATCCTTACCTTTAGGACACTCTCCTTCACACTTTTCACATTTCTGTGTTTCTTGTCCATCTGGTTCGACAATGATGACTTCCTTGTTAGCTTTAGGACAGACCATTGTACATGCCACTTCCATTGCCAAATAGTTATCTAAAGAAGTAGAAAGCACAGCATGTACAATAAACACATAGAGAAAGAAAAGACAAGACCCGTGGGCATACAGCAAGATGTCATATTGTTAGCTAATTAAAAGTTAGACATACGGGGACACTGTTTGACACATGTGGCTCCAAAGCTGAACTTTTTGTCCTTGTTGAGTTTGGACTGGAAGGTGGTTGGGTCATAGATGGTGGGCGGGGGGCAGTTGTCTTTACACGTCCCACTGTCATTGAAGTGACGACAGGCCTAAAAATGCAAAAATGGGATATTATTATTTGCAAGTTAGATATGAACAACAGAAAATGGAATATTTATGATCTTTTTACCAGACAGTCAGAGTCTTTCGGCCCTGTGCACCCAGCAGCACACTGCACATGACAGCAATCATTAGGTTTCGGACCTTTACAGCGCAAACAGCCAGATGAGCACTGCACAGAGGTCACTGCAGAGACAGAGGTACACTTAATGATAATATTGTCAGGGTTCTGTCACTTCGGTCTAGTTTATGTTATTGGTTTTGTGACAGAGCTCTGACACTCCCTTCATGTCCAGTCTTTGTGCGAGCGTACGGTCTCGCGTTCTCGAGCCGTGCGCTCTCTTGTCTGTGTGTCTCGTTTCATGTTGGGGCGCGTGGTGTTCGGATCCCGGCATTCATGTCTGGTTCCGTTTCAGGTCGGGATTCGGACACTCGCGCTTCCTGTCTTTATTGTGAGCGCACGGTTGTGTCACTCACCGTGCGTCCTTGTGTTCCGTGAGTCTTGTCGTGTCCTGTGTTGCACGCGGTTTATTTACATCTGCCGCGTGCTTTCATGTCGTGTTTTGTGTGAACGCGCGGTCTGTGAGTGCGCTCGCTGGCTGCGCGTTCGTGTCTCGTTTTGTGAGCACATGGCTTGTGATTGTTTTCATTGGCCATGTGCTCGTGTTCTTGTCATGTTTGGTGTGAGCACATGGCTTGTCATGTTTTCTTGTGCCATGTGCTCTCTTGTCGATTGTCTTGACCCCACCCATCTTGTTTCCTGATTATTGGTTTATTTGCTCCACCTGTCCTCCCTCATTACCTGCCTTGTTTGCTACCCTTCTTATTCTCCCTGTGTTTTCAGTCCTGTGCTGGATCGTTAGATATTGTTTGGTGTTTTCTGAGTCAAGTCAAGTCAAGTCAAGTCAAGTCAAGTCAAGTCAAGTCAAGTCAAGTCAAGTCAAGTCAAGTCAAGTCAAGTCAAGTCAAGTCAAGTCAAGTCAAGTCAAGTCAAGTCAAGTCAAGTCAAGTCAAGTCTGTTTTTCCCCCTTGAGGGTAGTTTTTGTTTGTTTGTTTTATTTTTTATTGTAAATAAAGAATTACCCATAATTCTCTAGCGATTGAGTCCTCGCTCCTTTTCCCTACACCACCCAAACCTGACAAATATATCATATCACGGGATGTACCGGAAATCTTGATTCAAATAAATTGTGCCTTTTTTTAATCAAACATGAAAAAATACCAATACGCCAATGACACTCACATATTTGGCAGTCCTGAGCTGTTTCTCCCCAACATCCACCAGACCCACAAGCAGAATTACAAAGAGGACCTGAAAAAAGATCGTTATTATTGAGCAATAACAAGTACATGATGCATTGAATAGTGTGACGTGTGATGGGATAGTTCACTCACAGTTCTTTGGAATGTCTTCCAGGTGCAGTGGTTTGTTTTCAACTTTACTAACAGTGTCTTCCCAATTAATATTTCGAGGAAAGCAAAGTTGAGGATTTTCCCAAATATAAACCCCTCCGAGCAGGATTTCTGTGAAACACAGTCAATAATTTTACTCACAGGGTTGCGTTTTCATGACTGTACAACAGTTTTTTAAATACAAACACAAAGAGCAATTTCTAGTCAATGAAATACTGAGCCTGTGCCCTTTTTTGCCTGGCGAATATTCGAGTTTGAAGTCCAGTCATTTCAATATCCGATTTCGGATATCCAATATACCTCAATGCTTCATGCATCGCTACACTATCAACAACGGGCCTTTTCGCCTGCTACATTTTGCCTAAAAATCTCTAATGTGACCACAACCATTTATTTTTGTTATACAAATTCCATGAGTTCTTAAAATTATAATAATTTCTATGACCTTCACAATTTTAAGTCTCTGAGATTTCTCGATTTCCCATGACCCTGGGAGCCTCGAATAAAAGATAAAATCAGGGTTCCTAAAATTTTTGACCAATGAATTTCAATGTCTTTTCCATGACCTTTCCAGAAATTTGTGATAACTGGATGAATCATTTAATCAATGGAATTCATTTTTTCAACGATTATACTTATTATTGTCTCTCTCTAAAAAAAAAAAAAAAAAAGAAACAAAAGAAACAAAAACTTTCTAAAACCCCTGGAGAAAGACCACTTTTTGTTCTATAGAAAATAGTTATTGGCTGGTAACATTTGCCACCCAATGAATCATACAGGCAGTTACTCTCAACAGTCAGACTGATGTTATCATGTGAGCAGGAAGTACTCAATTCTCAAGTACTCACAAAGAGAATTATCAAGTAAAATAAATTGAAAGCTGAGCATAACTACAAAAATGTATATTCACAATAGAAATTGTTATGACTTATAGAATTGTATTAATTTACATAGAGAACATAAACTTGGGAATCTAAAATGCAGCATCCCCCAACTAGACTGGTCACCATCCATTTAAAGGTAGGGTGGGCAATTTTAGAGAGGCTAGCAATAGTAAGCTAGCTTTGAAAGATCCGACCCTCCCTTCAGAGCGCTCTCCAAAGCCACACCTCCTCAGAAACACATGAATGCACACAGAAGTCTGCAAGGGACAGCATTAAATTATCTTGAAGGGGTGGATCACACTTGTCATGTTTGGTTTGATTAAACGAACCCTGGTGCGATCGCTCAGTTAGTGCGGTTCGTTTGAACACATGTGAACGCTGCCGTCCGAACCCTGGTGCGCAAAAAAGATGGGTCTCGGTCCGCTTCCAAACGAACTCTGGTGCGGTTCGATTGATATATGAACGCGACACGGACCAAAGACGTGTAAACCAACCAAAAACAGGACGTGATGTCACAAGATGCGACGCTACAAGTCACTGATTTGACGACGCGGAAAGATCGGTGTATCCAAAATGAGTCGAGGGCAAACGTGGAGCAACGAGGAGGTGAAGCGCCTCATCAATATTTGTTTCTGCATACAACGGAGGAAATCCTGCTGCTGTTTTGAATGTTTTATGAGCTCTTCGTGATTCTCAGCTGGTAAAAATAAAGCATTTGTACACCCATTAAATGATCACGTTTAATCCAGAACACAGCGTTGTTGTGAATGTTCGGGAATGAAGCTCCGTCGTGAAATATACGTCATAAAAGCCGACCAATCAGGTTGTGACCGTATCCCTATGCCTTTGGTTCGGTAACTTAAAATTCGCTGCTAAATATGCCAGTGTGAACTCTAAGCGGACCAGGACTATATGTTTTGCTTTGTTTTTTGGTCCGGACCAAACGAACCAAACCAACCGAACTACAAGTGTGAACGCACCCTTAAAAGCACATAACATTTTAAGAATGATAAACAACTTAGAGAGTTGTGACTTGCACCACCTGACTGCTGCAGATTAAAATTGGCACTGATAGTGTTGACAAGGAAATGCATAAATCAGAGTCTGAGGACAGCTCAGAGCAGAACGTAACGAGTTGCCATCTCTTAATTACAGTAATTACGACATGGTGTGAACGCAGCATATGCTTAGTGTTTTGGTGCTGCTGTTTGTTTATGGCACTCCACAGACTTCCACAGAAGCTTTATATACATTTTGAATAATAATACCACTTCTATTATTAATTGCTATCAGGATGTGAAGAGAGATTCAACCGATATAACAAAACTGAAGCTTTAACTTAACCCAGCTTTAACTGAAATTGACTGAAAAATGAGAGAAGTCGGTAATAGACCTTCACTCTTAGTCTTAAAGGCACAATATGTAAGATTTATAGATAAAATATCATTTTACATTACATTACGATTACATTATCCCAGATATTTCCAAGAATGTTTAATTCCAGAGAAATAAGCAATATATCACTTATCGATGTCATCATACCCCTGTTACCCTCTATTTCCGGTTTTATTTCGTAGAAACTATGGAATCACCACGCTTATATCACCACACCAATATATTATGTTTTATTAGTCATGGGAACAACTGTTTGGATACATTTATAGTTATTATAGTGTTGTTATACAGCTCAACACTGTAGTTGAATCTCGTTTGCTTGATTTTCCACGAGTACCATGTTTTCACGATGCCTCAGAGGCGACACTATTTTGGCTAACATAACATAATCAGATGCAGCTTTATTTTTAGTAACAGTAATACAGCATTTTCTTTGCCATACAATGTTTTACAATGAATTGCATGCCATTTGGCAACGCAAGCCATCCAGCATTTATTAATATGATATTCTAATATCGATCAAGCTTACTGCAGTGTGCTACCAGTGTCTCACAGCAGCCGCCGAGCGAATGCATATATTACAACATCATTTTCAACCATTTTCAACACACTCAAATCTATCTAATATGATAAAACAGCGCTGCATTACCCTACATATGTTTGACTGGAAGAAGCGGAAGTGGCGACTACAGTAATGTTAGGGTGCGTTCACACTTGTAGTTCGGTTCGTTTGGTCCGGACCAAAAAACAAAAACAAAACATATAGTCGCTTAGCGTTCACACTGGCATTTTTAACAGCAAACCTAAAGTTAACGAACCAAAGGCATAGGGAACCGGTCACAATCTGACTGGTTGGCTTTTATGACGTATATTTCGCGACAGCGCTCGCTTACCGAACATTCAAAACAACACTGTGTTCTGGATTAAACACAATCATTTAATGGGTGTACAAATGCTTTATTTTTACCAACTGAGAATCACGAAGAACTTATAAAATGCTCAAAACATTCAAAAAGCAGCAGGATTTCCTCCGTTGTGTGCAGAAACAAATATTGATGAGGCTCTTCACCTCCTCGTTGCTCCACGTTTGCCCTCAACTCATTTTGGACACACCGATCTTTCCGCGTCATCAAATCAGTGACTTGTAGCGTCGCATCTTGTGACATCACGTCCTGTTTTTGGTTCGTTTACATGTCTTTGGTCCGTGTCGCGTTCATATATCAATCGAACCGCACCAGAGTTCGTTTGGAAGCGGACCGAGACCCATCTTTTTAGCGCACCAGGGTTCGGACGGCAGCGTTCACATGTGTTCAAACGAACCGCACTAACTGAGCGATCGCACCAGGGTTCGTTTAATCAAACCAAACATGACAAGTGTGAACACACCCTTAATTATCTCATCAATGAACATGATTTCTGTCCGTCGGATTCTTTTCCACCAGCTGTGAGGTAAAGACGACATCTCCCATGATTCCACGCTCAATCAACAGGCGACCTCTTGCGGCGAAAAATTACAAATTGTGCCTTTAAAGCTAAAATAACCATATATAAATTTAACTATTTTAAAATGCACTCCTTAAAAAAACCACTCCTTACCTGTGAGGCTCCTGAGGCGCAGTTCTCTCAGGCCGACTCCCACCTGACTGCGGTGGATGTTGTTGTGTACTGCGAGAGCGTAGCTGGAGTTATACAGCTGACTGCCTCGTATGATCCGCAGATTGTCCAGAGGAACCGAACGCACTGAGACGTGAGCTATCAGCACATACCCCTGAACCTCCACAATCCCCTGCACACAAAAACATTTGACATTTAAATTAATAGCAATTCTATTCTATTCTATTCCATCGTGAACCTTACTAAAACCAAATTTTACTTCAAGGCAGAGCTTTACTTGAAATAGAATGCTAAGATGGATTATTCCTGTAATTCAGTCCCATTTGAGCTGTTAACTTTTTAAAAATGATTATGCCTGTGTCATTTAAACTTTAAATATCTCTATAAATGGTATTGCAAACTTTCAGAAATATGCTCTGGTCAAACTCAGGCACACACACACATTATTCACTATAACGTGATTATTTACACATTGGCAAGAAAATGAGCAGGAGTTTGGAAACGCTTGAGCGCCAAAGAAATCCAACTGCTTTATATTAACTAAAGTCCCGTACCTGCAAAAAGGAGAGGTCTGGCGTGCCCTGCAGATGAGTGATCTCCAGGTTCCCATGAACTACTTGACAGCCTGTGTACAGCAGCCTGAGCATCTCATAATGATTCTCAAGACTGGAGGGTAAAGCCAGCTTCATATCTGTCCCGAGACATACTGAAAAGTAAAACACAGATACACACATTTTTTACCAGAGTAATTTTTGCATATGTCCCAATAGCCAATATGGCAGTTGCTTTGGACATACTGACACCTAGCAGTGTGGAGCAGCATTACACAAAAGTTGATATATAAATATAAATAGTTGACAAATCATTCTAATAAAAGTTGGATTGAGTTTTCAGTAAAATAGAGTTATCAAATTAATTGTTGGATGCAGCCCTATTTCCCAGACAGAGCAAGCAGTGAGTTCAGGTCATCTGAGATCAATGTATCAACCCTGATGAGACAACCTGCTCCATGTAAAATAAATCTTTTAAATATTGAGTTGTGCAGTCTTGACGTCAAAACCTTAAAGGCTTCCTTCAAGATTTCCATATAATGGGGTTTTCAATAAGGTCTAAGGTAAACGTATCTTGACGATACTTGGACATTTTGTTTTGCAACGTAAATTACACACCCATAACGAATTTTTTTTCTTTTTTCTAATAAGTAAATAGATAGAAATGTGTGTGTGCAGTTTACATTGTAGAACAAAACATCCAAGTACCGTCAAGTTGTGTTTACCACAGATCTTATTTTACTCATATTCAATTGAAAAACCCCATTATGAAAACCTATACGAAAATCTTGTGAAAACCAGTCATGGATTAGTCTGGGTTTTGATCTCTGCGCCACTCTATTGATTTTAAACCTATTGTTTAAAAATAATATTCATTTTATTTTTAAATGGAGGAAAAATGACTGTGTACCTTAAAAAATTGACTACTTTTTGAGGTACATTTTAAAATTTATGAAAACTTCTCACAAATACATTCTGACAAATAACATGTCTATGAACTTTTTAACAATGATACTGTAGGTTAAATTATTAAAGAATGTATCGTGGCTCTTATTGTAAGCTGAAAGCCTTATCAACAAATGAACCAATCTGATCTCACAAGAAAATGTGAGAAAACTATTTAATATCATATTTATACAAAAATGAAAAAAAAAAAAAAAGAATTAGAACTTGCCATCATTTTGGGCATATTAACATATTTAATTATTGCAGGTTTATGTAACATTCTAAGAATGCATTTTATTGTTTTATACTGAATCTGTTTTTGTGCAAGTTAGAAAAGTAAATGCATGTTCACATTCACTCCACAACTACAATAAGCATCATGTTTACACAGCCCACACATTGCCTGTGCACTTTACTCCCCACTTCTCCGAACATGGGGACAGGAGAGGTGCCAGTTAAAAAATGGGAAAACAAAGTAACTTGCATTATTTATTTGAAAAAGGAACTCAGATATTTTATTGTAAATTTAAAAGTAATACAATGTCACTTGAAAAAAGTAATCTGATTACTTTCATTAATTGTAATGTGTTACCCCAACACTGTTTATAGTTGTGCTATAAAGTTATTCCCTTTAGTAAGACGGGTATGCAGGTAATAGAGGTCCCCTCTCAAGAACTTTTTGTGGAGCAGTTTTTTAAGCTACGCACGGCATGGTAGTATTTGAAAAATGCATATCGTAGGTGAAATTGAAACCGGTATACCACATGAACTGGTAATAAAGTGTGCATTAATATCACTTTAAATGTATTATTCAATTGTCTTTTTAAATGCACACAGGATTTGTTTCATTTACAGTCATGGCTACTGTCCTCCTGTCTTGGCTTTATCACACTGTTACTCTGTGCAGGATACTGTAAATAGATGTGTTTGGCACTCACTCTGAGTGTCCATGTCATGACAGAATGTGTGCATGTGTAGCGCTGTACTGAGATTTGTGCATGTGTGTGGAAGACATTTGGTGACTTGGTGCCCTCATCTGACAATAGACTTTAAACCATTTCTATTACAAGTTCAATGAGGAAACATGTGTAGTTTATTTTTTGATTTATTGATGTTTGAAGTCAGTTAGTTCCGGTTACATAAACTGCTAAAATTGTTTAAGACTGGTCATAACATTTTTTTAAAGTCAGTTACATAAAAACACAGATCGGTCTCATTTGAATCTGAAAAGTGATTACCACTAGTCAGACTAGTTCTTAAAGGCTTAGTTCACCCACAAATGAAAATTCTGTCATTTATTACTCACCCTCATGTCGTTCCACATCCGTAAGACCTTTGTTCATCTTTGGAACACAAATTAAGATCTCTTTGATGAAGTCTGAGAGGTTTCTGTCTCTCCATAGAGATCCAATGCAACTACCACTCCAAGGTCCAGAAAGGTAGGAATGAGTTCATTAGAGTAGTCCATGTGACTCCAGTGGCTTAAGTGAAGTGAAGTGACATGAGTGCTTTGTGCAAAAAAAACATAATTTACCACTTTATTTACTAAATAATGTTATCCAAAGCATGCAATGCCAGCTCTCGCGTGAACACAACACACATGTGCCGTGAACGAACATTGCAGATCAATATTTTGTAATTAAAGTGGTAAATGCAATGTTTATGAAGCAAAGCACTCACTTTGCTTCATAAACATTGAGTTTAAGCCACTGGAGTCACTGATTTTTCCCAAATCAGTAACATCATTTATGAATTTGACAATTAAAAGGTTAAAATCCTGAATATATATATTTTTTTAATTTAGTAGTTTTGATCAGGACTGAGGTTGATTAATAGATTTAAGCAAAAAAATTTGGAAAAAATATTTATCTGATACATTTTTAAAGCAGTTAAAATCATAACGAAAGGGTCGTGAATTTGCCCACAGAGTACGGTTGAGTTTTTGAACATTTTCAAAGCATTTTCCCAAAATATGTGTCAAAATAAGATTTGTCACCAAAAATCATTCCATTTGCTGAAACACGGAGAAAGTTATGACCAAATTAAGACTCAAAAATTCCCCATAGTGGATGAAAACATCCCGAACAGCACATAAGCGTTAATGGTGTCTTTTGCTTACCTTTCAGGACCTTGGAGTGGTAGTTGCATTGGATCTCTATAGAGAGACAGAAACCTCTCAGACTTCATCAAAAATCTTCATTTGTGTTCCGAAGATGAACGAAGGTCTTACAGATGTGGAACAACATAAGGGTTCGTTTTTTGGGTGAACTAACCCTTTAAGACACGGTCTTAACACAGTGGTTATGTTATGCAACTGCGGCAATGAAAATTCCCAAATAAGAGTGATTAAATTTTTTGTTTTTTGGATATGCTATCATGAGACATTTTTGAAAGCGCTGTTTTTTTGTAGTGACAGAAGTGACATGCATGCATGCTGATGGTACTGAGATTGAATAATAAGTCACTGTTTTCTCCAGTTCACACTTCCTTTCCAAGTTCCGTTCCTCCTCTTTCATCATCCTAAAATTCCCTCGTCTCTATGCATTTGTGTGTATAGGGGCCTTGAATTGAAAACAACTCTTTTCATCCATGTCTCTGCAGCTCTGTTCTCTTTCTCTCTCTCATTGTACTTCTGTTTCTACATAATAATTTTTTACTCTTACTCAAACTTGATTTAGACTGACTGAAGAGTTATTATACATCACAAACGTATCGCCAATGACATCCAAATCCACAGGTTTACACACACACACACACACACACACACACACACACACACACTCTGAGTACCTCTGACTTTTGTTTGTTTGTTTTATGCTGCTGTCTACATCAATAAATCACCCAGGCCAATTAACTTGCTGATATTTGGATATTTTATCGGCACCGCTTGTCTGATAAACAGTAGTTGTAGATGTTATCTGTATATGGAAATTGCATTTCAGTGGACCTCTGCATGGGCATTGTTAACAATATCCAACAAGACAACATAAAACACCAAGCATCTACAAAGATAGGTCAAATCAACAAATTATTAACTAAGTTCTCGAAAGCAAAAAACGGATTTACAAAATAGAAAAGATTTCCTAAAAGTTAAGTGCTTGTAGTAGGTGAACTGGCCCTCCCCTGCTAACTTACAATAAATAATCTATATTTTTAAAGGAAATAAGGATAAAATTAGGGTTGCACAGGGAGAAAAATACAATTGTGATTCCAAATTTCTTTTTTCAAAGCTCCAGGTCTGCTGTGCTTGTACATATGGCAGAATTTGGCCAAAGTAAAGTGTGTGATTAATGATTATATATCTATATAATAATAACAACAACAATTATTATTATTATTATTATCATTATTATTACTACTAAATAAAAATATTAAACAAAATCTGAAATATTACTATTGTAACAATTAACTAAATATTTAAGAAAATAATATAACGTTAATCATTTTATTTTAAAGTACAACTGTAAAATTACAATACTACTATTAATTATGTGTTATTTTGGTGAAAAACATATCATAAACGCAAGCTCACTCGTACCTTATTGATTCTTTCGGAAACTCAAACGTGCTGGTGACACGCGAGAATGAATCTTATTGGTTCCCATGCGTGAAGCAATTTTCATTTTTGGATGAGCTGTACCTTTAATAACACTGTTCTTGCGAAAGTTCAAACGCGATGTCAGGGCAGGCGCCACCAGGGGGCGTGACTATCTATGAATGTGAAAATGCATTTTAATGTTAAAATAGAATACACTATTTAAAAAATAAAGTAGACTAAAGGTGTGGCGAAACATTTTTTTCATAAGTTACATTTTTGAAAGTATTGGCCGAGGCAATTTTCCTTTTTGTTTTATGTAGCAATATTATTCAATGCTCTACCATCTGTATTTTCTCTGTATCTTTTAGTTTCATAGTCGAGGCGGCAGAAGGTTTGTTTACGGTCCGACAAAAAGGTAACTGGTTGTATTTTGCATTCTGCCATCACTCCCTTTCGTTATTTCAGAGCGTGACACGTGAGAATGAACCTCATTGGTTCTCACGCATCAATCAAGCATGTTTGTTTACCAAGTTTAAGTGTTCTATATATGTTTGCTTGAACGAAGTTCGTCATAACGCGATCATGTCTTTTCAGAAGACTTAAACCGCTCAGGTCAAATAGATTTCTTTCGTCTCCTCTTCTCCAACCTTTTAAAGCATCAGAGTTTTGGGTAATGGGAAGGACTAAAATCTCTCAGATTTCATTAACCCTTGTGCATTGCTCAAATTCACTACCCTTTCGTTAGATTTTAACTGCTTTAAAAATGTATCAGATAAATATTTTTTTCAAATTTTTTTGCTTAAACCTATTAATCAACCTCAGTCCTGATCAAAACTACTAAATAAAAAAAAATCAGGATTTTAACTCTTTAAAACGTTAAAATCTGATGCTGCACAAAAACGAACAACGCATCAAAGCCAATGTTGTTTCTGATCTTTGACACGTTTTTTTTCCCAAATCATTTATGAATTTGACAATTAAAGATTTTTTTTTTTTAAATTTAGTAGTTTTGATCAGGACTGAGGTTGATTAATAGATTTAAGCAAAAAAATTGGAAAAAAATATTTATCTGATACATTTTTAAAGCAGTTAAAACGAAAGGGTAGTGAATTTGCCCACAGAGTACAGTTGAGTTTTTGAAAATTTTCAAAGCATTTTCCCAAAATATGTGTCAAAATAAGATTTGTCACCAAAAATCATTCCATTTGCTGAAACACGGAGAAAGTTATGGCCAAATTAAGACTCAAAAATTCCCCATAGTGGATGAAAACATCCCGAACAGCACATAAGGGTTAAAAATATCTTCATTTCCGTTCTGAAGATGAACAAGGATCTTATGGATTTGGAAAGGACATGGTGAGGGTGAGTAACTGATGACAGAATTTGACTTTTTAGCTGAACTATGCCTTTAATAACAGCTACGCCAATAAAATTTCAGTCAAATCTGCTGTGTTTCTGGTGAAAATGTGAGCACATTTTGCAGAAATACTTTACTTATTTTGTGCTTTAAAACAAACTGACATAATAAGTGATGAATGTAGTAGCAAAATGTCACGCACACATTCCTCGTCATTGGAAACTTGTTGTGTCACACGGTGTTAGAGCTGCTTTTGGTCTCTAGGACAACAACACAAGAGAGACAGATTGAATATAAATCAGTGCTCTTTACCTGCGCAGTGAGCAAATTCACCACACCTACTCTTGGTGTGCGGCCAGACAGGAAGTAGAATGTGTACTTCACTAGCGTGTACTCAGTAGGTTTTCAGCTGCCAACCTCTGTTAACCGCTGCTGTCACGGAGACTGATCTCACAGACAACAATACAGAAAACAGAGCGCGAGCTGACATTTACAGCCACCAAAGATCAACTGCTGCCTAAGAGGTCCTGACCACAGTTATAATAAGAGAAACACCAATAAGACCCTTTACAACTGGCCACAGGAACAGGGTTTCCAAATGGGGTATTTGTCCCTTAGGCCTTGACCTCAAATGCTGCTGAATGCAATGCATCAAAACTCGATAAAACTTTCAATAACAAAGCGGTGACAAAAACACTCAACTAAAGGAGACGTTTATTCAATTTGTGAACCAAGGGCATAAACAAAATAAGTGTTATCTTTTGTTTATTCATTCAATTACACAAGCAACAGCTTTTTACAAAACATATCAGAGCTTTTCTACAAGCATATTCTATTCTTGCTCTCTTGTAGTCAGTCACACAACAAACAAGAATTACTCAACGGACAGGAAGAACAGGATTTGGACGAGACCTTGTGTCTCTGTGTTTGTGAAGCGTGTATCACTCCGTTCTGACACACTGCTACACGCATTCCAAAATACTGATGGGATTCACGCATGCATATGCCGAACTAATGCATACGAGCATTCCTGACGGATAATGACCTTGAACATACTTTACATATAGAAGCTTTCCTGGAGGAAACCAAACACAGCGTTACAACACACAACAACAGCCTGCTTGCACAATAGTCGAGAATTCATTAATGAGATTGGCTAGTTTTTATAAAGGGTTTGATCTCTTTTGTGGTGATGCTTTAGTTGTTCAGTTTGCCTATTGCAAAAGGAAATTTTATAACATTCAATATTTATTTACTTATGGGTTTAGCGCCTCTACAGTGACCCAAAGCTGTGACTGGAAATATGTCGGAAATCTACAGTGATGGTAGACGGTAAATTAAATCAGAATGTGCCTTATTTATTTACTTTTTTATTTGATCTGTATTTGTAGGTAATTGTTCCCAAATGAGAATTTCAATCAACTAATTCCAATGTATTTGGAAAAAACATTTTCCCTTTGTTTTTTGTGAACCAGTGTCAGTGTCTTTGGCTGTTGCATTACGTATCAGGCTATTTTTGTCCACTTTGCCATATTCATTGTGTTTTAAAACTTGGAACGTGAGACAAAAATTAAATTAACTACTTTGATGACATTTTTATAGTGCTTTTCCACCATTTTTGGAGCTTAGCAGCCTGTATTATTCACCATTCACTGTCATTGTATGTTAAAAAAAGAGCAGCACGAACATTCTGCTAAACATCTCTTTTTCTGCTCCTTAGAAGTAAAATCTATTTGAAACAACATGAGGAATTAAATTAAGACAGCATTGTCATTTTTGGGAGAAAATATTTTTTTAAGATTGTATTTTATTTGTTATTAAAGGGTTAAGGGTTCACCCAAAAATGAAATTTCTGTCATTAATTACTCGCCCTCATGTCGTCCCAAACCCGTAAGACCTTTGTTCATCTTCAGAACACAAATGAAATCCGAAAGGTTTGTTTTAATCTTCCTTAGAAAGCAACAAAATTACACATTCAAGGTCCAGAAAAGTAGTAAAGACATCCTTAAAATCCTCAACATGACCACAGTGGTGTAACCTTTTTTTTTTTTTTTTTTAAAGATTTTAAACTGTGGGGGAAACAAAACCTAAAACAAAAATATCTGCACGAAAAATTGATTTCTATTAACTTATGAAAGCACGACAATCACAAGACAAACTACAGCAGAAAATCTGCCTATACTCTTTTCCAGTCTCATCCTTTTTAACATTGAAATCTTAAATTTATTGCAACCCTTAACAAAAAACATCTGACTGCTATAGGGGCCCGTTCACACCTTCACAAGAATGATAACTATAACAATAACCACACAAGCGTTCACACCAACTGACAGTAATGTTCAGTCTGTCTTCTGCTACTTTAATGCTCTACTCGGGTGGATTCTGATTGGCTGTCAATGATTTTATCGTTCATCAGCTGAAACAAATCATTCTAAAAGTGATTCTGTGTTGGTGAAATCTCTATTCTTGTTGAATTGGAATGTTTATTAAAACTTCATAGTTACCATCCTTGGTGTGAAAGCGCCTTTACTCCGATAATAACCATTGAAACAGCAGACCAGTAAATGTGTTGTGACACTTTCAGCTAACAGCATTGCTAAAAGCCCATTACAGGTTCTGAAACATGTAAAGCATATCTACGACAGCTCCGTACACCCGCGACAACTGATAACCGAGCACAGCGGCGAACCCAATCTTACTTTAGCATCTGCACGCACAACATGTACTCATGCATATGCAGAATCAGATGGCAAAAAGTCTGACAGGGACTGAGCTTGCTTAGTTTTGAGATCACATTAGACAATGTCCCATGCAAATGTCCCAATGCCATTGTTTATGGATTCTGCTTGTCAACAAGACTGAATGCTTCCTGCAGGTTGTTGACAATCTGAGCATCTCAAGGATGCTTAACCCTTTAAAGGCTGAGATATGAAAGAATAGTCAGTAAAGGTTTATTGAAAATAATAATAAAAAAAAATCTTTTAAAAAATGATGCATGTGTGGTTTCTCAATACTCAATATGGAGCTCATCCTCAAAGGAAAAACAATTTTATTTTCTTAAAAAAGCAATTATGGATAATCAAGTTGCTTCAGTCAAGTAGTGTTTATCTTAAAATATTACTAAAAGAAGTTATTATTGTTCTGTTTACTTTAGCAAAAAAGAAATGTGCACCATGACCTGAAGGGGAATATTTTTAATGACACTAGAAACATGAAAAAATCAAACCCTCACATGCAGACACACATTCATATGTAATCAGAAGCTGACAGTTACACTGAACTTTAAAACAAACGACCTTTGGAATAACTTCGTTCAGCGGGCAGGAGTGTATGATTTCCTAAGGAAATGCAAATTCTTCCTCCGCTGAGTGCATGTACAGTACACACAGAGAAATGAAAAGAAATGTGTACATTTAAGTAAAAAACAATAATAGTTTATGCCATAGCGGTATTTCTGTGTCGTGTTTAAGCTGGAACATAACTTCCCAGCAATTCAGTTTCGTACGCAAATTTTTGTTAATCTCTGTGAGATCGCTGAATCTATTGTTTTATGGGTTACTCAGCTTGATATAATAATAACACACACAGAAAAGCACTTAAACATACCATGGTTCTACTTTGGTATCATGTCAATACCATGCTTTTGGTAGAACCATGCAATTCTTTTGCTTAAAGTAATATGTACATGGTTATTACTCAGTACCTGTTGTATATATCAAAGTACTATAGTACTTCTCAAACTACAGATTGTGCCATGGTGCTGCCAGGGTACATTTGCATGTCTGCAACTACTATTATTAATTAAATGCAATTGTTTTTATAATTAATATTAGCATCATCATCATGTTGTTGTTGTTGTTGTTGTTCCGTGTTCATGACCCAATTAGTACTTATTGTTAAAATAATAACTTGTGCATCATCATTATAATCATGTTGTTGTTGTTCTTATTCTGAACTGATTGTATTATTACAAATTTGGATTTGGATTACATTTTGGTTCACAGGAGGATGTTATGAATATTTAATAAATTCATAATTTCAAAACAGTCTGTATATTTTTTTTTTTTTTTTGTAAGATACCAGGAGTTGTGCCCATTAAACACATGAACTCTTGGCTGTCAGGTTTCAGCGCTATTGTCATGCAGAAGTTGCAAATCAAGTTTGTGCGACATACTTCACCTACGACTATTGCGCCAACAGTGTGAGAAAAAAACACCGACGGGATTTTCTTTTAATTTAACCACTTTAAATTAGCCTAAATTAGTTACATTTAGAAAAGTTTAAACGGTAAAGCTCTTTACTCGTTTAAAACAACTTCTCATATTGTAAATTTGAACCACACTGCAAGCGACGCGACAAAAAAAAAAGCTCGAAACCTTGAGCTCGAACAGTCGCGTGAAAATGGGCCCCGCGCGCCGGTCGCGCCGTCACGTCTTCAGCGGAGTAGATGGGGTGTCAACCGCTCGAGAAGCAGTTTCAACACACGAATGTGTCCCGCTGCTGTTTGTTCGTGTTAAACTCTCTTTCTGCTCTGTAAATTTAGATTAACGTAGTATAATATGGGAATTTGGGGATAGTTTGGAAATGTGTGGAGATGACCCACCTTCTCTCCCTGTAGCGGCTGTAATACCCAACAGCAGCAGCAGGACCCAGACGAGCCCAAAACTTCTGTCCGCCTCCATCGATTAGTCCTCCATTAGTTAATAGTCCTCCAATTCATACCCAGATCACGAATATGTTACACAAATCCACCTCGTGTAGTTTCGGTGCGTTCAATATACCTGTTTTCTTCTCTTTGTTATTGCCCGAATACCAACAACTTCCTGGCATGAGCGAGTGCGCCAGACTCTCCAGTCAGTGTGTGTGTGTGTGTGTGTGTGTGTGTATGTGTGCGTGTGCTATAATGCGCGCGCTCCCGCGGAGGAGTGGCAGTACAGATTGACTCCAGGCCAGCAGTACAGCAGCTCCACTGACACATTCAGAATCAGAATGAGCTTTGCTGCCAAGTCTACGCGTTTAAAAATGTTGTTTTGGTCAGCGAGAAGACAGGTAATAAAAATTAAATAAGTGAATATATAAATCAATAAATAAAAATACACAATATGCATAATGAACAATAGACAATATATGTATGTACAAGTATGTTATATACAAATGCAATTGTGACGAGCAGGGCGGGCGAGAGCCGTGAGGGAACTGCGCGAGGCCGGTGATGCGTGATAATGAGCGTCAGCTGCGCACTGCACCGGTCTCGTATCTCTCACGGAGGAGCTCGGGAAGCATAAAAGAGGAGCAACGACAGTGAAGGACGAGAGAGGACCAGGCCTGGATTTTATGTCGTGTTTTTATTATTTCTTTCGTTTTGTTGTTTGTTTATTTATTTGATTAAAGTTACCTTGAATGTTCGCCAGTTCCCGCCTCCTTCTTCCCGTACTTAAGAACTGTATTACAGCAATGTAAAGTGAATAAGAGGTATATATGCTAAATAAATATATTAGTGTAAATATTGTTGTGTGTTGCACATTTTTATTGCTTGTTCATGAGGTGGATGATCTGAGGAAAAAAACTTTTCTTGGGCCTGGCAAGACGGCAACAATTTGAGGAAGTGGCCTGGATATGAGGGGTCCAGAGTGATTTTGACCTTAGGTAAGCTACTTATAGTTTTCGTGACAACACTATACTATGTTTCTAATTAAATTCTATTAGCCACTGTCATTCAGATATGAGAAACTATTTGCTTCTGAGTAGTATTTATTACAATTTTATTCATGAGAATTTTTAATTGAACTTTATGGTAAAAGTTCAGAAAAAAAAAGTTGTTAGTAATTATTGTAGGCCAAAAGAATGAGCATTAGTATCTTATATATATAGTTACTGGAAAAACTGGAATGGTAACTGTTCAATCTTGATTAACTCTTTCACGGGTTCACACTTATAATTAGATAAAGGTTATGCGTATTTGGGGTCCTGTCTGGGGGAAGGGCCCCGAGCTCAGAATTTGCCTCGAACCCAGAGTACTCCGACTGGTATAGTGATAGGAATAGATAGAACTAGAAGTGAGTAGGTTAATTTAGGTTTATTATCTGAATATGTTCCTCCTGAACTTTGTTAATAAAACTTCCTTTAAAAAGTGAACATTTATTATTATAATTTTTAAAAAAGGAATTTTTTTATGCTAAAACTATGCATTTCTACTGGCAGTGGCTGCTTTTCTCAAAAGTCAATAGACTTGGGGAAAATTCCAGAGAATGGCATGTGTTGCCAAAAATGTCTCTTTTTTTCTCACATTGATAGTGAGTGTGTTTGTACCCCAAGCTCAGACTCTGAGTAGGCAGAAAGAGGAGGAGGAAGAATAAACCTCTTTCATTCAAAACTATCTGGAGTCTTGTCACCAACATGACCCCTCATAATACAGCCCGAGAGTGGGTAAACCTTACTCCAGTTTTTCATATAGCTGTATATTTAATGCATTTTCAGTGTGCATTTATTTATACCAAAGCAAATTTCTTTGAGACAAATGCTTTTACAGTCTTCTTCCAGAAGGTAATCAGGTGCTATTAGGTAGAACTCGAGTACATGTTCAGAATAGCATATAATCTAGGCTACTTCTATTTTTGGAGTATGTGCACATAATTGGTTAACTGGATAACCTGCTACATTTGTGAAAATACATTATATTTCAAAAATAATAGACACACTGCAAAAAAGTATCCTGTTTAATTTACAATAAAAAACTGCAGCTTTGGTTGCCAGAAATTTACCATAAAAAATATTGTGACTATGCTTCCAGAATTACGGGAAACACAGCGTCAACACTAACACTCGCTGCAAAGGTATTTCCAAATTCTTCTTACTTCTAAGCAAAGGACGAAAAAGAAGTTAGCCATGAGTATATCAGAATTCGGGACCATAACTCACGTTCAATCTCTGGTACATTATGTCTGCACAAGAATAAGTTGCTGGCTGCAGTTCACTTAATGGCCACCGGTGTCGCTAATAACATAATGATAACCGGTAATACAGGTAGCGCAACAGAAAGCCGCACTATGAAGCAGTTATCCGTTTCGTTCATCCTGACTACCAGAGACGGTGTTACATTAGTGGATATTCGCAGCGCCAGCCAAATAGCTAGAAAAATATATGCCAACAAAGTTATGTAGTGACATGAGCTGAGCTGAGGTCATATAAGCCACTGCAGCTCAGCAACCCACCTCTTTTGCTTTCTCACCTATAGATTAGGTCGTAGTGTTATTAATTCTCATTGTCAAGTAAAGCTTTCTAGGAGCAATTTTTCATCCTGCAAGCTGTGACGATACTTTTGTTTGCATTGGATTGAATTCGGAATGGATTGTCCTCATAACAATTCTTGGTGAGTTCTCACAAGGTGCAACTTCATTCACGGTTCTATCCAGGGCCTTTTGTGGTATGTGACTATTATTTCAGAGTTGTTCCTTTTGTCCATCGCGGCTACGCGCTGTTGAGTTACGAGCCATTTGATGGCTGATTGTGTGTTTTCTTCCCAGAAATCTAGTGAAGTGACAAATCTAGTGTCAGTTGTCTAGTGAAGAGCCTACTTTTTCACCTTAGACTCCTCATAGCCCCTACCTTGACTCTGTCTACATGTGCTTCACATATTTCCAAGATCACCAAAGTAGATGATGTATTGAAAGTTCTTTGGGTGGCAGTGGCCCATCTTGGCCTTGATGTATGCCCTACACATCTTGTTCAGTCTAGTGTATTTTTTTTTTTGCAGACCTTTACCTACCTATGGATTCCTATGCTATGCCTGCATGTAAAGACTTCATAGCAGAATTTTTGAGTGCCCTCAAAGGACCAAGTATGACCAAAAGGCGCTCCAAAACTGCTCAGCTTCAATGGCAGTCCAACAGCCAGTTGCTGCACTGGTGGTGTCACCAGATGAGGTACTGTGGGGGAACGTCTGATGCCCTACTGTTGAGTGTGGCTGCACAGATTCCTTTCTAAAGCAAGTGTGTGAGTCAGTTGCCTACATCACTTGGGCTGAGAACAATTCATTTCGGCTCCTTTTAACTTTTTGGAGCCTATCATTTTGCGCCGAACCCCAAGTTTTTGGGTCACATTCTAACTGTTGTGGTAGACCCGTTTCGTTCACTGGTCAGCTCTCTCTCTCTCAAGAAATTCTTTCATTGTTGGCGAAGAGTGATAGAGGAAGTTCATCCCCTAGTTCAGAGGGAGGGGTTTTACTCAATGTTTCCAAGCAATATGGAGGATTTCATCCAATTTTAGACTTGAGGAGACTCAATAGGTTCTTAAAGAAGTTCCCGTTTAGCATGTTGCAAGTGACTGACTTTCTTCGGTCACTGGCAGAAAGAGATTGGTTCACAATTGTCGACCTAACGGATGCTTATTTCCATGTTTCTTGGCAGAAGTTTGGTATGGAGAAAGTAGATCTATTTGCTTCTGAAAACACAACTCTCTGCCCATTGTGGTTTGCCCAGATGGAAGCGTCCAGTCCATTGTGGAAGGATGCACTGTCCCAGATTGTCCACGGTATGCTTTTTTTATGCCTCCGATTCTTCTGTTGTGGGAGACACTTCACAGGATTGCTCAGGGCAGGCACAGGGTTCTTCTGTCTGTCCAAACCACAGTTTCCCTTGCTCATAACCTTGTTGGTGGGCAGACCAAAGCAGCTTCCTTTCAAGAGGGATCTGCTATTGTAGTTGGACAGTCCGACTACAGTTGTGGGTCTGGCCTCTGGGACCAACTCTGAAACTTCAGAGGTCATTCACACTGTTCTGAATGTGAGGGCTGCTTCTACATGAAAGCTTCATGCCTATAAGTCTAAGTCTGCGATTTTGACCTTGTACCATCCCCAGTTTCTGTAGTTTTGAGCTTCCTTAAAGGTCTTTTAGACAGCATCAAATCAGCCTCCACATTAAAGGTTTACATGGGAGCCATTTCTGCACATCACTCACCTGTAGAATGTTCTTCTCTGGACTTCCACCACTTAGTCTGCAGTTTTTTAAAGGGTGCGAAGTGCCTCAATCCTGCTCACTGCCCTCTTTCTACAGTGTGGAAGTTACCTCTAGTGTTGGAATCTCTTTGTCAATCTCCTTTTGAACCAATGGAGGATGCACAACCTTCCTTCTGGTTGTGGCTTCCACAAAGAGGGTTGTTGACCTTCATGTTCTGTCTATGAGTCAGTCCTGTACGAGGTGGAAACCAGAAGGTACTGGTGTTATCCTTTGGCCCAAACCATATTTCCTCCCTAAGGTGCGACTGCACCAGTTTATTAATCAGTGTATTGAACTATATTCCTCCCAACCAACAGCTCTTGAACAACATTCCCGGCTCCTGTGCCTTGGGTGAGCTTTGAAAATGTATATAGAAGCTACAGCGCAGATAAGGCAATCAGAGCAGTTGTTGTCTGTTATGGGGCAGAAGGAAAGGTGCCCCTTTATCTAAGCAGTTGTTGAGGTTATTGCTTTGGGTTACAAGAAATCTCAGCCTTTGACCATCATTTGCCATTCCACCTGGGATACTTCCTCTTCATGGGTGGTGTTTAACTTACAGACATCTGCGTGGCAGTGATATGGTCCTCTCCTTGTAAATTTACAAGATTCTACATCAATGTTGCTGTTTCTCAGAATGAGAGCTCGTCTTTGCCAGTAATCCTTTTTCTGGAAAATTTTTTCCTCGTGACCCTCTTATTATGGGTCATCCACTAATATAACAGTCTCTGGCGGTCAGGAGAAATGAAACAGAACCTGGTTACGCATGGTTCTGTGAATTCCAGATGACCGACAGAGATTCCTCTCACTCGGAATGCGAGAGGCGCTTCGAAATGCGGCGCTAAGCTGCACTGACTCATATCCTCTCACCTCAGCTCATGTCACTACATTTCATTGGGAAACGTTTTCGATCTGTTTGGCTGGTGCAGCGATTATCCACTAATATAACGCCATCTCTGGCAGTCAATCCGGAATTTACAGATATGAAACACCTATTCACCAGCTATTGTGTGTTACACCTTAGCAGCCATAGAACCAACTATTATCCTTAGTTTACACACTATATGAATTTGTTAAGTAAAATGACTACATTTTTATTATGTAGTAGATGTTTCATAAAAGGCACTTGCAGTTCAGTGCCAAGACTATTCAAAATACAGCACAACCTCTTGTGGTGTTACTGAAATAAACATAGGCTTACCAGTAAAAGAATTAATACAGAGCAATTTTATTAATTTTCTTAAGGTTTCTTTATACACATTTGGGCCTGTGTACAGTTGGTGAAGAAAGGTGCATTACAATACCAAGACAAAGAAAGAGAGCAAGAAAAAGGGACAGAAAGAGTGAGAATTAAGAGAAAGTGAAGGTAATGGAGATATACAGGGCAAGTCCATGTTGAGCCTGTAGATGGCCACAATCAAACTGGCCAATGAAAAAGGGGGAGAATTTGGAGCTTCTGTGGGACATTAACAATTAGAATACCCAGAAGCCACCTCTCGTGTTTCAGCATTATTACATTACATACAGACGACAGTGTCAAAAATGTAATAATAAAAGTAATAAATGCTTTTCAGAAAGCAACCAATTACCAGTCTGGCCATACAGTAAATCTCATTCACTTTCTTTTTGGTTTCTTTGATGTGAAAAAGGTCAAGTTTACATTCAGCATGCAGGTTATTTTAAAGTACAGCATACTAAATGATAAGTTTCCAATTCATAAATTTGCAGAAAATATAACGAATGACTTGCGTTCTGCTTTAGAAATATATAGAACAAAATATGAAACATGTTTTAAGGGAAGCTGAAATTATATTCTAGAATAATAATATAAATTTTAGTATCACTTGTGTCCATAAACAATTATCTTGCTTTAACTTGGTCATCTCATTTAATTGAACATTCCAGGAGAATTTGTGACGTGCTGTCAATCACCACAGAAAATGATTTTAACTTTGATTGGATAAATAATAAAAAATAGATGTGTTGAGCTAGATACTTACAACTGAAATATATGGGTTCTACTGTACACTTTAAAACAAAAGGTTTCATATAGAACCTTAAAGGATTCTGTCAGGTGCTTTATATGTACAACCTTTTAGGGGTTCCATTCATGGGATCATTTTGTGTTTTTAGATTTAATTAATTTCTAATTTTAATAAAACTTTGTTAATTAAACAGCTTGTAAACATACTTTATCACTAGAAGAACATTTAAATAAGCCGTTAAACAGTATTATGCAATCATTTAAGACATTTCTCCTTATATAGAACATTTTTGGCATAAAGTGTTCTTTAAAATTAAGTTAAAAACCGTATATTTTTCTAAGAGTGTAATGGACTTTCAGCAACATTGCAATCATACAAACTGTGGGATGTGTTGAAAATTCTGTGATGCTGATCGTAGAGCTTAAGTTGTATATAACCTGGAATTTTCCTTTAACGTTTAATCAAAATGTCAAACCAGACCTTCTGGTGAAAACTACAGACTTCTCTGTCACTTAAAAAGTAGTAGTTAGCGGTAAAACTCCCTCATAGTTATAGAAATACTGTAGCATTGACTTTCTACTCTTTAGGACTCTCAAAAGATAGATGCAATGAATTGTTGAGTCTGATCAGCGGTCCCACCATCACTGTTCTGGATACCCTTGTTGTCCCCTCCCCCTCTATACCGCTTTTAGCCTTTCTAAATGGCTATATTTACCCTCCAGGCCGATCATGCTTGCACTCTTGTTCGCACGTGCACGCGCACACACACACACACACACACACATAAAGTGCACAAGTGACGATTTGGAATGAAGACATGTCAGGCAATCAGATGTGGTTTTGGCTCCAGTTACAATAACTCTAGAATCTGTGTGAATTAATTTTTAAAATGTTACAAGAAATGGAGAAATAGTCTGGCACAAGTGAGTCGAGTGGATGGTGACAGATCTGTGGAGAAGTGCTGCCTTGAACAATTAAAAGATAAAAATGTAAGGCATAGTGTGACAAGTGTTCTGAAGAGAAGGAGCTTAATAAAATAAGGTAGCCATCAGGTTGCTATAGTAATAAATGTGTGAAAATGTGATGCACTACAAGCTCAAATTGCACAGCAATTAAACACACACACACACAAACAAGCACGCACACAGACAAAATCCTTCTTCGTCCCTTTACCTTCTGTGGAAAACCAAATCAAAGTAAAACTTTCATTGCAAAGGCATTCTTGGTGAAAATAAATGAAAGTCGCTCAAAAATCTAACAATCAAAATGAAAATGTGTCAACAAAAAGCACAAAGTGATTGAATATATATATAAAGTGTAAGGAAATGAAAAACAAAAATAAAGCAGCAACACCGAAAAACCCATAATATGTCAAAAAGAAAAGTCATTTCTTTTCTATTTCATATCATGCCACTCTTTAAATCTCCCTGTCTTAAAGTCAGTCTTTTATATTCAGGCAACAAGTAGCTCTGTGGTGGTGATATTAGGCATCCTCCTTAAAGTGCTTAAAGGAATAGCTGACCCAAAAATGACAAATCTGTCCTTTACTCGAGACTTTCCTCTATGGAACACAAAAGGAGACGTTTAGCATAATGTTTATGCTGTTTCAACTGCCCACTCTAAGCGGGACTCGAACTCGGGGCGCAGGCATGGGAGTCGAGTGCTCTAACAAGGAGGCTAAAGATTGCATGAGGCTAGAATGAGGTTTACACACACAGCTTTTTCAAGCCTACATCCGTGACACTCACAAATGACAACCCTACTGTTTGAACCGCCCGCTCTAAGCGGGACTCGAACTCGGGACGCAGGCATGGGAGTCGAGCGCTCTAACACGCACAGGTCTTCCCGTCCTATGTCTGTTATGTTTACACTGCTTTTTTAGCTTTTGCTGTTACTGAGAAAAAAAACACCATCATAATATTATTATTATTATCAGTGAATAATGAGATAAATTTTGATCCGTTACTCACATAAAGAGTTAAGTCATACTTTTTTGATGGTGCTTTTTGAAGCTTGACAGTCCTTGGTCACCTTTCATTTTTATTGTATAACCATTTCGCTAAACTTCTTTTAATGTGTTCCACTGAAAATCATCATGAATAAACATTAACAGAATTTTCATGTGTGTGTAAACTATTCATTTAAATCTACAGTGATTAAAGTGAGTGATAACTATAGAAAAAATGGCTAACTTGATATGCACTGCTACTAGAGCAAAACGTCCAATCCATCACAAGTCTATGCTGGGAAATCAGAGAACAGTGAACAGTGACTTCCCGCAGTGTGGAAACTAATCAGCACTGCGCTCTCTGCTGGTAGCTCCTGGTATTGCACTCTAACCGTCACGCGTCTCAGAAACAGAGCACACTGCTCACTCATAACCCCTCCTGAGCACTGATATTTAGCACACTTATAGTGAACGGATGTTTAACAGCAAAAGTCAGTCTAGATCTGTCTAACTCTGAAATATATTCACTGCAGCGTCATTAAATCACGCACCACAAGTGTAGACGGATATGAGTGTGAGATATGAACAATTTGTGAGAAGGGATTTATGGTGTTATTTTTCAGTGCACCTTTTTAAAGGAGTGTTGATAAAGTGGTGTAGAAAGGCTAATTCATTTCTTAATTGAAGGCAAAGCTCAGTGAATGCAAACATCAATTCAGGTTTCATCTACAGTACAGTGGCACATCTTTAAAACCTGACCAAACAACAACAAGAATGCAATTTTCAAGAATGCAGAATGCAAAAATAAAAAAAAGGTATGGTAAAAAGAAACTGTAAACACAAGAAAACATTCGAATTCAAAACTTCAGCCCCAGGACATGTGCCGGAAGCCACTGCGGTTGAGGTCTGGCTCAGTCCGGCTGGCACTTGCCCTGATGAGAAGGATATCAGAGGAGGGGTCGGGGTTCTGAGACTGTTTCCTCCTAGTCCAGTTTCACTCCAGGCTTCTCTGTGTTGAGGAGGTGAAGGCTGTCGTCTATGAGAAAACTACGAGAACAAAAAAAAACAAAAAACAAGGAAAGCATTCACTATAAAAAAGATCAAAGTTGTAGATAAAAAAAGGGCTGTCAAATCGATTACTCGCATTTAACATAACATTTGCAATTAGTGCTGCAACGACATGTCGACGTCATCGATTACGTCGACTACGAAAATACGTCGACGTGCGTGAAATGCGTCGACGCGTCACACTGTTTACATTCATCTCGCGTAAAGGCGGCTTCTGCTCCTGGGAACGGAGAAAGTTCCATTCAATCACAAAAACCCAGACCACGATTATCAAAAGTATGGGAATACTTTAAACAGAGGCCAAATAAAACGGTCCTTTGTTCCCTTTGCAGAACCGAGAAGGCGTTCCACCTGTGGAACAGGATCTCTGCCAAATGTTTGCGCGCGCAAGATCATATTTTGAGCGTGCAAAAGGGCATTTCGCGCGCGCGTGAACTGAGTTGAGGAGAAAATCTTCGTCTTGCAAATAAGAAAATATTTCGAGCGAACGAAAATCAGTTTTGCATTTCAAAGAAGTTTGTTTGGATGTGCGCGGACGTTCTCTTTCGCACGTGCGAGGTTTCAGCTGCTCGCGCTCCTGATTCCCGCCTCCCGCGAAGACTCGCTGCATCACAGACGGAGCAAGAGGAAAAACACACGGTTCAGGAGACGTTTGTTCAATGGCTTGAACACTATCAAAGTTCCTTTAAGACTGTAGAGAAAGTCTTTGACGCTCTTCATTTTAAATTTCAAATGTCTTCCACTGGACGAACACATAATGACTTATTTTTAATCAAAATCAAATCGTATTGTAACATAATGGCGTGTCCCAGTGTTTCTACACCTCAATGAACTGATGAAGTAGTTCTAACTTCTTACGTAAAAAAAGATCACTAGATTAATAAAATAAAACTTAATAAAAATAATCGTTAGATTAGTCGACAGAAAAAATAATCGTTAGTTGCAGCTCTATTTGTAATTACATAATATGTGAATATTTAGTCTGATTCAGTGTGTTACTTGCCATTTCTTTGTAAAATTTACTAACAAAATAAATCCTACACCAATTTTGTTTTCAGTAGATATATTTTCGGTAACACTTAACAATAAGGTTCATTGGTTAAACATTAGTTAATGTATTAACTAACCATGAGCAATATATTTGTTACTATTTTTATTAATCTTCATTAACGTTGGTTAAAGCTGCAGTAAAATATATATAATATATATTTTGTTCAGTTGAGTAGTTACAATATCCCAGATGTTTCCAACTATTTGTAAATCGAGGGAAAATTGCAATTTTAACCAAGGATCCGGGAAGTGTGAGGGAGTCGCCTGTAAATGGCGCCATATCCGCGTTACCCTCGGTTTCTGGTTTTATTTTGTAGAAACCATGGAAACACCAAAGACGCTTTAATATATATATTTCATGTGGGAACACAGACAAGGGAACATCTGTTTTGATACATTATAGGCAGAAAACTAATTATTGTAATATGGCTCAACATGTTTAGTCTTATTGTTTAAATCTAATTTCAGCGAGTGCCATGCCTCACAGAAAAACACTATTTTGTCAAGTACCTAGTAACATAGCATAATCAGTAATACAGAATTTTCTCCACAATATGTTTTAAAATTAACTGCATGCCGTTTATCAACACAAGCCATCCAGCATTTAATATGATATTTTAATATCGATCTATCTTACTGCAGTGTGCAACAAGTGTCTCACAGCAGCCGATGAGCGAACGCACACGCATTACCTCTGGGTTACCTCATACTCATGACCGGAAAAAAAAACGGAAGCGGCGCAGGCCACTGTGGCATAATAAAAGTCCCGCGTTCGTCTCTCATTATCAATCGCTCCAGCTCCTCGTTCAGCTCCAACAACACTCGGTCCTGCTCTGCTTCATGCTACAGTAACGTTATTAATTGCATCCATGAACATGATTTCTGCCAGAGACCTATCCCGATTTTTTTCACATGCCCCAAGAATCCTCGCTCAAACTTGCCGTCATCAAGCTACAACTTTGTTTTGAATAGGCGACCTCTAGCGGACGAAAAAACTACATAGTGCACCTTTAATGAAAATACAGTTGTTCATTGTTCATGTTAGTTCACAGTGCATTAACTAATGTTAACGAGATTTTAATAATGTATAAAATTAACATTAACAAAGATTAATAAATGCTGTAGAGGTGTTGTTCATTATTAGTTCATGTTAACTAATGGAGTGAACCTTATTGTAAAGTGTTACTATATTTTCATACAATGTTGCAAATTTAACTTGGAATACCACATAAAACATTTGCGAATAAAGCACCGTGTCCATCCCATGTTCAAGAGAACAAAATCAGCACTTCCTAGAATATTGGCACAAAATATCTGTAATAAAAATGGAAGTTGCTGCAATCAGGGAAGCCACTGTGGCTCTTTAATCCTACATCATAAATGACAAATGGCAGACGCTGTCATGTAATCTTGTGTTTGGATGTCTGGTGTTTGTGAACACAGTCATACAAGACAGTTTTGGTAGGTCATTATACCAAATAATTCTGATGACAGACTTTGGATCATGCATTTCAGAATAACTAAAATTAATATTTGAGATGCTGTGCAATGAAACTGATCCACTGGTTAGTCCAGATATCCAATCACATCCCCTGTCGAGGCAAATTCAAATTCTGTCGAGGGATTTAATTAATAAATGTGTTTCTGCTGTAGTTTATGTGCATGTCTCCCTTATCATATATAAAAAAAAAAATCTGACTCAATTGAGCGCATATGTTTTTTATGGGCATATTTAACATTTCTCCGCATCTTAGCATTTCCGTACAGTGTTGTTTTTTTTTAATGCAATACCTCAATTTGTATAAAAACGGGTGGATGGAAACATGGCTAGTGTAGTTTAATATGGAGCACAAAATTATTATATGTAATTTAATTTAAGGAAACAAAATAAAGCACAAAGTGATCGGATATTTAAAAAGTGCAATGAAATAAAAAACAGAGAGAAAGTAGCAAAAGAGAATGACATGACATGATATAAGATGTCTAAGCAAAAGAATATTTTTCTCATATCATGCCACTTTCTTCTCATAAAGATCAAGTAGCTTTGCGGTGGTGATACTAGACATTCAACACTGAACTGACTTCAGCCAAACAATGCCACTATTGTCTTTTTAGAGCAGCTTTACAGCAGAATTGAATTCTGTTTCCATCATTGATAATTACTTTCCTGTTTATTTGTGTAAAGCTTCTTTGAAACAATCTCTATTATATAAATAAAGATGACTTGACTTGACATTCTCCTTAAAATGATTAAAGGAGTATTTTAACCAAAAATGACAAACAGCTATCATTTACCCGGAACTCAGTTCCACATCTATAAGACTTTTGTTCATCCTCGGAACACAAATGAAAATACTTTCACAAAATAATATTATTCAAAGTGTGTTCATGCAACAATGTCAGCTCTGTGTCAGGTAAACGCAACACGAATACGGAGTGATGCTCTTGTGAACGAGGGTTGCAGATCACTATTTTCGCAAATAAAGTGGTAAATAAGTGGTAAACAAAGCACTCGCGTCGTATCATAAAATTGTGGCTTAACCACTCGAGTCACATGGAGTCACCTTTCCCACACAGTAAAATCCCCAGAGTTTTAAATCAACTCTGCTCAGATAACATTTGGTCCCACTCTAAATAGTGTTAAAGTAACACTGAAGCAGAGTTAAAGTTAATGAGATAATTAAGCAATTAATTAAGTGATGATTGAACATTAATGATGAACGCCTGCTGTTAACAAGCAGAATCACTGAAGAATAGAAAAAACTGACTTCAGCCACAGTCTTAGATGAAATCAACTGAAGATAAAAGACATTCAATCTCTGAAGAGTGTTACTTTAACACTAGTTCAGTGTTACTTTAACACTATTTAGAGAGGGACCGAATGTTATCTGAGCAGAGTTGATTTAACTCTGGGGTTTTTACTGTGCACCTTTCTGGACCTTGAAAGTGGTAGCTGTGTTGGATCTCTATGGAGATCTCTCAGATTTCATTAAAAATATCTTCATTTGTGTTCTGAAGATGAATGGTCTTACGAATGTAAAATGACATGAAAGTGAGTAATTAATGACAGAATTTTCATTTTTAGGTGAACTAACCCCATATATACCAGAATTAATATGTGTAATTTACATCCTGCAGAAACAAGATGAAGACACAAAATGTGAAACAGGCTGTGCATGTGTACCTGTAGAAGAGGAAGTGGACGGGCACGGTGCTGAGGTGCCAGACGGCATGAGCGTCTAGAACCCAGAAGAGTGGAGGGAAATCCAGCAGCTCCAGCAGGGCAAGGCCATGCAGTAAGAGCACCACCATACCACACTTCCACCAGTATGGCAAAATCCTCCGGTTCAGCCAACACCAGCACAGCCACCACAACAGGTTTATCATGCCTGTGACAGAAGCACAAGATCAGATGGGTAATGCCAACGGTATACTCTTGTTTTTAAACCTTTATTTTAAGTGTTAAAAAGAACTAAATTGCAATATATATTGTTACTGTGATATAAGAATACTTTTTAAGTATGATTTTAATCATACTGTCAACTTATTTTGGAAAAGCTACCATTTAACAGTTAACACCTTTTTCACAAATATCATATTTTTATAATATGAATATTTCCAAAAATATTCATATTTGGTGCTTATTAATACATAGCACCGAGCTGACATGACCAATCTTTGTTATTAACATGTATCCAGTAAAAGGTTAAATAACAATACAAGTGCATGTATAATAAAACAGAGTAATAAAAAATCCATAAAAATAAAAAATCTAATTTAAAAAAAAATTGTTAACCGTTTTTTTTTTGCTTTTCTTTCTTATTGTTATTTTATTAGGAAAAAATCTGAATAAAATGTCAAGCAAAGTAAAGTCACCTTTACTTATATAGCGCTTTTTACAATGCAAAATGTGCCACAGCAGCTTTACAGTAATAATTGGCAAATCATTTATGGCTGCACAGCAGCTCCCAAAGAAAATGGTGTCATTGTCCAGCTTATTCTATATATTATTGATTCAAGTCAAGACCGTTTTATATTTACACAACAATGAATGTGTTTACATACAACAAAATGCATAAAAAATATCAAAAATAAGCACCTATATTTACAGTTTGTATGTAATTATGCAAAAAAAACTGTACGTTTACATGAGATTTTGAAAGGACTGATTCAGTAAAAAATGTTGCAAAGCTGACAAAACATTACAGGTAAAGATCTACACTGTTCAATAAACTGACCGAGCTTTGATTACAGCCAATATAAAACAGCATTCAAAACCCATTTAACTCCAGTAATGTGACATTTTTCTTGTTTCCGAGAGCCTACTCTGCTCTGATTGGTCAGACGGCCTAGCTTGTTGTGATTGGTCTACCGCTTACAGTATGTGTCAGAAATGAAACGCCTATAACCATCTCTGAATTTCAGCACCGGAGGCTTCCTCAGCACTTGATACACAGTGAATCAAACAGTAACGACGCCGTCGGATTTACCATACCAATTGGAGCCCTCGTCCTTTGGAAGCGCATGCAAAATAGATCTGCGTTTGCAGCACAGCAAGCATGAACAACACGAACCAAACTCTTCCAGTCTCAACTACAGTGTTTGAGGGCAGGTCAAAGCAATTATTTTTCACAGGCAGCCAAAGAAGACCACAGGCTGGCATTATGCCTCGCTTCAGGCAGTTCAGAATTGGTTCTTTCTTTTGGGAGACTAACTCTATTTATCATGCACTTCAATCTTTGAAGCTATTTAGACCTTTTAAATTCAGAAATAGCTATATTACACACTACATTAAAAGGTCATTTCTGAAAAAGTATTATGGGGCACTTTAAGTAAACATTCATGACCTTTCCCTTCCAAAAGAACACCATTTTTACATGACCTAAAATGTTATTATCATATCAGTCACTGTAAAATCATGCATTTTTAACAAACTCACAACACCTTACCTATGGTGGCATTGGCAGCCATGTTGTACCCATAGTCAAAACTGACGAAGGTCAGATAAGACACATGAGACGTGAAGGCCAGAATGAGTAGAACTCCCACCATACTTGAAATTGCAGGCCTACGCAAGCCCAAGGTCCTGAAACGAAAATATTAATCCTCAAATCATCATCATCATAAACAGAGTTCAAAAGGCACTACATAGTCAATCGGCCGATTATGAGCATTTCCTGTTCACACACCTGACGCAGCACAAGTAGATAGAGTACAGAATGACAGCTGATGCACAGAAGTAGTCCATCTTCTATAAAACAAAGATAGAAGATCTCTATCAACGCTTTGGACATCATCATTAATGGTAATCCAAAAATATAAGAAAATGTTTAGAATTTGTCTTTGGATGATTTCTTGAAAGGATACCTCTGTTAGATAGGTGTCTCTCGTGTGGAACACTGTAGACCAGAACCATGCATTCAGCGAAACCTGCAGAGAGGCACAAACATGGTTGAGCTCCACTTACATTTACAGTGGGGTCCTGTTTCACATGAAGAAAAAGTGTTTTATGTTTTTCTGGTAATATAATTGTAACACAGTTCTTAAGTACGGGAAGACGGAGGCGGGAACCGGCGAACATTCAACGTAACTTTTGATCAAATAAATAAACAAACAATAAAAAGAAAGTAAAATGGCGGCAGTTCCTCACGGTGACTGTCGCCCACACAAACATAATAAAAACACAACATAAAATCCAGGTCTGGTCCTCTCTCGTCCTTCATTGTCGTCGCTCCTCTTTTATGCTTCCGGAGCTCCTCCGTGAGAGATACGAGACCGGTGCAGTGCGCAGCTGACGCTCATACGTTCCCTCCCGCCCTGCTCGTCACAATAATATTCCTATTATATATAGCTCCTCTCGTGCTAATTAGATTATCTGAACGTGCTCCTCCTGAACTTTGTTAATAAAACATTTATAGTGCAGCCTAATGCACCACTCACTATTTCTCCCCCATTACATTGAACTGGGCTCCAGAAAACTGAGCATTTTAGTACGGAGTTCCTTGTGACAAGGATACGGAAATTCTGGAATCATTAACTGAAATCATTGTGATTCAGTTGCAGCATTTTTGAGAAAACTAGAGTACTAGTGCAGACAGACGCTGTCTCACCAGTGAGAAGGCGGTGATGGTGTGGTACATGGGGCTCTGACGGGGGACGGCGCTGCGGTATCTCAGCAGCATCAGCAGACATGCCAGGCCGTTGAGCAGAGATGCCAGCGCAGATGCAGGCTCCTCAAAACACAGGAAACGTGCAAATGGCCACTAGACAAAGTCACAAATAGGGAAAAAAGATGTGGGATCAAGGTACAAAAAAGCACATATTTCTTTTAAAGTTTCATAGTGATGAACATTAAAATTGGTTCATATTGGTTGACACCAACCTTCCCGTGAAACTGTGGTACGCTGTAGCCCTCTGCCTGGTACAGACCCACAGTGGTCCACATGCACTGATACCTGCAGTCATCACGACACGTCCAGCCTGAAAGACCAGAGAATTCAAATGATCCATTGCACAGGAAAGCTTTGTTGACATGTAAATCTGACATATTGTAAATCTACAATACAAACCAAATCTCATTAAAAGGTTTTTACACGACACACACACAATTTGTCGGAGGTCTGGACACAGTTGATTGAATTTAAGTGATTCATGCTCTTATAAAATCACTTGATCTAAAGGCTTAAGCTTTCATGCTTAAAATTATATTGGTAGGCAAATATGAGTCTACACATTCATTTCTTTAGAAATGTAATTATTTTTTGTAAAAACATGGTCAGGAAGGAAAAGCAGTCAAGTGTCCAACATACATGCAGCAATTTCCCTGGTGACTATCTGTTTTATTATTTGTTTGTTTGTTTTCATAGGCTGCATCAAAACCACAGTAAAACAGTAATATTGTGAAATATTATTACAAATTAAAATAAATGTTTTCTATTGGAATACATTTAAAATTGTCATTTATTCCTGTGATGCAAAGCTACATTTTCAGCATCATTACTCTTCTGTCACATGATCCTTCAGAAATCATTCTAATATAATAATTTGCTGTTCAAGAAACATTTCTTATTATTATCAATGTTGAAATCTGTTGTGCTGCTTCATATTTTTAACAATTTACTTGAATTATTGAATAATTGATGACAAAGTAGAAAAGATTAATCTGAAAGGTACATTTAATATATTATTTATATAGACATACATGTTTAATTGCCAATATTTTAATTGAAGATATGTAATAATATGAATTCAAACAATGCTTTTCCTCAGTTAGCCTATAGGTTTAAATACATAGTAAAGATGTCTAAAATGCACATCTAACTGAATAAACCCCCCATGAATTACAAGTAGTATTAAATTTAGAATAAATTAATTAATTAATAAATAACAACATGCCACTCAGGACTTTATGAGCCAATTCTTCTAAGCCCAAGGCTGTCATTTTATCTTTTCACTTAAAAATAAAAACTATATATATTTATTCCACAAATTTAAAAAGGTTAACGTGTCCACAAAGTTTGATTTACTTTACTTTTGTAACCCATTGGGAAAACTAGTTGTACAGTATAAGGTGACAGACATACAAACGATACAAAACACACAAACAAAATATATATATATAAAAAATATATATATATATATATATATATATAACTTTTATTATAGTTTCTTCTTTTTTTAAAAAAAATATATATATTGCTATTTCGGATTAATTTATTTTTATTTCAGTTTTAGTTTTATTTTTAGGTAGTTTTAGTTTTTATTTATTCCAAGTTAATATTTTTAGTACTTCAACTTTTTTCAGTTTTTCAGTCACTTTTTAAAACTTTTTTTCCAGTTTAGGCAACATTTCTAATTTTTGTTTAGTTAAAGTTTACTAATGTTTATATTTTGGTTTATGTCAATTAACAGAATGGTTTTGATAGTTTTAGTTAATGATAATAACCTTGAACCCCCCCCCCCCCCCCATAAAAAAAAATTAATGATAAAAAAAACATTATCATTCAATTTAATAAAAAGTAAAACTCTCAAGAGAAAAAAAAAAACATAAAGTGAGAATAAAAAAACCTTAAAGGCACACTATGTAAATTTTCGCCCCTAGAGGTCACCTATTCAAAACAAATGCTTGATAATGCTGAAATTGAATCTTGGAAGTTGTTGTCAACTGGTAGAAAAGAATCAGGACAGGACAAGGACAGAAATCATGTTCATGGATGCGATTATTAACGTTACTGTAGTATGAAGCAGATCACGATCGAGTGTTGTGGAGCTGAACGAGGAGCTGGAACGATTGATAAAGAGAGACGAACACGACACACGCCTCGTGAGCAGCAGGACTTTTATTATGTCACAGTCGCAGCTTCCGCTTCTTCTGGTCAAGCGTATGTGGGATAACGCAGGTCTGTTTTATCATATTCGATACATGTGAGTGTGTTGAAAATTATAACTTTCTTCTGAGCATTCGCTCGGTGGCTGCTGTGAGACACTTGCAGCACACTGCAGTAAGATAGATCGATATTAAAATATCATATTAATAAATGCTGGATGGCTTGTGTTGACAAATGACATGCAATTAACTATAAAACACACTGTATGTCGGAGAAAATGCTGTATTACTAAAAAATAAAGCTCTCTGATTATGCCATGTTAGCTTGACACTTTTCTCTGAAGCACGCAGTCGCAGAAAATCAAGAAAACGAGACTCAAACAATAAGACTGAAAGTGTTATATTACAATAATTTGTTTTCTAATAAATGTAACCAAACAGTTGTTCCCTTGTCTATTAAAACATGTAATATATTAAAGCATCTTCGGTTTTTCCAGTAGTTCTGCAAAATAAAAACGGAAATTGATGGAAATTGGAGGTATATGTCACTGATAGGTGACGCACGGTCCGTGTCCTGATTGAAATTGCTTATTTCTCTGGATTTATACATTCTTGGAAAACATATGGGATAATGTAAGTACACAAGTCAACACATATATATATTTCTCTGGATTTATACATTCTTGGAAAACATATGGGATAATGTAAGTACACAAGTCAACACATATATATATTTCTCTGGATTTATACATTCTTGGAAAACATATGGGATAATGTAAGTACACAAGTCAACACACACACACATATATATATATATATATATATATTTCCAAAAATTACATGTGCTTTTAAATCAGCCTAAGGTTGTTGGCTGGTCCTAGCTGGTTTAACTGGTCTCCCAACCTGTTGATGAATGGCTGGTTTAGCTGGTCTCAAATTCTGACAAGTGTCCAAAACCCATCTAAACTGCCCCAAACCCCCTTGAAACCCCCTTGTTTTTATTTTGATTTGCACATTTTAATAAATATTCATGTTAAGATATATATGAACTACTGTTCATTAAAATGTGTCATTAAAACATTTAGTACACAAATTCTTAATGATTTAAATTCTAAAAATTTTTTTTGACATTTTCTATTGAAATTTATAGTTTGCAGGATCCTCAAATAGGTTGGTAGTGTTACCCATACAATAGGTTGGTGTGGTGGGCTACCTGTGAGTGCCATATATGGAGGTTGAGCGGACTGGAATCCCCGCAGTCGGGCCCCCGTGCAGTTCGTCCGGACACATTGTTTGACGCAGTCGCGGTAGACGGGCTCTTTGTCCCCCTGAGAGGCGCTCGCAGGAGCGAACAAGAGGAACCCCGCGGCCGCTAGAAACATCAGGCGCGTCATGCTGCTGTCAGTCCGTCCGGTCAGAAGGCACAACTGTGCAACATCAGGCCATTAGAGCGAGTCTAGAGAGAGTCTCATTGACCAAGCACGACCGTATTCACAGCCGCTGTGTCTTGTGTCTTTAAGCATAGATAAGCCCCTTTTATTCGCTCCCCGCGCAAATTTCATAGACACAACACTAGCGAAATGTTACATTTCACTTAAAGACAAAACCGGAAGTGCAAATGCAGCGCGCATGCGCATGTGTCTCGCTTTCTCTCCTTAACTAAAAACAATTCATGTGACAAATGAATGAATGATCCAAATCGAAAATTATTACTTTAAAAGGGGATTTTTTTTTTTTTTACAAACACAAAGCACGATCAAAAATGAATAATACGGAATATAATAATACGCGGAGATGATACGCAATATTACATTTTAAAAATTAATTTAACACTCAGGACTAGTGAAGGCAAAAAAAGGTGGTTAAAATGTTGAGAAATGTAAAATAAATATAAATATACATTTCATGTGGAACAAAAAGAGTCATCTTCTCATAATCATCTACCATAATAACAGATGAATGAAAGCAGTTTTGTTTCTTCATAGCAGGACGATGTTCTTCAAAGGCATTCCTTAACTTATGAGCCACAAACATTTCTGAAATAATATTATTTTCTCCTATTTTACAACACTAGTGTATTTCAAACCAAAAATACTTGCAGACTGCAGTGGCAATGCACTCATTTCTCCTGTGTTTGCAGTCTTCACATACATAATGTATTATAATTTATAATTAAAAGGTAGAAGAAGATACTCACACAATGTCTTCAACAACAATGTTTTATTGAAAACTGTATTTGGCAACATTTTCATAAATCAAATATAAATTATTTGACAGAAAACAGGGCAACAACAAACAGTAATGAAGTATTCGACCATATGGATGTCATGATCTTATGCTTTAAATATTTCATTTTAAATAAAATAAATAATTAACATTGGTATCTTTTGCATAAGACATCACTTTTCTGGCATCAATATCAAGGATTATAGATGATCAGAACTGTAGATATCAAAACCAACTCTAGTATTTTTTATCTGTGGTTCTGATTTCTTGTATAACATTAAACATAAATATGACTGGCATATTATAAGCATTATAATAAGGATCCGCATGTAAAGAAAGGTACAAAACAGTTATAATTCTATTGACTAATTTTTAACTCAATCCTAAAATCTAACTCAAAAACATTCTACGATATAAACCATGATATTTTGTTTAGAAAATTGATGCTTGCCACAACTACTCATGAATTTATATTCATCACTTGGGCCCAATTGACAGTCCACGACTGCCAAATTTAAAACAATTCTAAATTTCAAAACAATAAAGTTCTATGTGATTACAGCTAGCTTCAGACGATCTTCTCCGATAATCAAAATATCTCTATAATGACAAATGTGATCATCTACACACCACGTTTAAGCATAAACGCATTTGTGCAATTTAAGATTACGTGGATCTGCGTATCTCTTTCCACATTTATCGCAGATGTACTGCTTCCCCCCTCCATGAACGTGCCGTTTGTGAGTGCGTAGGTGACTCCCTTGACTGAAACACTTGCCACAATACTCACAATTGTACGGCTTTTCACCGGTATGGACCCGCTGGTGCAGCTTTAGACTGTTCGTATTGTTAAACCACTTATCGCAGTAATTGCAGCCAAAGGGTTTTTCTCCAGAGTGAGTGCGGCCGTGTGAAATGAGGCTACTCTGTTGACTAAAGCTCTTCCCGCACTCCTTGCAGCTGAATGGTTTTTCCCCCGTGTGGATCCGTTTGTGGATTTTGAGATTTACAGCCTGGCGGAAGGTCTTGCCACACAGGTCACAACTAAACGGCCGCTGGTCCGTGTGGATGCGCTCGTGGTTTTTAAGGTTGACGGCGTGCCGGAACGCTTTCCCGCAAGACACGCAAGAGTACGGTTTCTGACCCGTGTGGATAAGCTGATGCGTTTTTAACGTTATGGCACGTGTAAAACTTTTCTGACATATTGAACATCGGAACTCCTTTTCACCCGTATGGGTGAGCTGGTGTCTGGCGAGATTTTGAGCGATGTTGAATCTTTTTCCGCAAACGTTGCAACCGAACGGTTTTTCGCCGGTGTGGATTATCTCGTGGGTTTTGAGGTGCGCGGCTTTCCCGAAGCATTTGCCGCAGACTTTACAAACAAATGGCTTTTCTCCTGAGTGGACTCGATGGTGGTCAGACAGACTCTGTTTGTGGGCGAAAGCCTTGCCGCAAAGAACACAGCCGAAGGGTTTTTCTCCCGTGTGAATGCGCTGATGTGATTTAAGGTTGCTTTGAGAAGAGAAGCTCTTGCCACACTCTGAACAAATAAAGGATCTCTTTCCAAAGAGTGTAACAGCGTCTTGAGGATCTTCACTGCTGTCTTCTTGTAAAACAGATGCTTCTTCTGAAGAAGTGTTTAGGTGACCTGACAGGAGGACAATCAAATAACTGTGATTGGCTAAATATCCGTTTATTACAGCAAAAAATCTTTTGGCGCTTTGCCATATAAATATCCAATCAGACAGAAGTTAAAGAATGAGTTCACTCCAGAATTAAAATTTCCTGAGAATTTACTCACCCCCATGTCATCCAAGATGTTTATGTCTGTCTCTCTTCGGTCGAAAAGAAATTAAGGTTTTTGAGGAAAACATTCCAGGATTTTTCTCCATATTTGCAGAGCTAGTGCAAGATGAGCATTTGTGGTTAAAAAGAATATAATAATTATTTATTATTTTTTTGAAAATGAACAATTCGTTTAGTTAGATAAGACCCTCATTCCTCGGCTGGGATTGTGTGGAACGCTTGGAAGCTGCACTGAAACAGCAATTTGAACCTTCAGCCCAGTGTATCCTGGTGAAAAACCTGGGAATGTTTTCCTCAAAAACCTTAAATTTGAATTCTGAAGTGAATTAATCCTTTAATGGATTCAGCATGTAAGTCGTTAGACTGACAACTTTTGGACAGATTCATTAAACAGAAATGTGTAAATTAACATTATTAACATACCACTAGTGATGGATTTCAAGTCAACTTTTCCAAATTCATTTCTGATCGTCACAGCCAATGTCAGTGGGGATTCTGGACGGTCTTCTGTAGCCTCATCAGACTGCAAGCACAAAGTAGTTATGTAATTAATCATAAAATAGCCAAGCAACTCGGTGGACTTTTCTCTCATAGACAGATTCTTATGGTCCGTTTCTATTCGGTTTTCATGAAAATAACATATTGCTGAATAAGTTATGAGCAAAATTTTACCCTCAAATAAAAATTCATCTATAGTGCATAAAGAACATAGTGAATCAATTGTTTGTGAAAATTATTTTTTGGTCCCACGAAAGAATTACAAGTGATAAACCAATATACTAGCTGATTAATCAAGCCATTTGGAGATTATTGGCAAGTTCATTCTACCTAGTCAGTTTCAAAATCTTCAGCCTTGTCAATGGATTTTGTTTTTGAATATTTTTAGTTTTGTCTAAATCAAGTTTTTGTGCAAATTTTGAATTTATATCTTGTAATTCTAACTTTTTTTCGGCATTCTGAAAAAAAAAAGTCAGAATTGGTAAACTTTAACTTCTAATTGCGAGCTTTTAACTCACAACTGCAAGATTTAAACATGCGATTCTGAGAAGAAAAGTCTGAATTGAGAATTTTTTTTTTTTAAATTTTGAGATAAAAAGTCACAAGACTTTTTTTATTTTTTTATTTGTACAAAAAAAAAACAGAATTGAGAGATGTGAACTTAGAATTACAAGGAAAAAAAAAATTCTGTTCAGTTTTCATGAAAATAACATATTGCTGAATAAGTTATGAGCAAAATTTTACCCTCAAATAAAAATTCATCTATAGTGTATAAAGAACATAGTGAATCAATTGTTCATGATATTTTTCAGGAAAATTATTTTTTGGTCCCACGAAAGATCATAAGGCGTTAGAATTACTAAGTGACAGAATTTTTTAATTTATTTTTATTTATATGTTCTTATAAATATATATTCTTGCACCACAGTGGTTTTGCTGTAGTTCTTGTAAAATTTGAAATTTCAAAGAATTTCTACATTTTTTATTAAAAGGGGTAAATAAAGTAATAACATAGTAATAACATTAATATTCAAAATACAATATGGTTTTAGTTGAAAAATACGTTTTATAAGTTCTACCCAGTCAAAACTGACCCAGAAACACAGGACTGACTAATTAGGTTAAATGTGAGGTTGACTACTTTCCTTATGGTTACAAACAAAATGAAATATATATACATTGCATATAAAAATATATTTATATTGCATAAAATATATCATGTCTGCTAAATGCATAAATGCAAATGTAAGACTGTACACTGTGATCTGTGGTGAATTGTCAGGCATTGTTTAAAATCAGTGTGGCACCTTTTATTATGCCATCAAATAATTTCATACAGACAATTGAAATGTCCGTTTCAACAGAATGACAAGCACTTCTGTGTACAAATACCTGTGTTTATTATGCAACACGACTGTAGGCACAGTGATTGAGAACAAGGTGAAGCTACACAACTCAACCTGCCATCGGTTTGATTTACTCTTCCTGTTATATGTCAGCTACATAAGTTTTTGGTTGAATGTTCTGCTAAGTGGAAATGTTTCATATGACTAACAAAAACAAATTTAGCCATGAAATGTAATATTATGTAGTGAAAAAATATTATACTCCATCATAGATCCGTATTCTGTTGATAGTAGATTTCCATTGGTAAAATATTCTGGCTTGCCCTTATATTTACATTTTGGTAAATGAAGCTAAATAGCCTTGATGTACATGCTGTTCACTTCACCTCATTTCTTGTTCTTGTCTCCAGGCTTCTTGCACTTCCATCATAAGAATGTTCCTCTTCTAAAATGTACAAATGATAATAAAAAAACTGCTCTATTAAATGTAAAACCCTTGGACAGAAATTATATTTATGCATGTAAAGACAGAATGTGATTTCTTACCAAGTCCTCCAACAGACAGAATGTTCAAGACACTGCCGGGACGCTTAGCCCTCTTGCCAGAAAATGTTTTACACTCCAGGTCCAACAGAAATTTGGTTTCATCGACCAGTTTGATTATTTTCCCAAGAGCCTCATTGCCCAATACTTCCATGACTGATGCAAACTGCTTCTGAAAGAATAAATAATAACAAATTACTAGTGATAAACCAATATACCAGCTGATTAATCAAGCCATTTGGAGATTATTGGCAAGTTCATTCCACCTAGTCAGTTTTAAAATCTTCAGCCTTGTCAATGGATTTTGTTTTTGAATATTTTTAGTTTTGTCTAAAACAAGTCTTCATTTAATTCTAACAATTTTTATTTATTATTTGCTATTATCAAACTGCATTGTCATGTATGGAAGCTTGTTTCTACCACAAAGTAAAAAAGGTAACTGCGACTACTCAAAACTTTTCTTCGTTCAAATTTATATCTTGTAATTCTAACTTTTTTCTCTGAATTCCGAAGAAAAAAAAAAAAGTCAGAATTGGTAAACGTTAACTTGTAATTGCGAGCTTTTAATTCACAACTGCAAGATTTAAACATGCAATTCTGAGAAGAAAAGTCTGAATTGAGACAATTTTTTTAAATTTTGAGATAAAAAGTCACAAGACTTTTTTAATTTTTTTATTTGTACAAAAAAAACAGAATTGAGAGATGTGAACTTAGAATTACAAGGAAAAAAATCAAAAATTCTGCGGAGACATTTCAATTTTTTTCAAATTTTGCAAGTACAAATTCAAATGCAGTAATAACTAAATAAAATGAAATAAAGGTTGATATTATGAGACGCGATATGTAAATGATATGCGGCCCGTGAGACCACTTGGACCATACCTCGTTACCTGTGAGTGTAGCGAGCGCCTTTTGGTTTGCTGTTAAACTTTCATATTAGCAGAAACTTAAAAAAAAAATAAATAAAAAAAAAAAAAGTATGTTACAAGCAAAGGGCTCCATCTTTGCAGTATCCAAAGAACTGTGAACATTCGTCAGCACGGCGGAAAGCCATCTCTCCATTCATTCGATTGGCCAATGGAAAAAAAAAATAGGCGAATGATGTCGAGCGCTTTTCCGCTCAGAGTTGATTTTTTTTCAACTTCAGGCGCTCCGAGCGCTCCTGCAAAAACGCAAGGCGCAGCAGGTGGTTAAAACGCGAGGTGTTTTTACATAGGAGGGAGTGTGTGTTTTCTAGACATGGGTGTTGGCGAGCATCACGTATGACAAATATGTCTTTATTTATTGATGTAATTAAATTTTATTAAAAAGAATACATTTCACATGATTTTATAAAAGCTGCTGTTTATAATATTTTTTCATAAGTGAGCTTATTTCGCTCCATTTGTTAATTTTATAATTTTATTTTTTCGTCGGATACCACCCATATTGGAATTAAATGAAAGCATCCTTTTGGTGCATAAGATTGGTGCGCAAACGGAAGCTCAGCTACACAAAAAACACATTCTGCACTCACTTGAACGTGGCATATGACATCCTATGAAGTGAAATTAATCAAAATTTAAATGATCTCATAGATGTTGTGGTTTGTGGTTTGCAGTAAATGTGGTGAATTCAAATGACTCTGACATGGTCCTTTTATATTTACCCATTTTACATGCCTATGGCCCATCGTGCACAGTTGCCTTGAAGCCACCGGGTTGGCGGTGCCACCGGGCTTGGGCCCGTCATCGCTGCTTGCAGCTATATTGCTGTTATTGTTATGTTACCTGTATGTTTGGTCTGAGAGTAACGGAATTTCAATTCTCTGTATGTATGTGCTGTATATATGGCAGAATTGACAATAAAGCTGACTTTGACTAAAGAGCCACTATATGGTGTTTATTGTTTAAACTTCTTCAAAAAATTACAATGTTTGAAATTTGAAACTTTGTTTCGTATCAAAAGTAACCTGCTCTGTCTTGTCTGTTGAAACTTTGTCAGCGTCCATTGCTCCGCGATGTATTTTTCACTGCGCGAGAATGTGTGGCGTGAGAGCGGCATGGCTTGTCGGGCATAGAAACAGTAACTAAAGGGGGCGGGTCTTTTCGAATTGGCATAAACTCCCCTAAAACACCAAAAATACAAAAAAAATATATAGACATAAGAATATATTCAATAAAATAATGTACTTCCATGCAGCAAAACTGGAAGGGAACACGTTATACCCTGCCATGTGACCTGTCAGCCTTTTAAACATGCAACAGATTTCAGTTAAACAATATTATATCGTCATGAATTCTGTCTGTCAAAATACTATCAGGGCGCTTGGTGTAACTCTGTAGGATGGTTGTGATCTCATGTGATTGTGAGTGACAGGTTGCCCCGCCCTCGCGCCATTAAACACATCATCAGAGAAGAGATTGTCCTTGCAAAAGAGAGGGAAGTTATTTTGATTAAAGATTACAAAGGCACATGAATTAATAATAATAATAATGATGATGTGCATGGATAAATAATTTGTAACAAACACTGCATAAAAAAAATGTCCATTTCTTTTTCTTGGTGACTTTAACCCTTTGATATGGTGATGCGTTCACGCGCGTTGAGACTTGCGCTAACTGCGCACTGATCTTTATACTATATGCACTCACGCGCTTATATGGCTGTGAACGCGCGCATGTTTGAGGTTACAGGCCGAAGATCTCTAAACAACATCATCTCACAATCTCACCATTCTCTCCTCTTTTTCTCTCTTCATTCTGGACTCGGTCTCCTCGTTTTCACACGGTTCTCTGGAGATATCATTGCTGAGAAATGACATTGTCTCCTCTTCCATGATTTTGTACATTTCAGCGATCGACGCGTGAACTAACGCCTCCACCACGGACGCCAGATGCGTCTGTAACGCGACACAGCGAGACATTCTGCACGAAACTAAAACCCACACTTCTGGAAGTCGCGTGGTTGCTTTGTGTTTAATTAAAAATTAAATATATATCCAAATGTTGCATTGAGAGCTAATGCAAGTGAGCAAACGATGGTAAACATACTTTAGGAAACAGTGGGCTGTCACGGAAGTACAACCACGTGTGACAATTACAATCCGGGTCCTAGAATGCATAATAAAAGTTCATCATTGTTTTTTTTTTTTTTTTAGAATGTATTTTATAATCATACTATTTATATAGTTTTTAATTATTTAGATGATAGCAGAAAAATAGACCCTTGTTTGATAAATTTATACTTAAGAATATTACATTTACCGAAAAGCTGTTCTACGTCATTACGTTTTGTGACGTATACACAACGCGCCAAAATTTTGGCGCGACTTGCTTCTGCTAGGGGAAGGCTATGCTGTTTTGTGCTACAAGCATTTAGTTGTTTATCTCTATCTGACATTTCTTAATAAGTTTCTCGTCGCTGTCAGTTGTCAACGTTTCCGGTAAGATTGTTAATAAAACGTCGAGTTGCTTTGAGTTAACTTAGTTGTTTTTGTAATATGCAAATACATATGTATTTATGGACAGCTGTATTTGTTTACAAATCTACTTTGCAACTTTTAAGCAAAATGTATGATAATGAGAAACAAATTCAGTCAAATTAAAATAAGACTCGTGCATTGTTTTTTGTAGGTAACCTGTCATTGGGTGAATTGGTGTGTTTTTTCTTCTCTCACAGTCATGGGTTTACTGGATCAGTGTGAGGAGCTCTTCAATACCTCTAATCTGTATGAGGTTCTGGGTGTTTGCAAAGAAGCATCTGACTCTGAGATCAGACGCGGCTATTATAAAGTCTCTCTGCAGGTTCATCCAGATAGAGCTCCTGATGATGAGTTAGCCACCACCAAGTTCCAGGTAACCACTCTTTCTCTAATGCAACACTGCTTCCCAGTAATTAAAGGGTTAGTTCACCCAAAAGGGAAAGTTCAGACATTAATTATTCACCCTCATGTCATTCTACATCCGTAAGACCTTCGTTCATCTTCAGAACACAGATTAAGATATTTTTGATGAAATCCGATGGCTCAGTGAGTCTCTATTGACAGCAAGACAATTAACACTTTCAGTGCCCAGAAAGATACTAAAACATATTTAAAACAGTCCATGTGAGTACAGTGGGTCAACCTTAATATTATGAAGGGACAGAACACTTTTTGTGCGCCAAAAAAAAATAATGACTTCTCAACAATATCTAGTGATGACCGATTTCAAAACTCTGCTTCGAAGCTTTATGAATCCTTCAGTTAACATTTCAAACTGCCAAAGTCACGTGAAGTATTGAAATTGTGAACCATGTGACTTTGGCGCTCCGCTGATTCGAAACAAAAGATTCGTAAAGCTTCGAAGCAGTGTTTTGAAATCGGCCATCACTAGATATTGTCTGGGGGGAAAAAAATATTGTTTTTTTGGCACACAAAAAGTGTTCTTGTCAGTTTATTATATTAAGGTTGACCCACTGTACTCACATGAACTGTTTTTAATATGTTTTAGTATCTTTCTGTGCATTGAAAGTGTTAATTGTCTTGTTGGCAATAGAGACTCACTGAACCATCAGATTTCATCAAAAATATCTTAATTTGTGTTCTGAAGATGAACGAAGGTCTTACGGGTGTGGAACGACATGAGGGTGAATAATTGATGACAGAATTTTCATTTTTGGGTGAACTAACCCTTTAAGGTAAAGGTAGGTAGAAGCCCTACAAGAGGTGATCCACTAAATCAACATTAACCTTCTGGATCACACTTGTTCTCCAAGCTCGTCAAAAGTGATTGAAAACTTAAGTTGAACTTTTTTTTTTTTCACTGAAATTTATGTACTATATTTTAGTTAAATAATCTTTTTTTAATTAATTTTGTATTTGGCGGAGATTTTATGTTACTAAATATTATTTACAATAATTATGCCCCATTTGTTTGCATTTAAAATATGTTTTAATTAATCCAGAGTTTAAGTTTAAAATACAGAATAGCATTTAAATCAATTTTTTTAAATGGAATATTTCTGTATTTATTATAAAGGAGTTATCTGTGCACATTTTTTTTAATTCCTGTGCCCTCATAATTTTAAACAAAATAACTTCTACTCCTTCTTGCAATGACATCTCTTCTCTGATGACGTTTACTGGCGTTGGGACAACCTGTCACTCAAATGAGATCACCGTAATAGCAAACCACAACCATCCACTCAATTCCCAATGACAAAATCAAGTCCTGACCTACATTTTTTTTTCTTTGAGAAGCCGTTTCACTCAAATATACATCACAACAGGGAAGGAAAGATTATACAACTTCCGTTTTATGCTGACTTTCAAATCCAAGATAAAAAAGGGCAAAATAAGGTCTGTTCACACCAAGATCTATTACGACAACTATGTTAGCATCCACACCAGTGCATGATATTGCTGTTTGTTCTAAGCACTCGCTGCAGTTTTGTCATCTGTCGCTTTAAATGCTCGAACTTTGATTCTGATTGGCTGTCAATGTTTTATCGTTAATTAGCTGGAAAAAAAATCATTCTGAAAGTCATTCCAACGAAACCGTTTCTCTGTGCCATTATTGTTAAAGTTGTGGTGTGAACTGCTATTCTTTGACATTTGGTGTGAACGGGCCTTTAGAGCTATTTGGTAGACAAAACCATGACCATGGTGTAACAACTACATAAATCATTTTTTCGTATATATATCTCATCATTTCCTATGGCGACTATTTTTGACTGCTAAAGTAATGAGTATTTTTAAGACAATTCGGTCTTTGTGAAACATGTCCAAGTGCTATAAAAGTTTTGTACCATTTTCATCAAAAGTGACAGAATACCTGGTTAAAATTAAAGCAATTTAATCATTAAATCAAGAAATCTAATAAATAAATCCTTAACAATTTCCACAGGTCCTGGGAAAGGTTTATGCAGTGTTGGCTGACAAGGACCAAAGGGCGGTCTATGACGAACAGGGAACCGTGGACGAAGAGTCCGACTCCCTTGATCAAGATCGCAATTGGGAGGAGCACTGGAGAAGACTGTTTCCCAAGGTATTTTTGGATCAAGTGTTTGTTTTATATGTTGGGTTTTTCCAAAGGAAGTTGCTAACCGTACCGTCACACTTCTCTGCCACAGATCACATTGCAAGACATCTTGGACTTTGAGAAGCAGTATAAAGGCTCTGAAGAAGAGGTGGAAGACTTAAAGAGACTGTACCTACAACACGAAGGCGACATGGATCTGATCATGGAGTCCGCCTTGTGCTGTACTTACGAAGATGAGCCACGTGTCAGAGACGTCCTACAGAAAGCCATTGACGCTGAAGAGGTGCCGATCTACAAAGTCTTCACTCACGAGAATGTCAAAAAGAAGAACAACCGCAAAAGAAAGGTGCTGATTCACTTTATCAACTGAAGTTTTGATATTTTTTTCATCATTTAGCCAGAGGTGGGGGGCTCGAGTCACACGACTTGACTTGAGTCCGACTTAAGTCGTAAATTTTAGGACTTGAGACTTGCTTGACAAATATTAATAAAAGACTTGACTTGACTTTGACTTGATATTCATGACTTGAGTGAAATGACTCGAAAAAAATTTATTAAAGTGTTTTTGAACGTGCCGCAACCTAACCACGTGACGTGGCAGGCGAGCAGAGAGCGCGAACTGACAGTCGTGATTAAACACGGAAGGCGCTACGCCAAAAATAATTAAGTTCGGGTACCAGGATTATGTACAAGACAGTGCTAAAAAGAGAAGAACGGCAGTATGCAAGACCTGCAAAACGAAGATCTCTGATACAACCACCACCACTTCGAATGTCATTCGACACTTCAAGTCCCACAAAAAATTGTAAGTAACGAATTTAACATATAAATTCAGTTAAATCAAACATTTGTATGACTTGCCAGCGACTTGTTTGACCCAATGTATGACTTGACTTGCTTGACATAAAGCAGTGACTTGACTTGACTTGATTCTCACAAAAATTGACTTGGACTTGCTTGAGACTTGAAGGTTAAGACTTGAGACTTACTTGTGACTTGCACATGGGTGACTTACTCCCACCTCTGCATTTAGCCGACACTTTTATCCAAAGCGACTTACAAGGGGAGCAATTAGGGGTTAGGTGTCTTGCTCAAGGGCACTTTAGTCATGGTATTGAAGGTGGAGAGAGTGCTGTTCATTCACAATCCCCACCTTCAATTCCTGAAAAGCATGGGAATCGAACCAGCAACCTTCAGATTACAAGCCCAACTCCCTCACCACTGGTCCACGACTACCACATATGAAATAATGATATGAAATAAAACATTGTTTAATAGAGTTTAAGCTTTGTTATGAGGTGTTGTCCTCTCTTTCTAGGCTGAAAAAGAACGGAAGGAGGCAGAGGAAATGCAGAAGGAGATGGGCTTGAACAGTGAGGACAGCCTGGTTGCTATGATAAAGGTAAAAAAAAAACATGAAGATGTAACAAGAGGCTGCCATAATCTGCTAAACGTCTGAAAATGTTCAAAGCTGTGCTGCAGTTCTAAATTATAGGGTCGTAAGATTTATGTTTTATGCTTTTAAGTCTGATATCTACTTTTTGGAACTCATCCCAGACGATTCATCCAATTTTCACCAAAATTGGCTCACATCTCCTGGCAAATAGTTCTTAGAATCTTTTTCATAAACCAAACTGCGCAAATCAAAATCGACACTAGGCTGAGACGAATCTCGGTACGTCTCATCACAAGCACGACCAAAGGCTACTTGCAGTGTTTTGGCATAGCGCCACCTACTGGCCAGGAGAAAAGAAATGGCTTTTATTGCTTATAACTTCTGAACTGTTTCCCAGAATCATGCCAAGCTGTTTCTGAGGCTGCAAAGCTTCGATATATTGAAACCAAACTTTCGTATGCGTCACCTCACACGGACCACACATTAATTTGGTAACACCGTAACCTATTAGTTAAAAGTGATATGCAGTTAAATCATACTCCTAGTGATTTGATTTTTCAGCTGTTTTGACTGAAATCATCTAAAAATGTATTGAATGACTCATTGTTGCATTTGGTCTAATTGTCCCATGACTCATCATGCCCCTTTTTTTGGGCTTGACCCTCTAATTGCTTCTTGCAGCTATATTTTAAATGGCAATTTACTCCTGTGATGCCAAAGCTACATTTTCAGAATACATTACTTCAGTGTCGTGATCTTTCAGAAATCCTTCTGATCATCTCATTTGGTGCTCAAGTGACATTTGATGTCAATGTTAAAAAAATAATTTTGTGAGAACTTCTTTGAATAGAATTTCTTCAAAATTTATTTGAAGTATTTTAACTTTATGAATGTCTTCACTGTCACCTTTGATCAATTTAATGCATCCTTGCTGAAAAAAACTATTTATTTCCTTCAAAAAAAAAAAACTTACTGACCCCAAACTTTCGAAAAGTAACAAATCTGTACAGTTTGGGTGGGATTCTTTTTCCAAGATACATGAGTTAGTTATTAGGGTAGATCAGTTCATTTCATATACTTAGAATAAGGTTAATGTAGGTCATTTCATGTACTCTGTAGTTAATACTATTAGAAAGCTGCAATCTAAATCGCTATAAAAAATGGATTTTCTTAAATGAAAGGGACTCATCTCATTCTTTTAGAAGGAAATCATTTAATTATTCATAATCGTTCTCATTCATGTCATTATATTCGATGATATATATTGTGTGTGTGTTTTGGGGGGGGGGGTTCTGCAATTATCGAATTTAAAATACAACCTATTAAGAAGCATGAATATTTTTTCTTCCTGGCTTTTCTATTTAGCAAAGACAAAAGTCCAAAGAAAATGGATTCAACTCTCTCATCTCAGATCTGGAGGCTAAATATTGCAAGAAACCAGCGGCAGGAAAGAAGGGCAAGAAAAAGTAAAGACTTTCCTATTTCTACCAAATGTTATCATTCACCTTGTTATCTATTCTAGAAATGTAAATAATTTAAGGACACTTTGTAACGGATACTCACCCTTTGTTAGCCGTAAGACACCTGCTTATTGAGACTAATATCAGGTAACACACTCATTCATTTATTTTAGTGCATTAGTGAAAATCTGCTCCTTGTGTTCATGTTCATCCCAGCTTGTGAATCAAATGAGAATGTAAGATTTAGTGTTTGATGTATTATTGTTCAAGTAGATCATTTGATTATAATAAACTTGTATTGATCAGTATAAAGTCTAAGGATTGGGTTTGTATGTTTTGACATCTGTACATATACTTGTCCTTTTTCTTTATTAAGATTAGAACACTCAACACTGAAAATATAAAAGAAGCAGCTTGAAATCACTACTTTAAAGTCACATTTATTTTCAATAAAAAAACTTCAACTGGGTTTTACAACACTACACTGTAGTAACAACTGATTACTTGGTGATACTGAGGAAATTTGAGGAAAGCTCGGCTGTCCAAACTCTGCGTCGTGAAGTATTTTTTGGATCTGAAGCTTCACCAAGGACTGCTTTGAAGCAGGTAAGCGTCTTAACGCGGGTGCTAAGCTCCGTAGAAATAAATCGACTTCATCTTGCTGTTGTTCGTCTTTCTCTTTGTCCCTTGAGTCTTTAGATGCCAAATACCTCTCCAACAGCTCTAGTGTCTCTGATCGCCTTCTCTTTACAATGCCAGACCGGATTGCTCCTGGACTTGTCACGGATGTTCCCGTACTGGTGCTAGCTGGTTCAGCCCCGCTGTCTTCATCTGGCTCGTCGTCCTCGATTTTGCCGGGAACACTGTCCAAAATAACACTGTACACCAGTAAAAACCACTGTGAATATCCCTGAGGTTTTGGATGCTTCATTACAATACAAAACAGATGCACGATACAACCCATTGCGAAAATATTAATCAAATTAATTAAACTAAAGACGAAAGTTTAATTTCAGGCTGTTCATTTACATGACAACAGCACTTTGGGGGCCTAAAAATGCAAATAGTCTTTCTTTTACAAAGTGACAGCGCCAACTACTGGCCTGGCATGCATAATGCAGCGTTTTTAGACATTTGAGGATGTCATGTAAACGTACCCTCAATGTTAACTACAAGAATACAACAAATGTGGAAAATAGTGACGTTATGCACGCATGTTCAGTCTGTAGGCACGTAGTGTTCCTTCACAAAAAACATGGTCAATGTGCAAAGGAAAACCTGTAGACTAAATGTACCCTAAAATTAAATTCTCACCATACTATAGAGAGAATAAATGCTACTTGATTAAATAAAGAAAAGAATCATTTCCAGGTAAACTTTTGCATCCAAATATATTTACATGTTTATTGCTGTGACACAAAAATGAACACATGGTGGCAGGTGTGATTAAACTGACAAAAATAATGTTTTGATTTTAATTGTCCGATACAGTCTAGATAATGTTACATGTTAAGTATATCTAATAGTGCACACTACAAACATGGAATTCATGCTTTTATTTCACTAAAGTAATGTGACAGTTATGATCAGGGAGTAATACTAGCATATTTTGCAGTATACACAGTCAAACATTTTATTTATAAAAAATATAAAATTCAATTTTATATGAAAATATCGGAATTCTTGCCAGTCCAATCAAATTAGAAAAAAAAAGTATTCAGCATGCTCTACATTTAGAAAATCCCCTTGCTATAAATGGAGTACATAGTATATACCGCTGAAATAGTATGAGTAGTATGGGAATATGGTACTTTTAGCATTGCCTAAATATACCAGAGAATTCAAGGTAGTGAAAGATGACACAAGAAAGAAATCCAATCCAATATGTAAATCATTTAAGAACCAATATCACAACTATTCCATATACTCATAGAATTAACAACTCTATAGCTAAAGCCCTTGCTGTACACAAGTCTTTACAGTTATTATTAGCATAGTTGAACTTTCATATCCTGTGAAATTTGTTTAATTCTATGAGCTATATTCTATTGTCATCTCCAAATTTAAAACTTTAATCCAATTTCATACCAAAATATCAGAATCTTACCAGTACAATGAAATAATACATACAGTTATACATACAGAATACATTTGTCAAACTGGAAATGGGAAGCTGTGTGCATTTGATCACTTACTATAAAAAAGTCTACATGCTATACTGCGGAAAGAGTAGCATGAGGGATAGTTCACCCAAAAATGAAAATTCTGTCAATAACTCATCCTCACGTCGTTCCAATCCCGTAAGACTTTTGTTCATCTTCGACACACAAATGAAGATCATTTTGATGAAATCTGAGAGCTTTCTGTCCCTCCATTGACAGCTACGCAACTACCAATTTGACACTTCCCCCAAAAAAAAAAAAATATCGGAAGAGACACGATCACTTTATAAGATGAACAGATTGAATTTAGGCTTTTTACACACATAAACATTCATCAGCAAGCAGAAACTCAACCGTACCTGCTTGATGTGAGAAAGCAAACTTCATTGGTTGCTACTATAGACTGTAAAAAAAAAAAAAAAGATGGTCGATGCACCTTCACTCAACTCCATTATAGTAACTGATGTCGCCAGTGTGCCAATCTGGCACTGACATTTTGACTCCCGAGAGCATTGTGAACTTGGGGCCCGAGTCTGCGTCTGAGCATAAAGTGGAGCTGTGATATCAATGTCCGGCCCACACTCAGAACAACTCATGAAATTAAAGTTAAAGCTCCAATCTCAGCTGTCAATCACAACATCATCACACACAAATAAATAACTAAAACAAAACTTTTTTTTAAAGAACGAACATCTGAACTAGCACCAGTTGATAACTGCCTAAAATGACAGAAATAGTTTTTGAGGAAAAAAATTTTTTTTGAAATGTAATTTGGTTGTTTAGTTTGTCTCATGTCCCATTAAATTTCATGGAGAGGGCGGGGTTTATGACCTATACTACTTCCAGCCACCTGGGGGCGATCGAGACTATTTGGCTTCACTTCTCAGGACATGTGTGGCACACTTGGTTGCCATCATAGACATAATAAAATACACAGACGCCCCATTGGCCGCTTTGGAACGTTGCTGCGATACGTCAACGCGTCCGCCATATTGCTGAGGGCAAGACTGCACCGTAAACAAATGCAAGTAAACTGGCGAGCTGCGGTTGTTTGGATAAAAACGAAAATAACGTTTACATTTCTCAACCGATTTCAGTGGTTTATGATATACAAAAAGTTCCATCTCTGGTTACTTAAAACCTCGATAGTAGACTTTAAAAAAATATTTATTTTAATAGTCAAAGCTCAGTCCTGTATTTGGCTGCTTTATTCTTGGATAAGAATTGTGAGGACGTCCATAATGAGATCATTTAAATTTTCATATGAAATGAAAAAAAGATTTCTTTTAACCCACTTTAGCTTTTCTTGTGTTTAGAATTGACCACCATTGTGAAAATTTACATTTACATTTAGTCATTTAGCAGACGCTTTTATCCAAAGCGACTTACAAGTGAGGAAAACAAACAAGCGATTCTTCATGAATTGGCAAATAACACAGGAAGTGCTACAATACAAGTTTCATACATTGCTCAGTACCATAAGCTAGCGTAGGAAGGGAAAAGGGAAGGAAAGGGTTTTTTTTTTTTTTTATATGAGGCAAATATGACTAAAATGAGGCAATTCGTCAAATACAAATCAAACACGCTGGAAAAACCTTCCCTTCTTATACTTCTCACTGTCTCCTCAACTCTTTGTCTCTGGGAAACCTTCAATGTGCGAGAAAAGTAAGCTAGCCAACTAACTAACTAACGTTACAATACTTCACAAAACGTCAGTCACCTAACCGAAACCAGTGCTTGTCTTAAAAGTCGGCTTTAAGAAAATAAAGATGCATATTTAAATCTCAGGAAATTTAAGAAAACATACACTAAAACTATAATATAAATCATGTAAACTCACGTCTCAACTGTCACAGCTAATTAGCGACATCGCTAGCTATTTTCTGACTGACTCCAGTGGTCGACTACTATCAACATAATTATATAAAGACCAAATACAACCAGAAACAAATGTTCAAACTTACCTGTGAAAAGTTATTCCCCGAGACCTGTATTCAATTGTGCGGTGATTTGTATAGCCCCAAGCGACACGCGAACCAGGCATTTTTCTCAATTCCAGTTATGAGTGTTATGGGAACATTGACCTGCACAATATGGCGTCGCTGTTGACGTACGAGCCAGAGGCCAATGGAGGTCTATGTATTTTATTATGTCTATGGTTGCCGCAAAACAATCGCGATTTGAGCACATGCAATTTCTAAATCGCCCAAGTCTGCAATTTTATTTGTAAATTTATTTATATTTTAATTGAGAATACTGCAACGTTATTGTGCGCATGTTTAAGATGTTAACCAATCAGAACTCACACCGCACAAATTAGAACAAAGCAAAGCGGGAGAACAGAATAGGCAAACGGAAGGAAAGAAGAAAAATATGGATGCAGTTCAGGATAAAAATGATTTGGTACCAAAGAGAAATTCAACATCAGTCGTTTGAGAGAGTTTTGGATTCAAACACTGGACAAAAGACACCAACTCGCACTTATTTCACACAAGTTGCTGTATGAGAAATGTAAGGCGGGCGTCGAATACGAGTTTAAGCAGGTGAAATAATCGTAATTTATTTTATGTTGTGCATTTAAGACTTTTTTTTTTTTTTTTTACAGTTTTGTTAAGCAGTTAATCGCACTGTACAGTATGTTACTTCATTGTGAAATGTGTGCACTGAAATACAGTTTTGAAGTTTACTTATTATGACTGGAATTTCAGGTTAAAGACAGTTAATTACAGTTTTGTTTATGAAGCTGTAAATACAGTTACTTCATTGTGAAACATTTTGTTATGCTCTTCTTGTGCACTGAATACATTCAGAATGTAGCATGTTTGAAAAAGCAAAAACAATTAGCAAAATAAATCGCAATTGCAATATTGATTAAAAAAAAAAAAAAAAAAAAAAAAATTGCAATGTGATTATTTTGTCCATATTGCACAGCTCTAGTTGCCGTCACACAAGAATGAACCTCATTGGTTCTTGCGCATCAAGCAAGCATTCTTGAGCTTCAGTTTACCATAACTGATGTGTGAGACGATTAATGTCTACATGTGAATAAAAGCTGTTCAACGTATAAAGCGATCATGTCTCTTCAAAGAAATTGACTAAATTCTCAATTCATGTGGAGTAGTTTTACAATCACTTTATGAACTTTGTGAAGCGTCAAAGTGGAAGTTGTGTAGCTGTCAATGGAGGGACAGAAAGTTCTCACATTTCATTAAAAATGTATGTACTGGACACCTATACAAATTGATATGTAAATGAGCCAAGAAAGAAAGAACCAATCAGAAGCCAGTATGTAAATCTTTTAAGGAAGAACAGCACAACTGTACATAACGTTACAATAATGTATGTTGGATTTTGAATACTGAACATTAACTGAACGGGAAACTTTTTTCAAACCTGATATAATAGTACAGCTGTGGGTGCAAGACAGGCTTCATACAAAATAACACTCGAATACCTTCTGTGTTCAGTGGAGGGATCGAGAAAGTCCATCACTCGCATATATTTCCATTGCTTCTTTTTCTTAGCGGCCCGTCCACTCCGACTTCCATCCTGCTCCAGTCGCTTTTTCCTTGTGTATGTGTCTCTTAGATTTTTCCATTTAGCTTTCACCTCTTCCACTACACAAACACACAGCCATTGATGGTGGTGGTTAAACGCGCGGACAGTAACGCTACATAGCAAGCGACACAAATAAAACTCACCATCGACTCCCATTTTGTCTGCTATGCCTTGCCAAAGCACTTCTTTCCGCTTCGTATTTTTGTACTCACTGTGGTTTTTGTCAAATAATTCCTTGTTCTCAGAAACCAAAAACAACAACAGCTCCGCGTCCATCTTGACTACCATTCTTCTTCTAAGGAATTAGTACAGGATTTAGTGCTTCGTCGCCACCAAGTGTGCAGGAGAGGCGGGATTGGATATATAAATAGGCAAAAAAAATTGCATTTTACTTCCAATAACTCTTTTTAATAAACTTAATTTTGACCTTGGTTGAAAAAAAACTGAGTGAGGGAATCCTGTCCCTCAGTGTAAAAACAGGAATGCATTTTTCACTGTAACCTGTTTTCACTGAAATTTGAGGTGAATATTTACTTGTGGTGTAAATATGTAAACAAATATTGTTGTGTAAAGTCACATTCAAACCTCATTAGGGACAATTGAAGAGAACAGGCCCCCCTGGTTTCTCCTAAGGTTTTTTTTCTCTATTTTGTTGGAGTTTTGGTTCCTTGTTGCCTTTGGCTTGCTTAGTCGGGGACACTTGCTTGACATTCAGCAGTGTTTTTGATATGCCTGCATTGGTGTCGTTGTATGTGAACTGAGCCGAGCCGGACGATTACGTCACTGTTTTCTGCAGTGCTGATATACATAAATTAACTAGACTAATAACTACTGATATTTTCAACGGAATGAATTAATAATATATAGAATAAGCTGCACAATGACACCATTTTCTTTAAGAGCTGCTGTGCAGCCAAAAATGATTTGCCAATTATTAATGTAAAGCTGCTTTAACACAATTTGCATTGTAAAAGCAATATATAAGGTGACTTGACTTATTCTATTCTTATTCTTTATTGTGATAAAATTCATAAAAATATTTTTTAAACGCAATTTATTAAAATATTTCCTGCAAAAACAGCTGCAGTGTATAACTGATTAGTAATATTTGAGGTAGATGTGCAGTTTTCCTAAATCAGATGCTTCTTGATGCAATCCATCAACATTTACAAATATATTTCATGCTGTGAAATCATTATTATAGTCATAATTATCTTCTCATTCTAGTTATTTTCAATTTATCACATATTTTTCAGTCCTTTTTTGAATGGTACTGAAGATGCCTTCAAAAATAGTCCTGAAAAAAATGCATTTTGTTCAGGTTTTTATATCTATCTTATTTTTAAGTTCCTATATCAGCGGTAGCCCATACATTTAGCTGCATGGTTACTTTAGTCCATGTCATTTTCTTGATAGATGTTGCTGATTGGCCCATTCCTGAATGAGCTGATTGGCTATGGCATAAGAAGGCGGGACCCAGAACACAGGTGGCTCTCCTTTAGGGTTGCGTGGAGGCTTCTGTAGTGCTTCTGTTATTTCTTCAAAAGTGAACCAGCGAGCATCCTCAAGTTCTGCCGTGTCTATATTCACCTATTAATGAGCAAATTAAAGCAGGTAAAGGTTATAACAATACCTCTAACTGTGCTGGTTTGAATTAAATGCATTAAAATTCATTTTGATATGCCTGAATGTTTTCTAGGGTCTCAAAATAGAATTCATTAGAAATTCATTCATTATAGAACAAAGTTCTATAAATGACAGAGAAACACCGTATACACATTTTTACCAAATTTATTAAAAACCATCATAAAATATTTGTATGTAAAAGCAGAGACTCAAACTAGAGCCTGTGATTGAAGGCAAATATTAACTCGGGTGGTTATTTATTTATTTATTTTCAGTTAATAAAAAAAAAATTCATTTGAAAAAAAAAAAAGATAGCATAAAGAAAACTTTTTAATTTTTTTTTGCATTGATATTTTCTTTACAATTAAGCAACTGCAGAGTAAAAAATATATATTTATAATTATAAATATATTAATAACTTAAAGGAAATACAAAGGTGACACAATGCATAAAAATGTATGTATAAAAAACATGAATGATATAATAAATAAATAAATAATGTCAAAAATGTTCATCATGCTAAAATAGCATTATTGTTTTTTTCACGTGGAAATCTTGACAAGTTTTGTGATATTAACCTTTTTTATTATAAATACAGTCAATTTAATAATAGAATTTATGTGTTTGACCTGCAGAATCCAAGTCTCACCTGCGTTTTGTCTGGGTGGACACTTGCGTGGCAGGCTAACATAAAGGAACTTTGTGGGAATGGCCAGTGCTGCGATCCAGAGTACTGTAGGTTCTCCACCTCCAGACCCACCTCTTCTGCTACCTCTCTGTGCAGGGCTTCCTCCACTGTCTCTCCTGCGAAATGTTTTGATAAAATAGAGCTGGTAAAATGACAAAATGGTTGAGTAGCGCCACAGATTGATATGGCTTGGACAGCAGCTAGTGATAAAGTGTGACTCACCCATGTCACAGAAGCCAGCCAGTGCACTGTACATGCCTGGAGGAAACATGGCCTGCCGCGCCAGCAGACATCTGCTCCCATCAGACACCAGCACAATGACTACAGGTGCCATCTGCAAGTCAAGGACAAACAGTGTTCTCAGTGTGAACTGTAATTTAAACACAATGGGTCTTTGTTTGTAATTAGCCTACAATACAATACAATCAGGGCTGGGTAGGTTACTTTTAAAATGTATTTCACTGCAGATTACAAAATACATGCTTTAAAAAGTCATTTGTAACGTATTTTGTTACATTACTCAAGTTTAGTCACTTAATCTAAATACTTTAGAATACTTTGGAATACTAATAAGTGTGGAACAAACACAAAACAGGTAATTGCAAGTTTTTATCTCACAATTCTGACTTTATAACTTGCAATTTTGAGTTTAAATCTCGTAATTCTGAGAAAAAGAAGTCAGAATTGTGAAATGCAACCTCACAATTGTGAGGAAAAAACTAATTGTGAGGAAAAAGTTGCAGTGACCTTTTTTACAAATGACATTAAAACTCAAAGTAATCACTTTGGTAATCTAAAACACTTTTCAGATGTAACTGTAATCTGATTACCGCCCATTTAAAATGTAACTGTAATCAAATACAGTTACTCAAATTTTGAGAGTGAAACAGAGCGTTGTTCATTCACTGCCCCCCCTACATTTCCTGTCGGTACCGAGACTCAAACCCGCAACCTTCGTCCAACTCTATAATCATTAGGCCACAACTGCCTATATATTGCTTATAGTTAGTAGAATGTCTAAAGTAGACTAGTGAAATAAAGTGTCACTCCTATTAGTGATTACTTACTATTTAAAAAAAATTTTGTGTAGTAAGTGATTCACATAATGTTGTATTTCTGTGATTTACCATTAAGTAAACTGATCAATATAAAACATTGTTGAATTAGTGTTGGTTTTACAGTTTTACTAAAATTGTGTAATAAAGAAAATTTAACCCGCTGTTCTAAAGCAGTGGTTCTTAACCTTGTTGGAGGTACTGAACCCCACCAGTTTCATATACGCATTCACCGAACCCTTCTTAATAGGATAAAGCGGGGTGTGTCATCACGAATCATATGAGTCGGGTGTGTGTCTTGACCTCCGCCGAACCCCTGAGACTGACTCACCGAACCCCTGGGGTTAAGAACCACTGTTCTAAAGTGAAAAGCATATCCTCAAATTAATTGATTTGTATGACACTCATTGAGTGATGTTAAAGTTTATTCACCGGAATAAGTCAGAAATTAGTTCCCAGTAATACAGTACTACTAAAGACAATTTCTGGTGTGTTCATGCTTAAATACCACGTGATTATGGACCCATAAAATAAAGTGTATATCGAGAGGGTACTTTTCAGAGTAGAACAGCACATCTATATAACTCAAATCAGCATCAGTGAAGCAAATAAGCTCAAACAGAATTTGAAAAATTTGACACTCCTTCCTATCATATGACATGTATGTGAATACTCCAAGGGTAGTCGTGGCCTAGTGGTGAGGGAGTCGGGCTTGTAATCAGAAGGTTGCTGGTTCGATTCCCACGCCGGCAGGAATTGAAAGTGGGGATTGTGAATAAATAGCACTTTCTCCACCTTCAATACCATGACTAGCAAGACACCTGACCCCTAATTGCTCCCCTTGTAAGCTTTGGATAAAAATGTGAATACTGTAGCATCTGACATCATGAAAAGCACCTGCTTACTTTGGGGTAGTAGGTGATGCCACTACTGTGGCAAACTCTGAAACTTCCCGACTGGTTCCTGACGGTAGGCTGACCCGTAGCACTACAAAAGCCATTGGTCTGATGCCATCGAAGGAGAGCCTGTCCCTAAAACAAACACCAAACATTTATATGAATAACTTTTTAGAGATGGCTAAAATGCAAATAGTTACAGCTTTATTCATTTAATAGCTGTCTATGTTTTCTTAGTTGGCATCATATCACAATGTATAGTAAAATAAAGTTACAATGTAATGGAAGCAGCAACAAATATTTTCATCCATATTGTGACGTGCACCAGGGTAGTTTAAAAGCACACTATGTAATTTTTCGCCACTAGAGGTTATTTATTGAAAACAAAGGCATAGCTTGATGACGCCTTGATTCGGCGAAATCCATGAAAGCCGTTGAAGTGGAACGAGGACGCTGAAGCTCATGAGAGACAAGCGCGACACACGGTTCGAGCAGCGGAGCTTTTATTATGCCGCAGACAACCACGTCCGCTTCTTCCGGTCATGTGTATGTGGGGTATGTTTATCATTTTAGATACATTTCTGTTGAAAGTTGTTATAGTGCTACTCTGTGCGTTCGCTCAGCGGCTACTATGAGACATTTGTTGCACACTGCAGTAAGCTAGATCGATATTAGGCATGGTAAAACATGGTACTCGTGGTAAATCAAGAAAACAAGATAAAAAAAAAAACTGTAAGACTTTCTGTGTTGAGCTATAAAAGAACGATTTTTCTGTCGATTTAAGTATCCAAACAGTTGCTCAAATGTCTCATAAAACACATAATATATTAAAGCGTTTTTGGTGTTTCCATGGTTTCTACGAAATAAAACCAAAAATCGGGGGTAACACTGATGTACGATGCCATTGATAGGCGACACACGGACATGTATCCTGGTTAAAACTGCTTATTTCTCTGTACTTAAACATTCTTGGAAATATTTGGGATAATTTAAGTACACAAGTTAACAAAATATATAACATTGTTCTAATGGTTTTTGGTTATTTTAACTTGGTCGGCATTGTGACTTTAAGCAAACTAAATGATTAAAGAAGTTCTGCATATGTCACCAAAAAGTTTCACCGGAGGATCCAGTTATGACATTTTGATTAAAAATTATGAGGTCAAAAGAAATAAACGTATGAATTGTTCACAATAAGATTGTTTGCTTTCATTTATTTTGTTAATTTTTATTATAAATAATTCCAATGAGTTCAAAATGCAAACAGTCTTACAACGTACAAGCAAACACCATTCACTCAGTTACCAGTTTAGAAAATGTAAGTATCCAACAATTATTGCCTAAAGTCGTAACGGTGACAGAGTGAGATCATGTTCCTTAGTCAGTTCATAGTTGATCCTAGGAATTGAACCTGTAAATTGCTTACTTACTCCATATTTTCTGAAATCAAATATCATCTGGCACAAAAATAACATGACATTTCAAAATGGCTACAATGCAGTAACACTGTTGATCATTTAGAAGCTTAAAGTACATACTTTGGCCACTAGAGCAGACTCTGGTCCAGTCATCATGAAGAAAGCTTTCCTGAGGTCCACAAACATGCCTCTACACTCCTGCTCCAATGCATTGCGGTCTAAATCACCTACAGTGAGAAGAGATGGTGTATATATATATATATATATATATATATATATATATATATATAGTGTATGCAGTAATATAAAGTGTACAGTGTAAGGTTCTCGTGTGGTCACAGAAAGGCCTGGAAAACTTATGGAAAACAATGGAAATAAGAACTTAAAATGTCTTAAAGCATTCCGACTCACATTCCCATTTCTATAGCGTTCCTGTATCTCAAACAGTAGAACATGGAACTAGCAAAACCAAAGCAATGTACTGTAAGTCAACGAATGCAACATTGCCAAATTCTTAAATGTAGCCTGATTGAAATTTTATAGTGATAAAAAGTGTTGAGCTTTAAAATATATTCATAGTATTGTATATTAATGGCTTTATTAACTGACCCACTTCTAGGGAGAATTGTGGTTCACCCTTGTCAGTGCATCCCAGAAGAAGAGATTCGTTAACAAAGTGTTTGTCCTTTCCAGCCTTCTCCAGTATGTGTTCCAAATCTAGAGGAATTGGCACACAAATATAAAAACTTTGGTAAAACTTCACAATAAGGTGCATTAGTTAAACATTAGTTAATATATTAACCAACATGAACTAACCATGAGCAACACATTTGTTACTGTATTTACTAATCTCCGTTAATGTTAGTTGATAAAAATACAGTTGTTTGTTCATGTTAGTGCATTAAGTAATGTTAACAAGATTTTAATAATGTATTCGTAAATGTTGAAATTAACATTTACAAAGATTGATAAATGCTATAGAAGTGCAGTTCATTATTAGTTCATGTTAACTATTGTTAACTTATGAACCTCATTGTAAAGTGTTACCAAAACTTATATCCAAAATGTTTTCATTTATGTTACGGAAGAGTTTAAGTGTTGTATTGAGACCTGAGGTTTTTAGACAAGCCAGTTTGTAAACGCCACTGTTGGTCTTTTGCAGCAGAGGAGCAAGCTTATGATACAGTAGAACGTTTCCAGACTTCAGAGCTTCTCGACATGCCTCGTCATCCTCTTTTAATCTCACAAGGTGCCTAAACATGAATATTTTACATTAAAATGTTAAGAAAGAACGGCATGGATTGCATGACGAGAACTATTACAGAAAACACATTATAATAAATACGAAAACAGCAAGTGAAATCAAAACAATCAACGTTTCATAAATTTTTAATTTATTTAAGTCATTCAGCCAGAAAAATCAACAGAAAAAACGTTTTCAGACTGTTTGCATTGTAAACTCATTGGAATTATTTATAATAAAAATTAACAAAATTAATTAATTCGTGTACAAATGTCACAATGCAAATCCTTCATTTAATACTTAGAAATAATCTTCATTTTCCTTGTGGAAAATATAATTTCTTATCTCTTTATTTTTATTTTCATGTGAAATACACTGTTAAAAAATTACTGTAAATTTTACAGTATAATACCGGCAGCAGGGTTGCCAGCCAGTTACTGTAAAATTTACAGTAGTGTTACTGTAATTTAATTTACAGAATTTCCCTGTATTCCCTGATTACAGTAAATAACTGTATTTTTTTTAAATTACGAAGGGTCAATTTACAGCAATATTCTGTAAATTTGAGTCAAACCAACACGTGACCCCAGAATGCATTGCAGTTTACAGCAATATGCTGTATTATTTAAAAAAACAGCCAGCGGCTGTAAAATAATGCTGTAATTTTTACAGTAATTCATTACAGTGTATGACCTGGACAAGTTTTGTGAGATTCATTCAAATAATCTTCGATTAAAATTATATTAACTCTACTAAGTACTTTTATATTATAGATAAACGGTTGTATTTAAAGACAGACCTCATTCGAGACACATATCCAGAGCAGGAGCGTGAGAACACCAGGTTACAGTTGAAGAGAAGCTTGAATGACTTCAGCATGTCTGAAAGGTCCACAAGATAATGCCTGTGTGTTCAATATAAAGGTTTTAACATTTCCTCGGCCCAAATGGAACTTTAAAGAGTTCGACAGTCCCGCAGGGCGTGAGATACAACTTGCCCTTGAAACTTTGTAACGTAAGCTGGCAGTACAGACTCTTCTCTCAGTATCACAATATCCTGTAAAAGACAGTTTCGTTGAATATGCTCGTGTTTATGAACAGATGCCCGGTGAATGACAAAAATACATAGATATTTGTAACAAAACACACCGTATATAATTCAATGAGAGTGTTTCGTAAACCTCTGTCGCTCTTCACTCTAGGAAGCTTTCCGTTGACATAACATACGGCACCCTAAATCGTAAAATACTGATATAAATAAACAAATGTTTTGCTTCTGTAATCTATACTCCTGCAAACGACGCATGCGCATAACATTACGACGTCAGCACGTTATCAAGAATAGCTGTAGCCAGCGGCGTTGGAGTCAGTGAGTAAACAGCGCCCTCTGTCGATGTAGAAGTGCGACTACACAAAAGAGTTTTTATTGTACATTATTATGCTTTTTATGATTACATTAACAGGTAGCAAAAACAGTAAAACTTTCGCTAAAAGTTAGTGTAGTTATTTACCAAGTATACATGCTGGAAATTAGATATCACCTACTATACAGAGCTAAAAGCATCAGTCCTAAATTGATAGGAGAAGCTTTTTGTTCCAATTGGATAAAAAGTAACGCATGCTAGAAAGTAGCCTACATGTATATACAAAATGTCTATCTCCAATATTTCAGGAGTGTGCGTCAATGGAGACTGCAGTAGCATGTATGAACATCAGATGGCGCTGCAGTCCAATCATTTGTCCTCAGGAGATCTTTCCACATTTCTGCTGCGAACGAACCGCTGGAGAGAGTGTGAGAGAGAGAAGCTAACCAAACAACATTTCTATTTTGTTTTATCGACTCATTCCAGGGAGGAACAGTAAGTTGACCAGCTTATTATGCTTCTGTATACATACTCGCTTCAGTAAACATGCTCTGTATCACTGACACGGGCTCTACTGACAACACACTCTAGAAATTTCGCTGCATATTTCCATTAGTTTTCCCGCTGTGTGTATTGCTATTTCTCGCGTGAAAAACACCGGTTCTCAAGACTACTTCTGTCTTTTCGTTTTGGAAGCGTGTATTTGATCAGGTGATGAAAACCCCTAAATAAAAAAAAAAACGTTTCGATCAAACAAAAATCACAACCATCACTCCTACAGGAGACATTCCTACAGTCAATAGCTGCTTGCAATATGAATGGGAAAGTCAAATGTGTACATATCTATTAAAACATAGCACCAACGTTATATTTGGATTAATATTAGTGTAATCCTTTGGCAAGAGGTTTGCCTCTGAAAATATGAACACGCTAAAAACAATCACAGATCATGAAGAAGAGACACAAAACGCGTTTACGAAGGCGCTAGTTAGATGTAGTGAAGTGAGAAGTTAGTATAGTAAAGTTACAGTGTTTGGGTCATGTACTGGGGGAGGGGACGGGACGTGGCACTAAATCCACTTACAAATATACTGTTAAACATAGAAATAATAACAGTCACCCGTCTGTTATAAGCTATAATTATAATATAAGTGCTTTTGTCTCAACATCAGAGAAGACTATTCTATTTGCACAAGTACACTTAGATAGAAGGACTCTTGTTGTAGGATGGAATCATATACTATGGTACTTTTTAAAACAAAACATGGCATATTAATACCATTGTACTTTATTTTAGTGTTATGCACACTGAAAATGTATTGACGCTTATTTTAGGTTATCTGTCAAAATGGAATTATAAAATTATATGTTATGGCAATCCATCAAAATACGTCCAACTATTGCACTATTGTTATTAAAAAAAAAAAAAAAAAGGTGAATTAAAATAACAGATATTTTGAATTCTTTTTAAAGTTTTATTCAAAAGTATTTTCACGTATCAATTGTTATATTTATATAAATTGCTATTTTGTAGTTATTATATATGTATCGTAACGTTTATGTAATTTTAAAGAATATTTTTGGTTCTCCGAGGGGTGTAGTCCTTCTCTGTTAGAGTGACCACATTCAGTAAGCTTCCCTAACGTGACCCCGGGCTATTGCTTTTTTAGTGTATTCACTGCAGGATTTTAGGCAAGCCTTCTCTACAAGTTAATACTAGTTCCTGAACGGTTTAGTCAGGTCATATGTTGTGATTACATTCTTGTCTTCTTAAATTTGGATAAAGGACAGCATTTTTAACCGGCACTTGTTTTCACTGGAGGACTCTGAAATGGTTTGTGTGCTACTGGTTTCAAGTCATATTTGTGTTTGTGTGCAAATTCCTGTAGCGCTTGTTTTAGCAGCTGTTTTTGCCGCAACAGATGGCCACGTTTTTGGAAACTCTGTGGGAGTTGCATTGGTAACCTTTTTTGTTTTTCCTAGATATTTTAACACCGGAAAGTTAAGTGAAGTGTAGGTCAGCACGATGGTCAGCAGTTTTGTGTTGTTTTAGTTTGGACTCCTAGTTCTAAACTGACTTCTTTTAACCCTGTATACAACTTGACAGATAATGCTGTTACTTTCTTCTTCTGTGTTCTCTTGGGGCTTTTTGAACTGGTTTAATGAGAATGTGAACAAGGTGAGCTGCTCAACCCAACCTGACGTCCATTGTATGTGTAGCCTACTAAAACACAATGAATTGTTCTTGAATAACCTCCTGTAGTCTTTTATTATGGCTCAAAGCACGTATTGTGAATTGAGATCATACTGATGTGGAATAAACGGAGACTGATATGAGTTATGTTTGCATGGACAAAACTATAGGTGTTATAGAATGAGTTATATGTAAGGTTTGGGTTTTGTTCAAGTGCATTAGCAAACAAAATCATCTGTTTCAAGACTCAAGCATGCTCTTAAATCACTTCTAAAAGTAAATACTCAAAAGAGGCGTGTTATCCAACAGTGGCTTTATCCTAGTTCACATAAAAGTATGCACTTCACTGCTGGAGTAAAATTGTGTCTTTTGTATTTGCATTTAAGCGTTCATTAATTGACCCTTCGCAAAACCTGCCCCATGTTGCTATACCCGACAAGCCATGCGCTCTCATGCCACACATCATGTTCTCACGGAGTGAAAAATACATCACTGAGCAAAGAGGACACTGGCAACATTTGAAACAGTTTCATATTTAAAATATTGTACTTTTTTAAAGCAGTTTAAACAATAAATAGCGTATAGAGTCTCTTTAATGTGTCGTGACAGATCGCTGTAGCTTCAAGCGGCTCGTGAACCGATCATCTCTTCATACTAGTTCATTTATAGCAGGGGTTCTCAACCTTTTGCAAGCTGGGCCCCCCCAAAGCTGGTTCATTGCAGTTGGGGCCCCAGTACCCACCCAGAGCCCCCCACCCCCCACCCCCCCGCGGCCACACCCCGCCACCTTAGATAGATAGCCCTAGGCTATTATTATTAGGCCCACTTTATTGTTGTTGTTGTTGTTATTATTATTATTATTATTATCATCAGTAGGCATATTATCATTACTAGGCTATTGCTATAATTGGGAATTGGCACCAGACCTCTGATATTAATTTATGCTTTATTATTGTTATTATTACTAGGCCTAATAGTAGGCATCATCTGCTTTAAAATAGTTTAATATTTTTCAAAAGCTTTAACTGTAGCGTATATTCTGACTAGTTTATTTGTATATATATATATATATATATGTATAAACTTAATACGACCTCACGTTTTATACGTTTGCAGCCTCTGAAACTTCCGTCCGTCATAAAAATTAATTCGGATGGTTCGATTTTCTGCATTTTTCGCATCCGTAGCAAATATTTGAGGGGTGTTTTTGACAATTGAGAGCCAAAAAATGACGAATATGGAAAAACTAATACGACAGTTATACGACTAATACGACTCAGTCAGGGTGAAGGACCTTAAACTTTTGAGGCTTGCGCAGCTTCTCGAGGAGAAATTAAACAAATGAGCGCCGTTTTCTAAAGTCTATGAGCGCAGCACACACACAAATAAACTAAATTGAAGTTAAATTAGTGCAGTTAAATTTCAAAATGTGGTGTTTTTATAATATTTATAACATTTGAATGCAGTTCAGCAACATACATCACACGACCTGACGACCAAGAGAGCTGACAATTGACATTCACTTCATTTACCATCAGCTCACGATTGAAAATGTGACACTGATTTCATGACAGTTCAACAAACAAGTTAATAATATTAAGTCACTTACATTTTAGACGAAATAATGACTGTCTTGGTTTATTTTAGCATCGAAAATAGATGCAATGAATCCAAACAAAGATCACAGCATAGCGCATCTCACAGCAACACTCAATCGTGTTTTGAATGATTCAGTGTTTTGAACGAATCGGTTGAGTCAAAGATTCAATGACCCATGCACAAACATCTGTCTCAATCTTGATGAATCGGCCATTTGAACGAATCGTTTGAATAAACGAATCAATGACTCGCTTAATAAAAACCGCTTTATCACCTGCATTTGCGCTCGCTATCGACAAAACCAATCTAATTTGTTCAAAACTTTTTTTTTAAATCAGTCCAAACACATTAAATTTTTTATTCAGGAGCAATGTTTATACAAAACTATAACTTTTTATGACAGTAGTTTAGTGATTAAAAAAAAAAAAAAAAAATCATTTTTTTCCCACCCATCCTGTAGCCTGCTCGCGCCCCACCGGTTGAGAACCACTGATTTATAGCATCAAATAAACATGAATGGACATCAGAAGGAATGTTGTTTTCACCGCGGAAAGACGTGAGTATACACAATATTTGAAGTTCAAGTTCACCAACGTTAATCTACTAACTCCCCTGACTGCTTTGTCGGACAAAATTGCGGATTCAGGGTTATGATTGGTCAGATCGCCTGTCAATCAAACTTTTTGCAAAGTGTCACCTGAACCTGATGTTCATTCATGTTTATTTGATGCTATAAATGAACTAGTATGAAGAGGTGATCGGTTCACGAGGAGCTACAGCGATCTGTCACGACACATTAAAGAGACACTATACGCTATTTATTGTTTAAACGTTTTTAAAAAAGTACAATGTTTTAAATAAGAAACTGTTTTATATGTCTGTCGACATGTTGTCAGTGTCCTCTTTGCTCCGGGATGTATTTTTCACATGATGTGTGGCGTGAGAGCGCATGGCTTGTCGGACAAAGCAACAGTAACTAAAGGGGGCGCGTCTTTGCGAAGGGTCAGTTGGTTGTTCACATGTCCGAGTAAAAAAGGGGAACAAAAAGATACGCAGCTGCGTATATCTCTTCAGTCTCAGCTATTCCAGCATCCTTCCACCTCCCCAAACTCCACCTTCATCCTAGGTGCCTTTCCCTATGTAATGTAATCATATCCTATATTTAGTCACTGTGGGAAATATCAGAGCTCGAGTTGAAGCTCCTTCATGGAGTCCCTCATCAAGCCAAATAAGTTTAACCTAATATCTTAAGATTATATGGGCAAACAAACTCTTTAAATAAGCATATTTGAGATATCTGCTTGCTTATACTGATTTCCAGGATGGTTTTTTTACCTTTATTAAGGGCATTTTTTCCTAACTTTATTAAATGTATATATGATGTGACATTTTTCAATTCAAATTCTTAAATTATATCAATAAATTAAAATAGATAATTAGACACTAAAAGCTGTTACCAATCAATGAAAACAGTATCAACAAAACCCATCTTTCCATTGCAGAGGAAACATTCTATGATTTTTTTTTTTTGTGGCAGGGTAATAAAAACCTGAATTACCGGCCTATCTGAAGTAGGAATCCTTGATAAAAAACGGAAAAAAACTAAAGCGAACTGCCTCAAAAGCGATCCCCTCTTTCCTTTGGGATGGGATTTGGGATGCACTATTTCTAATCATGCATATTATTTAGTATGGATAACATGCATTTTAAAACAAAGTGAATGCAGCTTTCCAAAAAACAAAAAGGCAGCAAAATTATTAGGGGAAGGAAGAAGATTGTGCAATCGACTCGGGTGTTCTGCCCTATTTATAAATTGAAGTTACGGGCTAACTGAATGCTGTCAAGCTGAGGGCAGTGGGCTGGCAGCCCTTTCCTTTTTCCCAGTGCCAGCGGGGATTTGAGTTGACAATATGTCTGGCACAGATCAACTGTTCCTCATGTTCTTGTACGCCTCACTGCTGAGTAACAACTGCTGAACTACATACGGCAGCTGTGGGAAGTTTATTAAAGGGACAGTTGACCCCAAAATGAAAGTTCTTTCATAATTCACTCACCCTCATCTTTTCCCAAACCTTTCTATGGAACATAAAAGAACATATTTTGAGAAATGTCTCAGAACATTTACATGCACCATCGTAACGCCATTATTATGAGATTCAGATAATATTTGAACTTTACCTCATGTAATTGCAATACTTTGATCAAATTGATGTGATTGTGTCATTATCTCCCCTATTTAAGTTCAGTTCAGTTTGTGTTTGTCGCGTCTCGTCTATGTGTAGTTGTGTTTGGATGTGGCCAGTTTTAAGTTTTAGTTAACGATAATAACTCTGCCACAGTCAAATATACAGTTTAGCAGTCATTATACAAAAATATATGTAGCCACTCAATTGACCAATCAGAATAAAGTATTCCAGAGAGCTATGTAACTATCTCACTTTCTCTCTTTTAGGCGGTGTGTGGAAAAAGATAAAGATGGGAGTTAGGAGTTTGTGCTGTATTTTGCTCATCTCTCTGCTAAAGCCTTCCTCTGCTCACAATGACTTCTTCACTTCCATCGGTATGCAACCTTTTCAGCATTTTATAAATTTATGTTTGAGATGTTCCTACAGGTTCTAACAGGCACCAAATGCCTGTAAAGCTGTCTGTTCATGAACATTTACCATGCAACCGACATTTGTTGTGGAGAACAAGACAGGTCAATCACTTCATCACTGATGCTCTGTTTAACCTGTGTTTGCAGGTCACATGACAGATCTGCTGTTCACAGAAAAAGACCTGGTGACGTCATTGAAGGACTACATCAAAGCAGAGGAAAGCAAACTGGAGCAAGTGAAACAGTGAGTAATATCTAACAGTTTCAACGGGAGACTCGTTGAATTGGCAATAGCAGATTTATGAATGGGGCATGACAGAAATCTTTCATTCCAATTATGTTTATAAATAAAATCTGACTATATATGGGTGTAATGATACATCAGTATGGATCCATGTATCAATCAAATGACTAACAATATGATGTATCTGTCACACATATTCATGTTTTTAGCTTTGTTTTAATGGACTTTTAGTTTGTATTCGGTAGTTCCTTTGTTTCTGTTTTGCACTTCTCATTTGTTGTCATGGACATTGCATTTATCATCACAGGTGTTAGTCATTCGTCATCCTCATTTGCCCTGTATTCAAGTTGCTCTATGTCAATCTTCAGTTGTCGGTTGTTGTTCGTGTTTGTATTTATGTTTCATGCACTCTGTTACGCCTTCTTGTGTTTAATAAACCTCATTGCTATTTTTATATCCAGTCGTCATCAATGCAATGCGTAAAAAATCAATATAGAGTCACCTTTATTTTGACACTCTCATGTTAGCCACATCTGCATGAAATGTCTGTCTTGACCAAAAACTGATGCACCTCTTAATGGAAATAACATCACAACATTTATTTCCGTCAAAAGGTGCATTAATTTTTGGTCAAGATCTTGTATTGACAATGCAAGAGGTGAGCACTCTGTAAAGTCTACTTCAGCACATCCCAAAGACTTACACTGGTAAGGTAAGGTCTGGACTCTGAGGTGCCAATTCATGATTCAAAATGATTCTTCATGCTCTCTGAACCATTTTTTCTCAATATTAACCCTGAGGAATATTGGCATTGTCATCCAGGAATATGGCCATGATACGTCTTCCTACACGGTTGTTTAAGACATGAAAAGCTCATAAAGCACACTCATCTTTTAGGGTTAAAAGAACTGGTTCCAAACTTAAATCATGCTAGAAATGAAATACTATGAAATGCTCGAAATATAATAATTACTGTAATAATGATCCAGACATACTCATAATTGTGTTGTGCTTTGTTTTGAGGTATTGGCAAATATGGATCTCGGATCTAAACTGTATTTTTCACTTTGGTCCACATGTGTGATCTTGAGTGAAAAACACAATGTGATGATTTTGCATACTTTTAATTTAAAGGGGATTTATCTTTTCCTGTAGCCGCTAATCGCCCTATTAAACTTTACGAAGTGGTTTATTTACTTCTCAATTAACTGTGTCCGATTTTACACAATTTTACATCACGCTCCATGTGGAGCAGATATTCACATTCGGCACATACTCCGTGTAAAGCTGAAGATATTTATCTAGGATTGTGCTGCATGAACTTTTGCACGCATGCACTTTTTGTAGTTCTGTGTGTTTATGTACTATTATCTTGCCCTTAAATTGCTTATTTAATTCTATTCTTACTTGATTTAGTTCTAGTTCTTTTACCCCCGGTTTCACAGACAAGGCTTTAGTTAGTCCTAGACTAAAATATATTTTTGAGCTGTTTTGCATCTAAATATCTTAAAATATGTCAGTGTCACGTTTTGTCTCAAGATGCACACCAGTAATATATTTTTTTTTCTAGTGATCATTTATAAAAGTACTTAAATGCCTTAATTGAAACAAGGCCTAATCCTGACTTAGGCTAAATCCTGTCTGTGAAACCGGGCCATAATGTTTATTTAATTTGTGTTGTTGTGTTTAATTCAGTCTCATAGTTTGGCCTTGTTTTTACGCACAGAAGAAGAAGAAGAAGCAGCTTTATATTAATGAAGTGACAATAAAACCACTCTGAATCTGACACTGTTTGTGTGTGTGTGTGTTGTCAGGTGGGCTGAGAAGCTTGACGCTTTAACAGCCACAGCCACACAGGACCCAGAGGGGTTTTTGGGTCACCCTGTCAATGCCTTTAAACTCATGAAGAGACTAAACACAGAGTGGGGTGAAGTGGAAGACCTAGTGCTCAAGGACATGTCTGATGGTTAGTATCTCTGTAGTTTATCCCTTTATAGTTTTTTAAAATCGCTAGGATCCATTTATCAATACTTAGGTCACTTATTCAAAGTTATCAGCCTATTGCCTGGTTTCACAGACAAGGAATCTAAACCTCGTCTGTGAAACCGGGCCTATGTCAGCTAAACTGTGGATCATTTATCTTTGCTTTGGCACAAAATGCCTTCAACAGCTTTTAAATTAGATGTATTTTTTTCTCAAAAAACGATGTACCCTCAGGCCAGTTTGCATGTTTATGTACACTTTATATACACAAAATGTTAAACTTAAGTTTAAACCTAACCGTACTAAATTTAATAAAACAGCAATTAACTACATTTCTTCAATAATTCCAAATAAAAACATATTCCAAATCTAAAAAATGAAATCCTGTCAAAACTATTAGATGTACGTATTTCAGTTTATATTCAGAATATTTTATACTTTAATGTAAACCATGCAAAATAGACTATGTAAAATATATTGCAGTGAATTCTAAACACTAGAAAGTATCATTCTTGTTTTGTAAAGAAAATTTACAAAAGAAAACATTGTAAAATGCAACCTGTTGTTTGAAAAACTTTTGCTAGTGTTATGATAGAATTGCTTGATTTGTGACATGTATGAAGTGTTTTGGTGGTTTTAATGCATTTTGAAATTATTGCTGTACCAAGCTAAAGGTTTGGGGAACTAGGGAAAAAGTGACCTACGTATTGAGAAATGTGTTCTAGCAATTGTTAAAAAAAAAGCCACAGATGTTCTTATCTTCTTACAAAATAACAAAACATTTTTCTAGGCTTTATCTCAAACCTGACCATTCAGCGTCAGTATTTCCCTAATGACGAAGACCAGAACGGTGCAGCCAAAGCTCTCCTCCGACTGCAGGACACATATAAACTGGATACACAGACCATCTCTTCTGGAAACCTGCCTGGTTAGAGTGACCTACATGAAAGATCAGACTAAACATTTAAAGTAAATATTTTTCAAACATGACATCTCGTTGCATGCTTTCTTGCAGGTGTTACAACAGGCTTGCCATTTCAGAGCACCCTGACGGTAGAGGACTGCTTTGAGCTGGGAAAAATCGCCTACTCTGATGCCGACTACTACCACACAGAGCTATGGATGGCCCAGGCACTCAAGCAACTGGATGAAGCAGAAGAATCCAGTGTTGACACTGTGACTGTGCTGGACTACCTCAGCTACTCAGTCTACCAGCAGGGGGAGCTGGAGAGAGCTCTGGAACAAACCAAGAGACTGCTCAGTGTGGGTTAGTCTGTTCTACAAGACTATGGCTACGTCCACATTCATCCAGATATATATGAAAACGCTCTAGGATCTTTTCCAGAAGTTGCTCGTCCACACTGAAACATCTGAAAATGTCTGAAGTCACCTTACTGTGCATGTTTAAAACGTCATAAAAGCTCACTGAGATGGTGCTGAGAGAACATACATAATAATATTCTCAAGCCATTCTTCTGGCTTGATCATTCTATTAGCAAAATATCCCACAACTCATGGGTGCATCCATTTATCTTTAGTAACACAATACCAGTTCAACCATAGTTGTATATGGGTACAGTATGTATCACGTGACTTAACATGCATCATCGTTTTTCGAATATGTATGTTTTCACAGCCCACCATGGAATAAAACAATAAAAAAGTGGTTGTGACTTTTTATCTCACAATTCACAATTATTTCGAGATCATATCTCACGATTCAGACTTTTCTGAGTTTACATATAGCGAGAAATAACGTCAGAATTGCGCGATAAAAACTCGCAAATATGAGGAAAAAAAGAGAAAAGACTTTCTATCTCACGATTCTAACTTTATTTCTTGTTATTTCTGACCCGTTTGAGATATTCAGCAGTTGTCGGAACTATTACACGTTGTTTATTTATCTCTGTTGTCTAGATCCTGAGCACCAGCGAGCACTTGGGAACCTGAAGTATTTTGAATACCAGCTAGCCAAACAGAAGAAGGCTGAAAAGGAGCAGAGCTCTAAGGAGGAGAGTAAGAAAGAGCAAGAACAGACAGTTGGAAAGAAGGAATATCTCCCTGAGAAGAGGAAATATGAGCAGCTATGTAGAGGAGAAGGACTCAGAATGGTGATTATTAGAATACTGTAACTGCTACATTAATGTAAATATTCACTGATGTTAATATATCTCACTCACTTCATATTAAGTGTCATTAACTACGGAAACACTTTACAATAAGGTTCAATAGTTTATGAATTAACGAACATGAACTAACCATGAGCAATACATTTGTTACTGTATTTACTAATCTTCGTTAACGTTAATTAATGAAAATAAAGTTGCTCATTGTTTGTTCAGGTTAGTTCACAGTGCATTAACTAATGTTAACAAGATTTTGATAATGTATTAGTAAGTGTTGAAATTAACATTAACAAAGATTAATAAATGCTGCACAAGTGCAGTTCATTATTAGTTCATGTTAACCTTATTGTAAAGTGTTACCTTAACTGCTGTGTAAAATAATTAATTGAATACAATGCACTTATTGTGTACATACTACATACATGCATCTATAATTACACCGTTGACCCTTGTAATACTGTTGACCCCTATAAAGGAGTTGAAGACACCTAATATAAAGTCGCTTTCAGCCAATTGTTTTTACTGTGTTCATGAAAGCTGATATGTTTATTTATAGTGGTTTCTGTATTTGAGGTAAGTAATTATTAAAGATAGGACTTTTAATTATTTATGCACACCCATGGTGGTAATGCGGCCATGACACAAAGTTGTATTTTTGTTGTTCATTTCACCACAGCTGTATGCATATTGCATACAAAACTCATTAAAAACACCCACATTCTCCAATCAGATTGAGCGACTACTGTGCAGCTTTTGGAAGTCAGTGAATGGGTTTTTCTATGGCAGTGCCTGCCTGATTCAGCACATTGAAACTAACTACTCATGCTGTGAAATAACATGAAACTCTAACCAATTTATTTGTCATGCACAAGATGTATATACAGGGAGTGCAGAATTATTAGGCAAGTTGTATTTTTGAGGATTAATTTTATTATTGAACAACAACCATGTTCTCAATGAACACAAAAAACTCATTAATATCAAAGCTGAATATTTTTGGAAGTTTTAGTTTTTAGTTTTTAGTTTGAGCTATTTTAGGGGGATATCTGTGTGTGCGGGTGACTATTACTGTGCATAATTATTAGGCACCTTAACAAAAAACAAATTTATACCCATTTCAATTATTTATTTTTACCAGTGAAACCAATATAACATCTCAACATTCACAAATATACATTTCTGACATTCAAAAACCAAACAAAAACAAATCAGTGACCAATATAGCCACCTTTCTTTGCAAGGACACTCAAAAGCCTGCCATCCATGGATTCAGTCAGTGTTTTGATCTGTTCACCATCAACATTGCGTGCAGCAGCAACCACAGCCTCCCAGACACTGTTCAGAGAGGTGTACTGTTTTCCCTCCTTGTAAATCGCACATTTGATGACGGACCACAGGTTCTCAATGGGGTTCAGATCAGGTGAACAAGGAGGCCATATCATTAGATTTTCTTCTTTTATACCCTTTCTTGCCAGCCACGCTGTGGAGTACTTGGACGCGTGTGATGGAGCATTGTCCTGCATGAAAATCAGGTTTTTCTTGAAGGATGTAGACTTCTTCCTGTACCACTGCTTGAAGAAGGTGTCTTCCAGAAACTGGCAGTAGGACTGGGAGTTGAGCTTGACTCCATCCTCAACCCGAAAAGGCCCCACAAGCTCATCTTTGATGATACCAGCCCAAACCAGTACTCCACCTCCACCTTGCTGGCGTCTGAGTCGGACTGGAGCTCTCTGCCCTTTACCAATCCAGCCACGGGCCCATCCATCTGGCCCATCAAGACTCACTCTCATTTCATCAGTCCATAAAACCTTAGAAAAATCAGTCTTGAGATATTTCTTGGCCCAGTCTTGACGTTTCAGCTTGTGTGTCTTGTTCAGTGGTGGTCGACTTTCTGCCTTTCTTACCTTGGCCATGTCTCTGAGTATTGCACACCTTGTGCTTTTGGGCACTCCAGTGATGTTGCAGCTCTGAAATATGGCCAAACTGGTGGCAAGTGGCATCTTGGCAGCTGCACGCTTGACTTTTCTCAGTTCACGGGCAGTTATTTTGCACCTTGGTTTTTCCATACGCTTCTTGCGACCCTGTTGACTATTTTGAATGAAACGCTTGATTGTTCGATGATCACGCTTCAGAAGCTTGGCTATTTTAAGACTTCTGCATCCCTCTGCAATATATCTCACTATTTTTGACTTTTCTGAGCCTGTCAAGTCCTTCTTTTGACCCGTTTTGCCAAAGGAAAGGAAGTTGCCTAATAATTATGCACACCTGATATAGGGTGTTGATGTCATTAGACCACACCCCTTCTCATTACAGAGATGCACATCACCTAATATGCTTAACTGGTAGTAGGCTTTCCAACCTATACAGCTTGGAGTAAGACAACATGCATAACGAGGATGATGTGGTCAAAATACTCATTTGCCTAATAATTCTGCACTCCCTGTAATATATACATAATCTCATCCTTACAGACCCCTCGCAGACAGAGCCGTTTGTTCTGCCGTTACCACAACAATAACCGACATCCATTTTACACGCTCGGCCCGGTGAAACAAGAGGACGAATGGGACCGTCCACGTATCGTTCGTTACCATGACATTATATCGGAGAAAGAAATGGAGAAGGTCAAGGAACTGGCCAAACCGAGGGTGAGTTCAACTTTTATACACATTAAAATGTTTATAAATATGTACACTATTAATGGCCAAAACTTGTGGACACCCTCTACACCCCTAGTCCAGTCATTTCTGGGATGGTCACCCACTTTTGTCATAATTTACTCACCCTCATGTTGACGTTTGTTCATCTTAGGAACGAAAATGAAGATATTTTGTATTCTTCTCTGAGAATTTTTGTCCATCCATTTAAAATTCCACACAATCCAGATTTTCATGCATCCAAAAGTTCATAAAGACATTGTAAAAGATTTATATGAAATGAAAATGAGATGTTAAATGCAAGTCTTCTGAATAAACATGATCGCTTTATATGATTAACAGATTTAGTTGATACTTTAGATCAACGCACATACATAGAGCACATCAAATATGGTAATTGGAAGCGTGCTTACTTAATGTGAGAAAACCAATGAGGTTTGTTCTCACGCATCAAGCGAGTATAGTTGAACTTCTGTTGAGCTTATTTATTTTCATCACGAATATCGATGTGGTGTTCACGTGTCCATATCTTTTTGGCCATGAAGTGTAAATAATGCACCGCATTTTTTGGAAAAAAACATCACACTGGGTCAAAATTGCATTAAGAGAAATAAAAAACCTGAAGTCACGTTAGTGTGTAAGTTCAAGAATATGTGTGTGTGTGTGTGTGTGTGTGTGTGTGTGTGTGTAAAAATATTGGTAACACTTTACTGTCAGGTTTCCTTTGTTAACTACACTAGTTAATTTAAAGTAACAATGAACAATACTTGTACAGCATTTATTCAACTTTGTTAATGCAAATTTTAACATTTAAAGGAGTCATGAATTGAGAAATCAAATTTCCTTGATCATGTGACATGCAAGAGGTCATTGCACTATAAAAACTTCCTTATTAATCTTTTATTGAAACTAAACTCAGAAAACTACTCATTTTGGATTTTATGACATTAAGACATAATAGTGCGACGAAAAAAAAGACAGAAAATCGAAGCGTACTTTTACGTCGTCGCATCTTTGGCCCCGCCCACCGGCGTGTTAGTGAGAAGGAGAGAAGAGAGATACGGGATCACTGGACTAAAAATAACAGTACTTTCCGAAGGATCCTAATGCTAGGAAAGTGATTATTTTCAACTAGGTGAATGTCTCAATTGAGAATTATTTGTTTGTTCCGTTCATTTCACTGTGGATTCTTTGGTAAATCAGTCGTAGTTGTATCAGTTTCGTAGCTGGCTTTGCAAACAGACATTTACTGTAAGATGTGGACCCAATAGTAATGCCAAAACTTGTAAGTAACCATGTTAATTCTGCGATTTCTGATATGTAATGATTCGTGTACAGTAATGTACAGATCTTTATTTTCTCAAAACCTTTTATTGCTGTTTATGTCAGTAAATCTTGCCAGTGACAAAATGGTCAGCTTCACATTGTTTCTCTTAGTAGCATGAAAATAATCTGTTATTTAATTTGTGATTAAACTGATTATTGTATGCAGAAAGCAATCAAAGTACCCGCCCTTTAATCGCTGGAGCTGTCAATCACTCAGAATGAGTTTATCAGTGACGCTGTATAAAATGCACAATGAATCTCTTATTTCCAATGTGTTCGCACTGTTAGTTATGATGAAAGCATTCGTGAGAGTACAGAAATCCAGTTGCAATGACGAGATCACTCAACATATGTCCGTCATCGGCTATAATGGCTATAATCTCAACAGCTGTAATAGTTAAAAAAGTTGTACAATTTTTCAAGAGAGTTCCACGTGTGATACTTATTTCATATGCAAAGATGTTAGCCAATCATAACAGTGGGCATTTACATTGAAGTCTCACAGCAGACATGCTCCTTCCAATAGAGCGTTCAAATCAGAGAGCTAAAATCACGGTAGAAAATCATAAATCATACTTTCATAAATCATAATTCAGTTTGTGAAAGATCAAAAGTTGTATTTATTAACAAATGAGACTTTATTGTCAATTGTTACCAAAATATATTTGAAATAGTATTTACCATTCCATTACATTTACATGCATCCTTGAAATTATTTAAAGGGATAGTTCACCCAAAAATTAAAATTCTGTCATCCGTTACATAGATACAAAAAATACTATGGAAGTCAATGGATGCTGTCAACTGTCTGGTTGCCAGCATTCTTCAAAAAGTGTGTTTTATAGAATAAAGAAACTCATACAGGTTTAGAACAACATGGATGTGAGTAAATGATGGCAGAATTTTCATTTTTGGATGAAATTTATTAAGATATACTTTTGTCAAATATGTTTAAAATGACGTTTGCTCAAATGAGATAAACTCCATTCATATCAGTGGTCAAGACCGTTGTTTCAGCTACCATAATGAGGTCACGACACAGTCCAATACAATTCTTTTTATCTTGATTACTTTACTGTTATCTGACGCATGCAGTAACAATGCCACATATACCTGTGGTAAATAAAGTATTTCTGCAATGACACTGGGGATCAAAAATAAGTGATGCTTCATCCATGTTAGTAGATTCCAATATAAAGTGCAAGACAACTTTCTTTCAAGGCATAAACCAAAATTTACTTACTGCACCTATAAATTCATCTGGTCTGTAGGGTATGTAGACATTTTCACTTCTTTGATATTAGTGTTTTGAAGAGCATAATTATGTTTAAATAAGTATATAAAGCCTCCTATATTTTGAGTATTTCTATTATGAGCACTCCTCAGAGTATCGTAACCTCGGACCTGCCGTTATTCAGGGCCCATTTAAGTCCAGAGTGTAATCAAGGGCTCCTATAGAGTAAGAAGGCTGGTGCTCGAGTTCATGTGGTCAGTCATTAAGACTACAGCTGCTGTGTAACTTGTGTACTCTTGGCCGGTTGGCTCAACAGCTGCGCCGAGCCACTATCTCCAACCCCATTACTGGTGTCCTAGAGACGGCCCACTATCGCATCAGTAAAAGGTAAGGCTCCTGTTGACCTGTAGAAAGAACTGCCAATACACCAGTTCCCCGACTGCATGCTGGAAAAGCAACTTTAACAAGAACCAAGACAAAGGGGCTATAAATCACTTGCTTATTATGGGTGGGTGGACCAAAGTCCGAAGTCATCCATATATACATATAGTGTGTGTGTATGTGTGTGTGTATATATATATATATATATATATATATATATATATATACTGTATATATATATGACCCTGGACCACAAACCAAGTCATAAGGGGCAATTTTTTGAAGTTGAGATTTAAACATCATCTGAAATAAATAAGCTGTATGATATATGGTTTTTACGATAGGACATTATTTGGCTGAGACACAACTATTTGAAAATCTGGAATCTGAAGGTGCAAAAAAATCAAAATATTGAGAAAATTGAAAGTTATTCAAATGTCCTTAGCAATGCATATCCACTCACAAAAAAAATGATATATTTACAGTAGAAAATATACAAAATATTTTCATAGAACATGATCTTGACTTAATATCCTAATGATTTTTGGCATAAAAAATTGATCATTTTGACTCATACAATGTATTGTTGGTTATTGCTACAAATATACCTGTGCTACTTATGACTGTTTTTTTTGGTCCAGGGTCACATATGCATAAGTTAGTAAAAACAACAAAAGTAGGTCAAAAGTTTGGAATAATTAAGATTTTTCTTTTTTTTTTTAAAGTCTCTTATGCTCAATAAGGCTGCATTTATTTGAGCAAAACTACAAACAGTCAAAAATTATAAAAATTTAAAAGACCTTTTCTTTTTGATTTATATTTTTTATATTTATTTATTTCTGTGATGGCAAAACTGAACTTTCGTCGGTCATTACTCCAGTCTTCAGTGTCACATGAATTGTGCATTATTATTTACATTTTTTGTTTCTTATTATTATCATTATCAGTGTTGAAAAAAGTTGCGCTGCTTAATATTTTGGAAACTGTGCTACAATACCATTCAAAAGTTTGGGGTAAGAAAGATTAAAAAAAAGAAATTAATACTTTAAATAATTCAATCTTTCACTTTAATTATTAATTAAATTAATCAAAAGTGACCGTAAAGACATTTAAATTGTTAAAGACGCTGTTCTTTCGAACTTTCTATTCATCAAAGAATCCTGACAATATGTATCAAAAAATGCTAAGAAGCAAATGTTTGTCAACATTGATAGTAATAAGAACCATTGTTATTAATAATAATAATTGAGCAGAAAATCAGCATAACTAGAATAATTTCTGAAAGATCATGTGACACTTGAATTAATGGCTGCTGAAAATTCAGCTTTATTACCACAGGAATAAATGACTTTTTAAAATATATCGAAATAAAAAAAGTTTTGTTAGACTGTAATAATAATTCACAATAAAACTGTATATTTGATCAAATAAATGCAGACTTAGTGAGCATAGTGCTTTCACAATATATAAATTGATATTCTGTCGTACAGTACATACCATCGTTCCTGCCACCAGCCCTACAAGATTGCGTTCAAACCATGCATAATAGCTGGATATCCCCGTTTGTTTTGCTGTTCCTGGGAATGTTTCTCTTCCACTGCTTCTTTACACACAAGAGGTTCATAATCAGCATAGTCCAATATATTTGAACTGTAACAGTTCGACTCGGGCAGAAACTACACACCATGTTACATGTAAACCACCCATGCAGTCCAAGTCCGGTTGGTGTAGTCCGGTATAAGTCGTGTGTCAAGAGCATATAGTAACAGCACCTTTCACTTTTCTATTTCCTCTCTTTTTCTCTGTGCTGGCTCTATAGCTCAGGCGTGCCACCGTGCATGACCCTCAAACTGGCAAACTCACCACCGCCCAGTACAGAGTCTCCAAGAGGTAAGGGGTCAAAGATAAAGCGCAGAGTTCGCATCTGTCTGCTCCCCCTTTCTCTCTTTACCTAGAATCCTCTTTGTGGACCTCAGTCCATAAAACAGTATCATCTCATCTGTTGAACACCATGTAGTTATTCTCGATGAATGAGTGTGACCTGCAGAGACGGACATGATTCGCTGAATATTTTGGTACAAGCACGAATAACAAAGTTTAGGATCTAAAAAGCTCTCTAAAAATAAATATTGTGTCATCATTTACTTATTGTTACTTATAGTTTCAAATCTGTATGACTTTCTGGGGAATGCAAAAGAATGTGCAATGAAAGTCAAAATTTGATTGAAAAAAAATCAAAATCAGACAGAAAATGCATACAGGTTTGGAACAAAAAGAGAGTGAGGGAGTTTAATTTTCTTGGGAACTGTAGAAATTACACTTGTTATGGCAACTTGTTTCGGCCATGGAATAAAAAATAAAAAAGCTAATTTGCACTTTTATCTCACAAATCTGCGAAAAACAGTCAGAATTGCGAGTTATAAACTATAAATTTTCTCTCACAAATTTGACTTTTTTCTCAGATTTTATCTTACTTTATTTCTCGCAGTTGCGAATTTATATCTCTCCATTCTGACTTTATTTCTCACAATTGCAATTGTATAACTTTCAATTCTGACTTTTTTTTGTAGAAATCTGAGATATAAACACACAATTTAGAATTGTGAGATAAAAAGTTCTCGGCAGAAACAAGCTTCCATACTTCAGAGATCATGACATGTCTATATTATTTTACTGTGGTATATGTTATACATCACGCTGTTGTATTAATTGAGAATACACATGATGGTTGCATATGCGATGAAAAGAGACTATGGACTGCATGGGTACCTCTCATTATACAGAATTCTACTTGACAGGTTACTGTTGACAGTCATGCTGCCTTTGTAAATTTGCTCACACACTTACTCACACATATAAAACTGATGTCAAACACCCAGTCATTTCTGTCAATAACTCATAGATTGATTCAAAAGTTCATGAATATCATATATCTTAAAAGCCTAATTTGGATGGGCACTTTTGACATGCTTTGGTGGTGGATTTATGGAAGCTCATTTCTGCCAAAAAAAAAAAATTTAACTGACAATTTATTGTTTAAATGGGAGAATTCTGATTTTATAAAACGGAATTGCACCTTTATATCTCAGAATTCTAAGAAAAAAGTCAAATTTGTGAGAAAATTTCACAGGTACCTTTTTAATTTTTTTATTCCGTGGCGGAAACAAGCATCCATAAGTTTTGCATAGGCAAATGCTACTCTAAATCTAGTTTCATTCTAATGTCTTTTTTTGTTTTACCTCACATACTAAACATTGATAAACTTCATTGCTAAACTCTAATCCTTCGGCTTTACACTAAACAACTCATGTTCCATTTGTTTGTTTTTATGTAAAAACATAAAATGTAATACTGTTGCAAATAGTTTTCAGCAGGAATATGGAGCCAATATGTTATTAAGTGTGTTTTCTCGCAGCGCGTGGTTGGCGGCCTATGAGCATCCGGTTGTGGATCGCATAAATCAGCGGATAGAAGACATCACAGGCCTCGATGTCAAAACAGCAGAAGAACTACAGGTAGTATTCGTGAGGCCTTTAATGCAAGAGTCTGAGAATAGTTCAGTTCGGTTTCTTTTCACGTATACTTTCTCTTTTCTTAGGTGGCAAATTACGGTGTTGGGGGACAATATGAACCCCACTTTGACTTTGGACGGGTAAATACAAAGCTCTTTAATTATTACCCTATTACACTAAGTATACAGTGTAGCAGAGCATGCGAGTCATACACAATATGTACCATTTTCAAATGCTTTTTCCACCAGAAAGATGAACCAGATGCTTTTAAAGAGTTGGGCACAGGGAACCGAATAGCAACCTGGCTTTTCTACGTGAGTAAGATAAGGATTGATTACTGCTATAGTGACTGTCCTGTCAGGGGTGGTTCTGCTACTGCCATCACTATATAAAATATAATATAAAATTCCCTGTTAAACATCCTCTTTGTTGCAGATGAGTGACGTATCAGCGGGGGGCGCCACTGTCTTTCCAGAAGTTGGAGCTGCAGTAAAGCCACTGAAGGTGCTGTGATGATTTATATGTTGCCTGCATTTTTAAAAAGTTATCATACTTTTAAAATTAGTACTTATTAAAATGACTACTTATTACAAAAATAATATAGCTACTTTAAATGAATATACTTGGGTGATAACTGTAATGTTTTTGGATGCCTAATTACATGTTATTTACAATTAAGTGAAAATATATTGCTTCAATTTAAATTAAATGAAGAGATTTTTGACCCACTTAAAGGACTTGCGTACACCTTTATATAAAGTTACTTCTATTGAAGTAAGTGTACTATTGAATGTACTAGCATTAATGGTAAACTCACTTTGATGACATTTCTATTCAAATTTGTGTGATTATTTAAATATATTTACAATTTAATTGTAATATCAAAATACATTTGAAAATTCTTTCAAAAGTACTTTACATGCGTTACTTTTTCAACACATACTTTGTATAAAAAAAGTATAACTGTACTGCATTCAGTACAATTAAGCACACTTCTTTTTTTTTTTTTTACTATGGATGACCATGTAGTAGAGTCTATTTTAGATCATTTGATAGGTATTAAATGTTTTACAGTTCATTTATATTAGTATGCAAAATCATAGGTGACTAAACTGCACAGTTTGACACATTACTGCTATTCCACAGTATCGTACCACACAGCCATAGGAAAAGATACAGAAGAGTTGTAATTTTTTAAATAGCCAGTATATAATAGGTTGTATCTTGACACAACTGCCCTTTCTATAAAGAATGATCACTTAACATTTGTGTGTGTGTGTTTAGGGTACAGCTGTATTCTGGTATAATCTCTTTCCCAGCGGAGAGGGAGATTACAGCACGAGACACGCAGCTTGCCCGGTACTGGTGGGAAACAAGTGGGGTGAGTGTCTCTGACACAGTGTATTATTAAAAGATTTTTATCATGCTCTATATGCATAGATATATGCATATATACTTGTTTTAGGAATCTGGGTAATTGTATTAAAAAGGATGCCTTTTTATATATATATATATATATATATATATATATACAGTACTGTGCAAAAGTTTTAGGCAGGTGTGAAAAAATGCTGTAAAGTAAGAATGCTTTCAAAAATAGACATGTTAATAGTTTATATTTATCAATTAACAAAATGCAAAGTGAGTGAACAGAAGAAAAATCTACATCAAATCAATATTTGGTGTGACCACCCTTTGCCTTCAAAACAGCATCAATTCTTCTAGGTACACTTGCACACAGTTTTTGAAGGAACTCGGCAGGTAGGTTGGCCCAAACATCTTGGAGAACTAACCACAGTTCCTCTGTGGATTTAGGCAGCCTCAGTTGCTTCTCTCTCTTCATGTAATCCCAGACAGACTCGATGATGTTGAGATCAGGGCTCTGTGGGGGCCATACCATCACTTCCAGGACTCCTTGTTCTTCTTTACACTGAAGATAGTTCTTAATGACTTTCGCTGTATGTTTGGGGTCGTTGTCATGCTGCAGAATAAATTTGGGGCCAATCAGATGCCTCCCTGATGGTATTGCATGATGGATAAGTATCTGCCTGTACTTCTCAGCATTGAGGATACCATTAATTCTGACCAAATCCCCAACTCCATTTGCAGAAATGCAGCCCCAAACTTGCAAGGAACCTCCACCATGCTTCACTGTTGCCTGCAGACACTCATTCGTGTACCGCTCTCCAGCCCTTCGGCGAACAAACTGCCTTCTGCTACAGCCAAATATTTCAAATTTTGACTCATCAGTCCAGAGCACCTGCTGCCATTTTTCTGCACCCCAGTTCCTGTGTTTTCGTGCATAGTTGAGTCGCTTGGCCTTGTTTCCACGTCGGAGGTATGGCTTTTTGGCCGCAAGTCTTCCATGAAGGCCACTTCTGACCAGACTTCTCCGGACAGTAGATGGGTGTACCAGGGTCCCACTGTTTTCTGCCAATTGTGAGCTAATGGCACTGCTCGACATCTTCCGATTGCGAAGGGAAGTAAGCATGATGTGTCTTTCATCTGCTGCAGTAAGTTTCCTTGGCCGACCACTGCGTCTACGGTCCTCAACGTTGCCTGTTTCTTTGTGCTTCTTCAAAAGAGCTTGGACAGCACATCTGGAAACCCCTGTCTGCCTTGAAATTTCTGCCTGGGAGAGACCTTGCTGATGCAGTATAACTACCTTGTGTCTTGTTGCTGTGCTCAGTCTTGCCATGGTGTATGACTTTTGACAGTAAACTGTCTTCAGCAACCTCACCTTGTTAGCTGAGTTTGGCTGTTCCTCACCCAGTTTTATTCCTCCTACACAGCTGTTTCTGTTTCAGTTAATGATTGTGTTTCAACCTACATATTGAATTGATGATCATTAGCACCTGTTTGGTATAATTGTTTAATCATACACCTAACTATATGCCTACAAAATCCCTGACTTTGTGCAAGTGTACCTTGAAGAATTGATGCTGTTTTGAAGGTAAAGGGTGGTCACACCAAATATGGATTTGATTTAGATTTTTCTTCTGTTCACTCACTTTGCATTTTGTTAATTGATAAATATAATCTATTACCAAGTTTCTTTTTGAAAGCATTCTTACTTTACAGCATTTTTTCACACCTGCCTAAAACTTTTGCACAGTACTGTATATATGTGTGTATATATATATATATACAGGGAGTGCAGAATTATTAGGCAAGTTGTATTTTTGAGGATTAATTTTATTATTGAACAACAACCATGCTCTCAATGAACACAAAAAACTCATTAATATCAAAGCTGAATATTTTTGGAAGTTTTAGTTTTTAGTTTTTAGTTTTAGCTATTTTAGGGGGATATCTGTGTGTGCAGGTGACTATTACTGTGCATAATTATTAGGCAAAATTTATACCCATTTCAATTATTTATTTTTACCAGTGAAACCAATATAACATCTCAACATTCACAAATATACATTTCTGACATTCAAAAACCAAACAAAAACAAATCAGTGACCAATATAGCCACCTTTCTTTGCCAGGACACTCAAAAGCCTGCCATCCATGGATTCTGTCAGTGTTTTGATCTGTTCACCATCAACATTGCGTGCAGCAGCAACCACAGCCTCCCAGACACTGTTCAGAGAGGTGTACTGTTTTCCCTCCTTGTAAATCGCACATTTGATGATGGACCACAGGTTCTCAATGGGGTTTAGATCAGGTGAACAAGGAGGCCATATCATTAGATTTTCTTCTTTTATACCCTTTCTTGCCAGCCACGCTGTGGAGTACTTGGACGCGTGTGATGGAGCATTGTCCTGCATGAAAATCATGTTTTTCTTGAAGGATGTAGACTTCTTCCTGTACCACTGCTTGAAGAAGGTGTCTTCCAGAAACTGGCAGTAGGACTGGGAGTTGAGCTTGACTCCATCCTCAACCCGAAAAGGCCCCACAAGCTCATCTTTGATGATACCAGCCCAAACCAGTACTCCACCTCCACCTTGCTGGCGTCTGAGTCGGACTGGAGCTCTCTGCCCTTTACCAATCCAGCCACGGGCCCATCAAGACTCACTCTCATTTCATCAGTCCATAAAACCTTAGAAAAATCAGTCTTGAGATATTTCTTGGCCCAGTCTTGACGTTTCAGCTTGTGTGTCTTGTTCAGTGGTGGTGGACTTTCTGCCTTTCTTACCTTGGCCATGTCTCTGAGTATTGCACACCTTGTGCTTTTGGGCACTCCAGTGATGTTGCAGCTCTGAAATATGGCCAAACTGGTGGCAAGTGGCATCTTGGCAGCTGCACGCTTGACTTTTCTCAGTTCACGGGCAGTTATTTTGCGCCTTGGTTTTTCCACACGCTTCTTGCGACCCTGTTGACTATTTTGAATGAAACGCTTGATTGTTCGATGATCACGCTTCAGAAGCTTGGCTATTTTAAGACTTCTGCATCCCTCTGCAATATATCTCACTATTCTTGACTTTTCTGAGCCTGTCAAGTCCTTCTTTTGACCCATTTTGCCAAAGGAAAGGAAGTTGCCTAATAATTATGCACACCTGATATAGGGTGTTGATGTCATTAGACCACACCCCTTCTCATTACAGAGATGCACATCACCTAATATGCTTAATTGGTAGTAGGCTTTCCAGCCTATACAGCTTGGAGTAAGACAACATGCATAACGAGGATGTCGTCAAAATACTCATTTGCCTAATAATTCTGCACTCCCTGTATGTATATATATATATATATATATATCATAACCCATCATTTAAAATCTCGAATTTGGTTGCATCAGCCCTGTTACCGTCACAATTATCCACTTTTAAAATAATGTATTATTCCATAAATAATAATAATGACAATAGTGACATGGTCATTCTTTCAGCAAGTAAACACAAATAAAAGTCTTCTCTTTTTTTAATAACTGGTAACACTTTACAATAAGGTTCATTAGTTAACTCCATTAGTTAACATGAACTAATAATGAACAATACTTCTACAGCATTTATTAATCTTTGTTAATGTTGATTTCAACATTTACTAATGCATTATTAAAATCTTGCTATCATTAGTTAATGCACTGTGAAGTAATATGAACTAACAAACAATGAGCAACTTTACTTTCATTAACTAACGTTAACAAAGATTAGTAAATACAGTAACAAATGTATTGCTCATGGTTAGTTCATGTTACTTAATACATTAACTAATGTTTAACTAATGCACCTTATTGTAAATTGTGACCTAATAACTTAATTGTTACTATAATGTATTATTGTGGTAAATTGTCAACTATGTTACCATCAGCATTAAATTGTCTATCAAATCATTTATGCACTGAAGCAAATATTTAGTTATGATCAATACTTCTATTTTACTAGTATTTCTTAATGTTTTAGAATATGAGCACATTTTAGTTGACACAATCCATCATTTAACAGTCCTGTTGTCTCAGTCCTGTTACCATCATAATTATCCCTTGTTAAAATAATGTATTAAATTCAATTCAGTTTCTAATTCACCTGAGCAAATAATTATCAACCCTAATTTCTAAACCTTCTCAAACTTTTATAAACTCTCAACCCTGTTACTTTTCTGAAGGCATGGTATCAACATTTTTATAGCTTGAGATGGCACAATGAATTTCTTCCAGAAAATTCAAAGAACAGTCCATCTAATTCAATGTCTTTTTCATTCTTTCAATCTCTCATTGCCTATCCGTTAGTGTCAAATAAATGGATTCACGAGAGAGGTCAGGAATTCAGGAGACCATGCGCCCTGAAAGAGACAGATTGATCAAAGCCTTCAACCATCTTCCTCATGCACTCCTCCTCCTGGACTCTGAGCTGACTGAAAACACAGCATCCTCCTTGTTCATGTCCGCTGAGTCTGCAGCAGCCTACATGTGACCCATCACATTTATTTTTAATCGAAGAGAGAGTGTGTGTGTGTGCGTGTGTGTGTGCGTATGTATGTGTGAGCCAGCCTTTGGGTTACATTACCTCTGTTAGTGCCTTTTTTCATTGCACACTAGTGCTTCAAAGGAAGCAGCTATTCCTGACAACACTCCATTACAACAGGCCTTTAGCTATTGAGCTGTACAATAGCATCAAATCAGAGCACTGCAGTGACGGCATATCTCCAACACTTATACTGACTGACAGCCAGATCAAAGTGACAAATGACAGAAAATGCACAGAAATCGGGAATGGTCTAATAAAAAGGATTTTTTTCAAAGTGAATCTCTTTGCTTCATTCGTGCTGCTCAGCCCCTTTCCTTTTTAAAAACTTTAGAATAGCGCTGTATTCACTACTATATAATCATAAAATGAGTTATTAATAATTATTGCAAAATTAAATGCAATTATATACCTGTGGCATTGCTTCTCACCATGTCTTTGGAAATTGTCGATTCCTTTTAGATTCATTTCAGGTGGTAATGTCTGAAACCTTACTGGGGATTTTTACACCCTCCATTATTTACATGCTCTAAAGGTTAAAAAAAATCAAAAGTATGCCAATACTTAATTATGCCAATTTACACTACCTGGCCCAAAAAAAATATGCAAATATTAAGGAGTGTATGACTCGATCAGTATTGTTGTGATTATTATGTTTCCAGTATTTTATATGTTTGGGAACAATTCTTCTAACCATATCTGATGGGGTGTGTAGCTTTTCATTTTGTAAACAACCATGGAAGACGTATCATGGCCATATTCCAGGATGACAAAGCCAAGAATCATCAGGCTCAGATTGTGAAATAATTGTTTTGAACAATCATTTTCACACATGAATTGGCACCTTGACATTTTAATCATTTAGCAGACGCTTTTATCCAAAGTGACTTACAAGTGAGGCAATTGTTAGGTGCACCTTAGTCATGGTATAGAAGGTGGAGGTCCTGTCAGCATGGGAATCGAACCAGCAACCTTCAGGTTACAAGCACAACTCCCTCACCACTAGGCCACGACTTCCGTACAAATCATACAAATTCTATTATTGCTTACATTGAAAAGTAAGCAAGAAAATGCAAATAGCTGGAACACTTTTACTTTTAAATATACATTGTTAGTCAAGTTCTTACATTAACGGAACTGTTATTACATGTTGAAATCAGGAAAACCGAAGACGTCCAGTGCTAGTCTTGGCATTTTGTTTTAGGTGATTTTTTCATACAGTCACACATGATCAGCAAAATGTCACACCTTGACATGACACTCAGAGACACAGAGTCAGACATTATTATTAGTATATTTTTTATGGTAATAGAAAAAAAATGCATTTAAAAAAAAAAATAACATTCTTAATAAAAAATTATTAAATATGTTTTGTGTGAATTTAATGAAAAAGCATTAGGAAAAAAATATTTTTGATTATTTTGAACCATGTGAAGCCTGACATAAAATTAAAAAGTGTATTTTTGTTCAGTATCTTTTGATACATCAGGCTTTTATGTATGCATATAGTACGGAGTAGTTCGAATAAAGAGCTCATTCTCAAGGAAAAAAAAAAAACGTTTTATTCAGATTCCCAAAATGAGCAAAAATATTTTACAATTATGGTAAAAGGCCTTTTACTTGTAACTTGCAGAAGGCATGTAGATTGTGTACAGATTTTTTTCAGCAAACTTTTGATCATGTTGATAATTTAGAGACAATTCATAGATATGTGTTTGAAACGTTAAATTATTTTTACTTGTTTTAGTTCTTCTATTAAACATTTTTAATCTACCTGGCAACAAACTTTCATCATTCACTATGGAAGTATTCTGTGGTATATTTTGCATATATCTTTGGAATTCATTTTTATACAAGAATAAAATAAATGTGAATTACAATTTAGTCTTTTTTAATGATGAAGCCTGAATCATGAAAATGATTTATGGATTTGGCATTTTGTAATCTGGCTCATGAGAGCCCTCGCGGACCCGTCCGAAGCAGCCCAGTAACAGATCCACAGCAGCGTTTACTGTTGATTTAATTTCATCTTCTGTTTTGCCCTGCTTTGGGTTCACTTCCACCATGTCTACAGCAGAGAGAAGCCCTGAAAAAAGTCAAGAAGAAAGTCAACAGGCCAAACAGTCCATGGAAAAGTATCAAGAATGATCATGGTAATGAACCAAACACAGAAACATTCCAATTATTGGGACATATGGATTTTTAATAGCTGATCCTGATATCTAGAATGCAGGGCATAATATACAGTCGTGGCCAAAAGTTTTGAGAATTACATAAATATTGGAAATTGGAAAAGTTGCTGCTTAAGTTTTTATTATAGCAATTTGCATATACTCCAGAATGTTATGAAGAGTGATCAGATGAATTGCATAGTCCTTCTTTGCCATGAAAATGAACTTAATCCCAAAAAACCTTTCCACTGTATTTCATTGCTGTCATTAAAGGACCTGCTGAGATCATTTCAGTAATCATCTTGTTAACTCAGGTGAGAATGTTGACGAGCACAAGGCTGGAGATCATTATGTCAAGCTGATTGGGTTAGAATGGCAGACTTGACATGTTAAAAGGAGGGTGATGCTTGAAATAATTGCTCTTCCATTGTTAACCATGGTGACCTGCAAAGAAACGCGTGCAGCCATCATTGCGTTGCATAAAAATGGCTTCACAGGCAAGGATATTGTGGCTACTAAGATTGCACCTAAATCAACAATTTATAGGATCAAGTTATCAGTCGGGATTTGGCCCAGAAGTTGATTGAGATCACGCCCAGTCGAATTGCAGAGGTCCTGAAAAAGAACGGCCAACACTGCAAATACTGACTCTTTGCATAAATGTCATGTAATTGTCAATAAAAGCCTTTGAAACGTATGAAGTGCTTGTAATTATATTTCAGTACATCACAGAAACAACTGAAACAAAGATTTAAAAGCAGTTTAGCAGCAAACTTTGTGAAAACTAATATTTATGGAATTCTCAAAACTTTTGGCCACGACTGTAGATTTATTATTCATTAAATTAAATTCACTGTTATGTCTTGAAACTGACACAAGGTGGCGCTAACACATCAGCCAAGTGGGCTGAGTTTTTGGCTTTTTGGCTGAGTTCTTGGTTTTTGGGTTGAACATCTCTTTCATAATATTCTCCTGCATTCAGCTTTGTTTGCGCTGCGCCCTCTACAGTACAGGCATGAATTTGCATTTTCTTCAGCCTGAGGCTCATTTCACTTTTGCTTTGAAAGGGCCTTCACAATTTCCAAAAATATAACTTTTTTGTTATTAAAACAAAAAACATTTGCATAAAAAGTATCTACAAATGCAATAAATTACTTTTTTGTAATTTTTGTCAATATTGTAACATAACATTTATTGTAAAATTTAAAGTAACTTTACCCAAACATTGCTTATCAAAGCAGCAATATGTAAGATATTTGCAGTAAAATATCCATATTTTGTTCAGTTGAGTACTTACAATATCCCAAATGTTTCCAACTATTTGCAAACCGTGAGAAAAATTGCTATTTTAACCAAGGACCCGGGACGTGTGAGGGAGTCGCCTGTAAATGGCGTCATATCCGCGTTACCCTCGGTTCGCGGTTTTATTTTGTGAAACACCAGACACTTTAATATATTAAATGTTTTATTAGACAATGTTTTGATACATTTACAGACAGAAAACGAATCATTGTTATATAGCTCAACGCATTTCATCTTCCTGTTTAAATCTAACTTTCTTGATTTTTTGCGAGTACCATGCTTCACCATGCCCCAGAGAAAAACACTATTATGTCAAGTAACGTTAGTTAACATAGCATAATCACATGCAACTTTATTTGAACAGTAATGCAGAATTTTCTCCATCATACAACCCGATTCTTTTCCATCGGCAGTGAGGTGAAGACCACACGTCCCAAGATTCCTCGCTCAAACTTGCTTTTGGCTTTTGAATAGGCGACCTCTAGAAAACGAATTGCACCTTTAATTAGTTCTTTACTCACATCCTCGTGTTCTCACCTGTTTGGCAGATGTGCTCAGTGATGTAAATCCCCTCTCTATAGGTCAGTCCTCCCGCTACTGGTGTGCCTGTCGCTGGTGACACTGATGGGTCCAGTGCATCAATGTCAAAACTGAGGTGGATGGGTTTTTTCACCCTGATCCAGAAAAAAACAGGCATGTTTCCACAATAAATATTTACTCTAATGAATATGCTCTGAGTAAAAACAAGCAAAAAAGCAGGAAAGATTCCCAAAGTAACACATACTTTGAAAACATGTGATCACATGTCTGCTCCATAACTTTTGCAATTCCAAGTCGATCGACTTCTGTCATGGAGAAGGTTTTGATCCCAAGGTACTTCAAGATATAACTGTAATGTAAAGAGTGAGTTGGACTTCATAACGAACACTGAAATAGTGATATAATGCAGTATGTTTTTATTATTTTTCACATAGAATCTACAAACTTACTGTTCTTCAGGGTCCACATCTCGGAGTCCGATGTAGACAATGTCCTTAGCCGCTACGCAAGGCTTCAACCATGAGAAATTTGGAATTATGGGCATCTGAAAAAAAAAAAAAAATTAGAAAAAACATGCAAAATGTTATCAATTTTTCAAATCATACGTCATCTCAAGTAAAGCTAAGACTGAAACTTTTTTTACCTTTTTTTTCTGTCTTCAGTATGCAAACAAATGTTTTTTGGTTTTACATTTTTTAGATTTTACCCAAAAATGAATGAATGGATGACTAATATATAATAATATTTTATCTTTTCCCCCCCCATAGCATTTCACACATAAATTCTTTATGCATAAAGAAAAAAATCTAATTTTCAGTTGACTGCAAATATGAAAAATGAAAAAAAAAAAAAAAAACATTTCAATTGTGAAGTAGAATGGTAGTATCAATGTTAGCATCTGTTGTACTGCTTTTATTAACACTGATTATATATATAATCAGTGTTATATATATTATATATTGATATTGAATGAAATTGGTTGTACTGTAATACAGTAAATATAATCATGAGAATGAGTAATGAGAATCTAATGAGAATCGTGAAATAGAAAAATCAACTTTATGAAAACTTAAATTTTCATTTAAAAAAAAGTCTAATGAAAAAGGAATCATTAGGGTTCATTTTCTGTTTTATTTCTGGCTAAAATGTGACATTTGGTTGCGTTTTGGTTTGAAATTTTCTTTGATTTTTTTCTGTCAAGTTAGTTGTTAGTGTTTATTAATTATGAGTGTCCAAAAAACAAGTATCCTGACACTTGCATTTCAGCCATGGTCAGGCAGTTAAAAAGTTGCATCCAAACATCTCTGTTCGAGTTAACCGTGTAACATATTACACAAACTTTAACACAAGGTGCTGAAATGATTGAAGACCTTAGAGTGCAGTTCATGGATGAGGTAAGACAGCGACTGGCCGTGAATGTTTCCCGTTGGCGTGGTCAAAGGTGTGTTTATGTCTGCATGTGCGTCCACCCATAAAACACTCAACTCGTGTCTTGAGGTGGCATGACCGAAGATCGAACCAATCGCCAAGCTGTAAGAAACCGCAAACATAACGTTGAGAATATGCATTAAGGTTCAATAATGATTCCCAAATGTACTAGCATACTTAACAGTACTGGAAGTAAACAGTTACCTGTGATCTCCTCCCAACATCACACAAGTGTTGCCATCGCTTTTGACCTTCTGTACAGCTCCTGCGAGCAGCTCATTGGCTCGGCCGACCGCTCTCGGAGTCTTCAGTCTGCCAATGGGCTCATCATTGGGAACTTCATCAAATGTCAGATTCCCATAATCCTTCACCACACAACCTGGAGATGGACAGAGGACTTAAAACAAAGTAGTACGATCACACCGGTGTGATTAGAACAGTGTTTCCCAATCCTGTTCCAGGAGGAGTCTCCCTCATCTGACCCCTTTATTTTCTATCTTGGAGTTTCTGCTGATGAGTTGATTCAGGTGTGTTTGATTAGGAAGAATTGCAAAACGTGTAGTGTTGGTGTGCCTCCGGGAGCTGGGTTGGGAAACACAGGATTAGAACGTTCAGTGCATCACGAGATCAACAGCCAAATATAAAAGTGAGCCAGTGACAGACGCGCTCAGCGCTTTCAATATATCACAAATATGCATACATAATGTTTATTTTAGGTTTCGCACATTCACATTCACGTAGGTTTCATTCACATTTATAGTACTAATAAAACAATGCATTTAGAGTTTGTAAAATACACACTGACATCTATGGAAGCGGCAATAACAATCCTTTCCATAATAATTAGATGACACATTTACATTTAGTCATTTAGCAGACGCTTTTATCCAAAGCGACTTACAAGTGAGGAAAACAAACAAGCGATTCTTCATGAATTGCCAAATAACTCAGGAAGTGCTCACAATACAAGTTTCAGACATTGCTCAGTAACATAAGCTAGCGTAGGAAGGGAAAAGGGAAGGATAGATTTTTTTTATTTTTTATGAATGGATGGATGAAGTGTTCACGGAAGAGATGAGTTTTCAGCTGTCTCTTGAATATTGCCAGGGATTCTGCGTTCCTGATGAAAGTAGGGAGATCATTCCACCAGCAGGGAGCAGTGAAGGAGAATGTTCTGGAGAGTGATTTTGTGCCTCTCTGTGACGGTACCACAAGCCTACTCTCCTTTAGTGATCGCAGACTTCTGGTGGGGACGTAGCGTGGTAACGGTGTGTGGAGGTAGGAAGGTGCAGAGCCTGTGGTGGATCTGTAAGCAAGCATCAGCGCCTTGAACTTGATGCGAGCAGCGAGGGGTAGCCAGTGCAGACAGATGAAGAGGGGCGTGACGTGGGCTCTCTTAGGCTTGTTGAAGACAAGACGAGCAGCAGCGTTCTGGATCATTTGAAGAGGTTTGGTTGCACTTGACGGCAGTCCAGCCAGAAGAGCATTGCAGTAATCAAGCCTTGAAATGACCAGGGCCTGGACAAGCAGTTGTGTTGCGTGCTCAGTCAGGAAGGGACGGATTTTCCTGATGTTGCGAAGTGCAAATCTGCATGACCGCGCCGTCTTTGAGATGTGGTCTCTGAAGGTCAGTTGGTCATCGAAGATAACTCCAAGATTTCTGGCCGACCTTGATGGGGTAATGGTGGTTGTACCAAGCTGTATGTTGATGTCGTGTTGTAGAGTAGGAGTGGCAGGGAAGACTTAAAGCTCAGTCTTTGCCAGGTTGAGCTGCAGGTGGTGTTCTTCCATCCACGTGGAGATGTCCGGCGACACGTCTTGACATGTCTCATTCATATCAGATGCACATCTGAAGTAACGTTAAAGTTTACTCTATTCTTCTCTTAATTCACCGGCTCACTTACTTTCATGTATTTCGGGAGAAATGGATGAATTCACGTGTCGTAAATCCCACAGATCCGACTCTCTGTACTGTGGAGCAAACTAACATGGCGGCACCCATTGCGTGTATAAAGGTGTTTAAACAGTAAAACACATCCACTTGCACATATTTGACAATCGGAATATCAAATATTTCATGCTATAGTTAACAAATTTGTGACTATTTTCAATAATAAAAGGAAAAATTAAATAAAAGCAGAACATCACTGATAAAGCGATATTGTTGCTGCCGTGTGTCACGTAACATGATGCGTCACCATGGAAACAATAAAGTGATATGTTATAAATAACTTGAAATTGCCTTGAAAAACTCACGCTGGACGCTCAGCCGGAATATTTTAAATTTATGTGCGAAAGGGTTGGAAATTTTCACCCAAACATGAAATTTCTGTCATTTACACATAACTGTAGCTTTATCATGGAACAGTACAGGAAAAATGTACTGACCGCTCTTTTCCATATAATTAAAGGGAATTAAAGGGAGGAGACGTGCACTCCCAAAATAAAAAAACAAACAAACAATAAATAAATAAACATTCAGGCCTTAATTTAAGATTTATGTATTTGAATTGCATATAAATTTTCCATCCATTGTCAGTCATGCATAAAACTTGTTTATTAATTATTTGATTTGATTTAAACAATCCTATTTTCAAAAATGCGGGTGGAGGACGAGAAGGGGACAAAATACGAATGGGACAACAGGCGGACCACATGGCAGGAGACAGTGTATGTATAAATATATATACATATACAGTGGGTACGGAAAGTATTCAGACCCCTTAAATTTTTCACTCTTTGTTATATTGCAGCCATTTGCTAAAATCATTTAAGTTCATTTTTTTCCCTCAATGTACACACAGCACTCCATATTGACAGAAAAACACAGAATTCTTGACATTTTTGCAGATTTATTAAAAAAGAAAAACTGAAATATCATATGGTCCTAAGTATTCAGACCCTTTTCTCAGTATTTAGTAGATGCACCCTTTTGATCTAATACAGCCATGAGCCTTTCTGGGACTCAAGTTTTTCACTCCTGGATTTGTGGATCCACTGCCATTCCTCCTTGCAGATCCTTTCCAGTTCTGTCAGGTTGGATGGTGAACGTTGGTGGACAGTAAGTTTTAGGTCTCTCCAGAGAGGCCTAATTGGGTTTAAGTCGGGCTCTGGCTGGGCCATTCAAGAACTGTCACAGAGTTGTTGTGAAGCCACTCCTTCATTATTTTAGCTGTGTGCTTAGGGTCATTCTCTTGTTGGAAGGTAAACCTTCGGCCCAGTCTGAGGTCCTGAGCACTCTGGAGAAGGTTTTCATCCAGGATATCCCTGTACTTGGCCGCATTCATCTTTCCCTTGATTGCAACCAGTTGTCCTGTCCCTGCAGCTGAAAAACACCCCCACAGCATGATGCTGCCACCACCATGCTTCACTGTTGGGACTGTACTGGACAGGTGATGAGCAGTGCCTGGTTTTCTCCACACATACCACTTAGAATTAAGGCCAAAAAGTTCTGTCTTGGTCTCATCAGACCAGAGAATCTTATTTCTCACCATCTTGGAGTCCTTCAGGTGTTTTTTTAGCAAACTCTATGCAGGCTTTCATGTGTCTTGCACTGAGGAGAGGCTTCTGTCGGGCCACTCTGCCATAAAGCCCCGACTGGTGGAGGGCTGCAGTGATGGTTGACTTTCTACAACTTTCTCTCATTTCCCGACTGCATCTCTGGAGCTCAGCCACAATGATCTTTGGGTTCTTCTATACCTCTCACACCAAGGCTCTTTTTCCCTGATAGCTCTAGGAAGGGTTCTGGTCATCCCAAATGTCTTCCATTTAAGGAACCTTAAGTGCAGCAGAAATTTTTTGTAACCTTGGCCAGTTCTGTGCCTTGCCACAATTTTGTCTCTGAGCTCTTCAGGCAGTTCCTTTGACCTCATGATTCTCACTTGCTCTAACATGCACTGTGAGCTGTAAGGTGTAGACAGGTGTGTGGTTTTCCTAATCAAGTCCAATCAGTATAATCAAACACAGCTGGACTCAAATGAAGGTGTAGAACCATCTCAAGGATGATCAGAAGCACCTGTATTAAATATATGAGTGTCACAGCAAAGGGTCTGAATACTTAGGACCATGTGATATTTCAGCTTTTCTTTTTTAATAAATCTGCAAAAATGTCAAGAATTCTGTGTTTTTCTGTCAATATGGGGTGCTGTGTGTACATTAATGAGGAAAAAAAATTAACTTAAATGATTTTAGCAAATGGCTACAATATATATATATATATATATATATATATATATATATGAAGCCAGAATTTTAAAAAGGTAAAAACAAGAAAGGCTGAAGATTTAACAGTGACTTATGGAGCTTCAAAAGTGTACGTGTAATTATTAAATGTATGATGCAAAAATCTTGAAATGTATATGTAAATAAATTACTCATTGTTGACAGCCTTTCTTAGAAATGAATAGATTTCCATTCTAGCATCAACTCAAGTTTGGGAGTAACAGCATTAAACATTACTGGATAAGTTTGAGTTGAGCTGTGCATATACATGCTTCGCTCTTATTTAGTAACCGCATTATTGCAAAACACAGAGAAAGGGGAGTGGTGCAACGTCAGTCTTACAGCTCCTATGAGATTGAATCTTCTTCGGTAAATAAATAAAAACAACTCATGCCAGCACGGATCCACTGTACCTGCATTGTTCCCTTTAGATGTTTGTTTAAAATTAGAAAACATTTGTGCAGTGACAGAACTAGACTGACCTAGAAGAAGAAAATTAAGCATTTAAAGCTCTTTTTACAGAAACGGCAGTGATGAACATTGTTACTTTTAAAAGTAATGCCTTACAATTTTGAGTTACTCCCTAAAAAAGTAACTAATTGCAGTAATTAGTTACTTTTAATGGAAAGTAATGCATTACTTTTGCACTAGCTCTTCTCTAGGTTTGGCTTGCTTGTTTGTTTTTCAAAAACAACAAAAAAGTTCTATGTATGTATGCAATGTATTGTATGTAAAGAACTTTTCACACTTTAAGTGAAATGAATAATCTTCAGGCTAATCACAAATGTGTTCTTTATCTAAAGTTATTTTTGCTATTATATGGTTGAATCATTGAAGGTCAGCAGCAAAGACATTGGTTAATAAAGTGAGATTAAATACAAAAAGTATATTTGTTTAATTTAATATATTTAATTATTGCATGTGTGCAATATTATATTTTTATTCATTCGACTTTTTGTACAAGTGAGATGATGTTCACATTTAGTCTAGAACTACAGTAACTGTCATGTTTACACACAACGCCTCGGCACTTGCTCTTGATTTCTCTCAACCTGAGGACAGGAGAGCTGTCAGTCAAAACATGGGAAAACAAAGTAACTTGCATTACTTATTTGAAAAAGTACCTCAGATATTTTGTTGTAAATTTAAAAGTAATGTGTTACTTTAAGTTACTTGAAAAAATTAATCTGATTACTTTACTCAAGCTACTTGTAATGCATTACCCCAATTAGTGGTGAGGGAGTTGGGCTTGTAATCAGAAGGTTGCTGGTTCGATTCCCACATCAGCAGGAATTGAAAGTGGGGATTGTGAATAAACAGCACTCTCTCCACCTTTAATACCATGACTAAAGTGCCCTTTAGAAAGACACCTAACCCATTTATGCAAAGAGTCAGTATTTGCAGTGTTGGCCATTCTTTTTCAGGACCTCTGCAATTCGACTGGGCGTGATCTCAATCAACTTCTTGGCCAAATCCTGACTGATAGCAACCCATTCTTTCACAATCACTTCTTGGAGTTTGTCAGAATTAGTGGGTTTTTGTTTGTCCACCCGCCTCTTGAGGATTGACCACAAGTTTTCAATGGGATTAAGATCTGGGGAGTTTCCAGGCCATGAACCCAAAATTTCAACGTTCTGTTCCCTGAGCCACTTAGTTATCACTTTTGCCTTATGGCACGGTGCTCCATCGTGCTGGAAAATGCATTGTTCTTCACCAAACTGTTGTTGGATTGTTGGAAGAAGTTGCTGTTGGAGGGTGTTTTGGTACCATTCTTTATTCATGGCTGTGTTTTTGGGCAGAATTGTGAGTGAGCCCACTCCCTTGGATGAGAAGCAACCCCACACACGAATGGTCTCAGGATGCTTTACTGTTGGCATGACACAGGACTGATGGTAGCGCTCACCTTTTCTTCTCCTGACGAGCCTTTTTCCAGATCGGAGAATATGACTTTGCCCCAGTCCTCAGCAGTCCATTCACGATACTTTCTGCAGAAGATCAATCTGTCCCTGATGTTTTTTTTTGGAGAGAAGTGGCTTCTTTGCTGCCCTTCTTAACACCAGGCCATCTTCCAAAAGTCTTGGCCTCACTGTGCGTGCAGATGCGCTCACACCTGCCTGCTGCCATTCCTGAGCAAGCTCCGATCCCACAGCTGAATCCTCTTTAGGAGACGATCCTGGCGCTTGCTGGACTTTCTTGGACGCCCTGAAGCCTTCTTTACAAGAATTGAACCTCTTTCCTTGAAGTTGCTGATGATCCTATAAATTGTTGATTTAGGTGCAATCTTAGTAGCCACAATATCCTTGCCTGTGAAGCCATTTTTATGCAACGCAATGATGGCTGCACGCGTTTCTTTCCAGGTCACTATGGTTAACAATGGAAGAACAATGATTTCAAGCATCACCCTCCTTTTAACATGTCAAGTCTGCCATTCTAACCCAATCAGCCTGACATAATGATCTCCAGCCTTGTGCTCGTCCACATTCTCACCTGAGTTAACAAGACGATTACTGAAATGATCTCAGCAGGTCCTTTAATGACAGCAATGAAATGCAGTGGAAAGGTTTTTTTGGGATTAAGTTCATTTTCATGGCAAGGAAGGACTATGCAATTCATCTGATCACTCTTCATAACATTCTGGAGTATATGCAAATTGCTTTTATAAAAACTTAAGCAGCAACTTTTCCAATTTCCAATATTTATGTAATTCTCAAAACTTTTGGCCACGACTGTACATTTCACTTTTGCTGTGAAAGTCTTTACATTTGCCAAAACTTTGTTTTTGTTGTTGTTGTTTTAAAAACAAACTCACAGCCAAGCCCAGATGAGGAAAAGTAACGCAAAAGTAATATAGTGCAAAAAATGTATTCCATAAAAAGTAACCAATAACGCAATTAGTTACTTTCTTAGGCAATAACACATTATTGTAATGGATTACTTTTAAAAGTAACTTTCCCCAATACTGTAGAATTCATTCAATATGAATGAATACAAATAGCCTGTTTTTTTTTTTTAATTTTACAATTTAAAAACTGTATCCATTTTAATCACATTTTACCAAACATTCCATGCAGCCTCTTTAAATGCACATTTAATATTAATGTATAGGGATAGTACATTTCATGTATAATAAACAAGAAAGATGTTGTTTAAAATATCTTAGATGTATTATACTGTACTCAAAGATTGATATATAATCAGGGTAAATATCAGGAGGTGTAGTAGTGGTACCTTGCCCTTTAAGTTTCTGCACCAATCCAGCAGCTCGAATAAGGTCCGGTCCCTCCTGCACACCATCCTTCTGCTGCAGTAACAGGCAAGAACATGAGCACTAGACCGGCACCATACTGCACCATGCATGGATTTACATGCAAACAGTATTTTTCCTACGTGAATATCATTATTTAAATGAGAAAAGGACTTGTTTTGGGGGCTTTATATCTCACCTGTCCTTTAGAGAAAGGTGCGCCTATTATTCCCACACAGTGCTGATGATGGAGGTCTCTCCTAAATATGTGAAAAGCGGGTCTTAATCCGCTGAAGCGCTTCATCACTGTTACAGTTTATCCGGCCGCAGTCTGGAATAATCGGCTCTAAAATCAGAGCAGATTACAGAGCGTGTGACGACACGCTGCCTCGCGAGTCATTGGGCGGCTCGCGCTACACTCTATTAACTTGTTTTTGTCAAGAAAGGTATATAGGAAATAATTGATTTGTGATGACGCTCTTGCCTAATTTGCATACGAAGGGGTTCATTAACAAATGAAGCGATCATGAAAATATTACTTTTCTATTAAGGATCGAGAAAACATCTTTCAGTAGGCTATATTAATTTAAAAATATATTTATTTAAAATCTTCATATTATTACGAGATATTGTACATATTATATATATAATATAAATATTATATTAAGTCATTTGAAGTAAAAATATACAGGCTATTCATCTTGGATCAAATATACAAAGTTTAAATGAAGCATTATTATTATTATAATTAGTTAATATTTAAGAGTAGTTAATTTAAAAAAAAGAAAAATTAAGTAGCTGAAATAACTTCGTATGCAGCTATTGTTCAGACTACACAAAATATTTTAAGACTTGTAAACATTTTTCACATTACAAGATTTTATTTAAAATTAAATAATTGTTAAAAAAGGGTAGATGGCAAACAGTTACAAAACATCAGATAAATTTTCCCTCATCTGTAGATTTAATCTTAAAAACTATGTTGAATAAATAAAAAATATTTATATATTTTAATTACTCGCTACCCAATATTTGGCTATATTCAGTAATTGCACACTAACTAGTAGCCTATACTGTACAGTGACCCCATCGCATGTAGGTTCTGCTTATACCTTTTTGTCTGTGATCCATTGTCTTTTAATTACCTGGAAAAAGCAAAGGATGAAAAGTAACCCTAACTCTTTCTCATCTTAAGTAAAAAGATTGCCTCATAATAAATAACAAAGCGCATAACTGATTGATATACGGTTAAAAAAAAGTCAGGCTACTGTATCAATAGTTACACTGGGGGCACAATGGCCAGATATTTTTTAGTCATAGTTTCTTTGTTTTTCCACATCATCTATTTACAATAACATGCAAAATCGTGCATTTTATGTATGTTCATGTGGTATATGATAAATTCACAGGTGTTCCAGAGATGTGTACAGACAGCTTAGATCTGACTGTGTATGCATGGCAGATACTGATTGAATGGTATTGTTAATGCAAGCATATTGTAGAGCCTGAACGTTCACTTGCTTTTTCACTTTAACCCAACACAAATGCACAATTCTCATCTTCATCTTAATATAATATTCATATTCCAGAGAAAGAACAGTTTGAATTACAAAATGTCATTCAATGCCATAAAACCATTGCTTTTTAAAAACATTAGACATTTAAACGTCATGCGGGCCGTTTTTATATAACCTTAGAAAATGCATGTGGCATCCAGTGGTTTGTGGCTTTTTTCATTTACATAGGCATGAGCACAAAGGTAGGACAAGTCAAGCTGACAGTCAGAGATAAGCGGCGAGCAGACCGGATTCGCGTGTTCTCACAGAAGAGTTCATCGGTAAATATTATGTAAGTATGAATAATGAATGCACACTTCAGAGGGTGTAAGAAGCGCCTATGATGGTGTGAAAAGTCTCTCTGGGATTAAAAGTAGCTCTGCAGGGATTCACCGAGGACATTCTCCATTTCGTGAATGACCTTCTGCACTTGGTGCTCAACTTCCTCACATTCATCTGAAAAACAAGGAGGAAGAAGAACTGAATTCTGGAATATTCCTGTCTGTTAACGAAACATTATGAAAATGACAAACTTAAGTGTTCTTAAAACGCAACTCAAAGCAGTAACAAAGACAACGCTTTAGTTTCAAAATCACGTGTGCCAATTCGATTAAATATTGACGTAATGCTCTTACCCTCCATGAGCTCAGCCAGGAATGGGATGGTCTCTGGCAGAAGAACCATGTAATTCTCCTTCAGCTTGCTTGCCAACTCCAGCAACATGACAAGTGCAGAGAAACGCACCTGGACACAAATTCAAAAATGGACATTTATTTTCACTTCTGCATTTAAAAAGAACTTCATGAAATACGAGTCAGCTCACATGAGAAAGCAGGGCTTGAAATGAACTCATTTAAAAGTCGGCATGAATCGGAAGTTGAGAGTCTTTTCTTCCCTATTAGAATGTATATTTGAGTGAAACGTCTTCTTGAGCAAGAAAAAAAAACGTAGGGCAGGACAACTATTTTGTCCGTCGAAATTATTTGCTCTGACAAGATGCCCCGCCTACACGCCGAAAAAAAAAACGTAAGATGAATTCGACTTTTAATAAAATTTCCTTGCGATCATCTCTTCATACTAGTTCATTTATAGCATCAAATAAACATGAATGGACATCGGAAGGAATGTTGTTTCAAGCGCGGAAAGACGTGAGTACGCACAATTATTCCAAGTTCAAGTTCAGCAACGTTAATCTACTAACTGTCGGACAAAATGGGAGATCGGTCACCTGTCAATCAAACTGCCGGCAATTGCTCTCACTTTACTTTGATGTAATAAACCGATCGGTCCGCGCAGCACCGCTTCAAGTCAAACACACCTGCATTTTATATTTTTAAATATCAAAAAGCAATTAATAATAAAATGAACTTCATTTTATTTTAGAGATTAATTACTAATATTTATGTCCATCATTATGTGCTTTCAAATAAATAAAAAACACCTCCAGGAGACATTAAACCTTTTGCTTTGTTGACTTGGAAATGATTCTCAATACAAAATGGGCATGTTTGTGTTTTCAAATGCACGTGGCTCAAACTCACGTGGAGCAGCATTTACTGTGAACGAGCCACTCGGTGTAAATGAACACAATGCTGCGCTTCACTCCCAAATGTGCCGGGGCTGGTAATCGGTCGGCTGGCGAGTATTACAGTTTAATATACTCGCCAATCCCGATTTTTACTCATTTGGCACTTACATAGTGTTCATTTTTGGAATCTTCTGATTTATGCAATTCACATGAGATATTTTAGGAAAAATAAGAAAATATGCAAATCATCCCTGACAGTTTACACACAATTTGGTACATCATAACCGAAGAATGAATTAATTTTTGATCAAACTGTAATTTCTCAATCAGTAGCTACATTTACATGGACACGTTTTGTTTGAATCCGAACATAGTGTTTACATGAACACTAAATAAAGTGATCGGGTTGATGTGTGCGTATGTCAAAAGCTTGATATTTTGACAAGTGCTCACTGCATTGCTTTTGGTGCGTCATCAAACGGTCTTAATTACCAATTTTGTAAACTGGTGTCACACACACACTGGCACATCACTTGAACCCTGTATTTTTACACCTATCATATTCAAGCATCAGCATACCTTTGGTGAACTGTGACGCATCTTAAGCAGAATCTGATAATTGAGAACTTTCCACTGAGAGTCGTCTCCCATGGCAATGGCGAACTGGGCGATGCAAGGCACCAAATGTTTGGTAATGTGGGTCTTGTAGATCTCATCTCCTCCTAGCATGTTCTCCAACTTCAGACACGTAAAAAAATTCATCAGACACCACAATGACAGGAAAAACTTGTTATTGCTGTAAAAGTTTTGATCTAATAAAGTAAAGTGAATCTCTTTTTTTTTTAAGTTTCCAAACATTTTACCAAGTTAAATGCATTTTAACATATATCTATATGTAGTTTTGAATCATGAAAATGTTAACTTTTCTTGGGTTTATTCAATTTGCCAACCTGAACCATGTCATAAAAAAGCAACACTTAAAGGGTCAATAGATGCCAAGACTTGACATGGGTCAGGGAAACAACCAAAATGTGTACAGTCGGTGTGTCTCAAGGACCGGGGTTGTACCAACATTTATTGTATAGTTAATCTGGTTCAACTTCACATGATCAGCATGGTGCATGGAATAAAAACAAAGCTATTTATGAACACTTGTGGCATTAAGGGGTCTAAACAAACAAAAGATGGAATCCATATTATTTCTAGTATTTCGGCTGTGTGCCGAAAAATAAAATACAGATTTTTTTTTTTAGCTGAATTTGTTTATTTTGAACCCTTAAACACCACAAGTGTTGCTGGCAATGTTGATCATGTGAAGCTGAACCGAATTACAATGAAAAACATCCCCTCTATGAAATCATTTTCAATTTTATGGCTTTCTTGCCACATGACAACAAAATGAGTTCCTGCATGTTGGTTACACTAGTGCAGAGCATCCCAAACTTAAGAGGGTAAGGCCCCCAAAAACATTGCAAAAGCTCCACGACCCCGCCGTTAAAAAATATATACCGACATTTACCTACAAATACATTTATTAACAAGTTTGTAAGAATTTCATGTGAATTATGAGAATAAACATTCTTTACAAATATATTTAAACCCATAACACTAACCTTACATACTTTTAAAAAAAAAAAATCTAATTTTAGAACAATTGGAATATTTTAATTATTTTGCAATACCGCTACGACCCACCGGGGGGCCGCGGCCCACAGTTTGGGAAGCAGTGCACTAGTGTTTACAACCCCAGTCCTCGAGACACACCGACAGAACACATTTTGGTTGTTTCCCTGACCCAAGTCTTGGCATCTCTGCAAATGATCCAAATCGAGAATTGAAAATGTTATGCTTTTTTGAATCAATTTTGAGATGCCAACAGATTATCCAATAACTTTATTTCACAGCTTATTGCAATGGAATAACACAGAATGAGGAATAGCTTGTGGTTCTTGACACAATCAACGTATGTGCTATACTGACCTGATCCACCAGGGGGCCCAGCAGAGCGTCAGCCCTTTCCTTACTGAGGAAGCGCTGAGTGTCATAGAGGAAGATCTTGTGGAGGCAATCCAACACATACTGCAGCAGCTGGCTGCTCTTTGTCACATTATCTGAATCATCATCATCATCATCTGAATCAAAGAAGGCTTTGTCTATGGACAGAAGGGGTGCAGGTCAAATATTACATCACTTAAAAAAATGCACACAAAACGTTTGACTCAAAATCTCTTCTTAGTACGATCTGGACATGTCAAAAGATGTTGGCATGGTTTAATGGTGAACCATTGCAGGTGTATTTGGAACTTAATACAAACATATTGAATGTGCAGACTACCTGTGTGGGAAATGTTGAGCTGCCGCAGCAGATCGGAAAAGGGTTTGACCAGCTGCCCAGCAAACAACACAAACAATCCTTTGAGTTTGTCGGCGATACGGTCTGCCAGTCTGTAGAATGTCAACAGCCGGTCTTTAGAGGCGCCATCAATCTTTGACCAGTCAAACAACTGTAGAAAATTAAAAAGGAGATTCAATCAGCATGCATTTACACGTCTAACGTTCTTAATAGACAATATATAAACCAAATTAACCTACAAGTACATATTGAGGTTTTGGCAATTACTACAAAAGGTGTCTAAAAATCAATTTTCCACTCATGAATCAGCCAATTTATTGGCTACACTCCCGTGCCCACTTGGATGAAATGCTGGGTATTGACATGATTCTGATTCACAAGCTCTTGATTCAATTCTGATCTTGATTAGATTTGTTGTAATATAGATTCAGATAGATATACGACAGAGCCTGATAAAGGCTTTTTATATTTTTTTCTAAATTCTCGAGTACCTTGGCCTCATGTTTTTTAAACAAGTTAAAGGGTTAGTTCACCCAAAAATGAAATTTCTGTCATTAATTATTATCCCTCGTTCCAAACCTGCAAGACCTTCGTTCATCACAAATCAAGATATTTTTATTTTATAGTTATATAATTTAATAGTTTTTTCTTATCCCCCATAGAAAGCTACATAATTACCACATTCAAGACATTCTTAAAATAGTCAACGTGATTTCAGCGGTTAAACCTTAATGTTACGAAGCGACGATAATCATTTTTACGCGCAAAAAAGAAATAATCCGCAATCTTGATGTAGTAAACACAGTGCAGCGCTTCCAGGTTCTACATAATAGTGGTTCATACATTTTTGTGCACAAAAACATTGTCGTCACTCCATAACATTACGGATGAACCACTGTAGTCACGTTGACTATTTTAACGATGTCTTTACTACTTTTCTGGACCTTGAATGTGGTAATTACATTGCTTTCTATGGGGGATTAAAAAAAAAAAAAAAAAAACTCCCAGATTTCATCAAAAATATCTTAATTTGTGTTCCAAAGATGAACGAGCATGCAGTACTCTAAAGCGCGTGGTGAATAAAAACAGTGTTTTGAGCACCTTAAACGCCTCCGATTGGCCACTGTGTTCACAGGCGCAACAGATGTCCGTGATTGGCTACAATGATCAATGCTTCAAAAACACGTAAATAGAAACCTTTGATGCTCTTCATTGAGCACTTACACAGATACACACGGGAGCATTTTAAAACTACTGGTACTACAGAAATGCTGGTATCGTCTCGTTTTTTAAATTTCAGTACCGACTTGGTGCCATAGTACTGGTACTTTTGAAAACCCTACCTCAAACCAATCTTCATTTTTTCAGGTTAAGGAAAACAATCTCTCAACTAATGCCGTTAACAACGCAGGGAACCATGTCAGTTGGTACATTATAATAATATTACATTGAATGGGTTTGCAAATGAAAAATTATTCTCGAAGCAGTGGTATGAAAGAGTATTATTTATGCATCTAAAAATAAGAGGCTGTCTTAAGTTATTAGAGGAAGTCTATTGTGCACTAACAAAACAACAATACAGTACAACAATAGATGCTTACCTTGAAGAAGAGAGGTCTGAAAGTGACTTCTGAAAGTTTCATAATCATCACTAGCAGACAGTCAATCACAAAGCCCTCAATTTCACCAGTCTTCTGTAGATCTCCCTATTAAGCACATTTATATTGGTAATCATCAATGAGTGCACTTATTGATAAAAATAACATATTGAAACAGGGGTATGCAGTACCTGGCAATGCTGGGCACGGAAATCAAGAGCAGACAGGAAGAAGGAAGTGAGCTCTGATTGGTGGTTGTTGAGTTGGTCCTTCTCCATGTGAGTGATATGTTCCTTCAGGATGGTCATCAGAGGACCAAGACGTTTCTGCAACAGGTTAAAGAAGGGAATCAGCTGTGAATGAAAAGCTTGTAATAACACTAGGATTTCATTTTTTGTTGCAATTTTTGCAATTTTGAGGCAGTTATTTTTAGCATTTTACGGAAAATGCATTAAAAAAATTATAATTAGGATACCGCATTTACCATTTGTATGGCAATTGTCAAAAATGCGTATATATTAATATTAATAAATGCATAATAACAATATTTTTTTATTTCCAAACAAAACATTTTTTAAAAGCTGATGCTTTTACACTGGTCCGGTTTTTGACTGGAACGTGTCCAAGACCACTGGAATGCGTCTAAGTGGTTTGAGTAATCGGATTTAAATCTCAAAAGCATTTCGGTGGGGATTTACTCCTGGTCTTTTCATGATCAGATAGCAATCCGATCAGAGAAAACGCCTGAAGTGACCAGGTGTAAAAAGGCCCTTAGAAAGAGTTTATAAGAACTTTTTTCCAGGTAGGTTTAGCATTCAGGTACAAAATACTACAGAAATTGAATCAAATCATGCCCTGAAAGCTACTAAAAACAAATTGAGAGTACAGTGGTTCAACCTTAATATTATAAAGCGACGAGAATACTTTTTGTGCACCAAAAAAACAAAATAACAACTTTAAAAATATCTAGTGATGGAGGATTTCAAAACACTGTTTCGAACCTTTGAATCTTTTTTCTTCAAAGCACCAAAGTCACGTGATTTCAGTAAACGAGGCTTCGTTATGTCATAAGTGCAATTTCAATAGTTGACGTGATTTTGGCAGTTTGATTAGTGAACTGAACCACTGAATCGAAACAAAATATTCGTAAAGCTTCGAAGCAGTGTTTTTAAATCGGCCATCACTAGATATTGTTGAAAAGTCGTTATTTTGTTTTTTTGGCACACGAAAAGTATTTTTGTCGCTTTATAATATTAAGTTTGGACCACTGTACTCACATGAACTGTTTTAGTACCCTTCCGGGCATCTGAAAGTGTTAATTGTCTTGCTGGCAATAGAGACTCACTGAGCCATCGGATTTCACCAAAAATATCTTAATTTGTGTTCTGAAGACGAACGAAGGTCTTACAGGTGTGGAACAACATGAGGGTGAGTAACTAATGACAGAATTTTCATTTTTGGGTGAACTAACCCTTTAAGATTTAATGCATAGATACAACATACTAATATGATTTGATTTGGTCTCAACTGTTCTTTCAAAAGAACACAAAATATAACCAACTGTGTTTAAGTGAATACAAACCAAGTCGAGCATTTTGACAAAACTTTGTGTGTATTTGACCATTCAATCGTGTGACGGTCAGCTTTCTGTGTGCGCATTTCGGAAGTGTGTCAGTCAGCGCATGAATACGGTTTAACTTTTTAACATCAAGTTTTATTCGCTCATTCATGCATGTTTCAAACGCTTCAGTATTTTAGTAATACACCCAATCCTACCTGATGAACATCCACCATGTTGCAGTAACATTTTGTGATTGTGGGAATGAGGACCCTGGGAGGCAACTTTGTGGCAAAAGTGGAGCGGAGACAGGCAAGACGTACAGACAGCTGAGGGCAAGAAGTCAGTTTCTCGGCTAGCAGAGTTAAGCGGGTGACCTAGAACACCAGGAAACAATGAGAAGATCCAAATAAGAACCTTATTGTAAATAAAATGCATTTGAATGACATATGCTACTCTAAGGTATGTCTTGAAGTAATACTGACCTGCGAGATGGTGTCCTGCAGGTAGGGGCTGATAAAATTTGTCAGCGTCTCTGATATGCGCTGCAGAGCTGTGACGGCACTCAGCAGGTAGATTTCATTGTTCAGCAGGTCCTTCCTCTCAGACAGAGTGTACAACACTGCAGGCATCACCCTGAACAACACAAGTCATGAAGATCATTCACTTCCAATGTGTTTTAAAAATTGTATCATTCTTAATTTCCACACCTAGTGTTAAAAGCTCAAAATATACGTCAGTTTTGAAGTGAATGCTTAGATGCGTACAGCCAAACGCGTAGCCTTTCAAAGTAAACTTCATTTGATAGCGTGTGCCAATACTGGGGCTCGACACATGCAAACTAGAAAGTTTCATCTTCGTCCAGTGTCTGCACTATTTCTCTCCAGAAGTTGCGACTGATAAGTTTTGGTAGCCTTTTTAAGTCTTAAAGAGTTTTACTTAAATATGTAAATGCCACAAAGCACAAAAATATTTATAATTACGCAGAATAAGTAACAAGTAATAAAATCCTGATTTGTCGTGGCCTAGTGGTGAGGGAGTCAGGCTTGTAATCAGAAGGTTGCCGGTTCGATTCCCACATCGGCAGGAATTGAAATTGGGGATTGTGAATAAACAACACTCACTCCACCTTCGATACCATGACTCCCCTTGTAAGTCGCTTTGGATAAAAGCGTCTGCTAAACTGATGAAATAAAAACATTTATCAAGCGAGCTTGATATCGTTCCTACCCACCATAACCAAGATCCACGTTCCAAAAATGATCGTGATGTGATTGGCTCCAGGAAGTCCTATAGCATTAGCCAAGAAGCACATCGTGTCACTCGTTTTGAATCACGTTTCGCGATATCGGCCAAATTTAGTGACTACCGACTGTGCCACAGAATGTGATCGTCGGCCGATACTGATCTGCAGCCAATCAATCTGAGCATTCCTATTGCTGATGACGATATTTATGAAAGTGAAGTGAAAGTCGTGGTGTGGTCAGGTATGGCCCATACTTGAAATTTGTGCTCTGCATTTATCCCATCCAAGTGCACACACACAGCAGTGAGTAGTGAACACACATACACACACAGTGAACACACACCCGGAGCAGTGGGCAGGGGAGCATTTTAGGGTTAGGCTTGCTCAAGGGCACTTTAGTCATGGTATCGAAGGTGGAGTGAGTGTTGTTTATTCACAATCCCCACTTTCAATTCCTGCCGGCATGGGAATCGAACCGGCAACCTTCTGATTACAAGCCCAACTCCCTCACCACTAGGCCACGACTACCCCCATTTATGTCACATGCACTCTATGCATTTACTAACACACAAGTAAAAACCAAAGGCCTTACAGTTGGCTTAACGGTACCTGTGTAACTGTGGTATAGCAAGGGCTTTCAGTGTGCTGGTAACTTCCGCCACACACAGCAGAGCGCTGCCCATGACGTTCTTCTCCTCATCTTTATTAGCAACCAGCTCCACCGCTTTGCTCAGCACTGGTATAAATGCCTCCTTGTGGTCAGCGCCAAAATTTCGGCACAGAAGCTTAAGGCTGTAAAGGGCCGTCTGTCGATTGATAGCCAACTCTTCTTCTTCTTGTGTAGTGACCTGTCCGTGACTCCGACCCACAATGTTCAGGAGGTTGTCGATGAGCTCCAGAAGCACAGTAATCTGTCAGAAACACATGATTAAGAGATAAGATAACATTTCAAAGCTTAATGTAGAATTGGCAGTCTTTGTTTATAAGTTATAAAATCAGTCCCTCCAGAAAAACGCGATTATGCGATCGCTTGATTTCATGCATAATCAGCCAAAGTCCGCATATTTGTGCGGGGGTCGCATTTTTTCAAATATGCCGCACTTTCGCCGCATAAATTGCCGATTTCAGCAAGAAAAATATGCGGGGCTAGCATGATTTCATAATCCCTGTATTTTCGCTGCAAAAAAGTCTCATATATCTTAGCAGAAAATTGAAAAATGTTGCGTTTACTTCACACGAGTAAAGCGCCGTTATTTTCCCCCTATTGCCATGGGAACCTCATGAAGTGACGTAATGACGCGACGTGAACGTCATCTGTAAACCCCGCGGTGAAACCATGATGAAGCACGATGATCATTCTCATTTGCCAACAAAAATAAGCTCAAAAGACGGCGCGAAGCAGTTTCCCAGTGTGTTACATGACGCATTGGAAGCACTTCATTTAACAGAAGACGTCTGTTTTGTATCGCTACCTCTGTTAAACAGGAAGCACACATTTTATTTTTTTATATTTTATTTATTCATTTTTACAGAAGTTGAATATTCCTTTTGTAAAGCGACAGAACTGATTTGACTCAATGTTTTGTCATTTTGAGCCATGTGTTGATGAAGGTCTGAAATAAAACAGAATGAGAACTTCAATATTCTGTGATTTAGTAATTCTGCCTCTTTACATGAAGGCAGTATCTAGTGAGAACAGGGTGTCGGGGGGAATCACCTTTTTTTCCTCTTTTGCATCAAAAACCGCAGTTTTTGCAAGTTCCCGCAATTTCATCGCATAAAATAGCAAAAATATCCCGCATGTTCCATGGCATTTTTTAAGAAAACGTGCCGCATAATCAAGGATTTTTGCCCGCAACGATCACAAAAAAATCCCGTGTTTTTCTGGAGGGACTGTAAAATATGACATTTACTGAAAAGTCTAAAATTAAAGTCATTTGCGCATGAGTTATTTTACCTGTTCCTCCTGCCATTGCGACCGCTGCTGTAGTTTGTTATTAAGTAACTCCATTGCCTTCCTTCTAACTGATGCTAACTGATTACCCATCAGTCCTCTCATCACCATGATGAAGGTATCCATGGGCAGCAGGGCATTCACCTAAAAGTTACATAATACAGCATGTTTTATGCATATACATGCTCAATTGAAAGTGTACACAAAAACAAGTGTTCAATGCTGGTTCAGTATATAATATGTATATTGTGCCCAGTATGAAAACTGACTGTATGCTTGTTTCATCAGACCGCGCATTTTGTTAGGACACCGTGTTAAAATGTCATTCAATACAAAACCAAATGTATCTGTACCAATGCAATGATTCTTACCTTGTCCAAGGTGTCATAGGACTTGCTGAGCAGAGCTCTCCAGAACTTAGCCGTGGGTTTATCAGAGTTATCCTCTACACATCGAGCAACTGCATGGATGTAGCGCAGAACCTCCTCCAGCAGACTAACAAGTTAACACAAACATTACACTCCGCAAATGATCAGCATCAACTTCAAGTACTGTAGTCAAGTTTCAACTCACTCCTGCTGAAGAGTCTGTAGGGTGCCTTCTGTTAAGTTCCTACAGTCAGCCATCTATCAGTCAAACAATTACACATTTAGGATGTTTAATGGAAAATCCTGGGGGCATTTTAATATTAACATTAAATCAACTGCTTCCAGCTCTAAACCTACCTTCCCAACAAATCTGTCAGAGGAAAGTAGCAGAGCCATGAAAGAGATGGAGATGAATTTAAAGTGGCGGAGGTCTTTGCCGCCATGTGCGTCCACGTTGAAAATTAGATCAGAGATGGTTTCTTCCTTCTTCACCGAACTTTTTCCACGCGTCCTATTTTTCTCTGGGGCTGCACAGAGGACAGAGAAGAAAACTGTTTGATATTTTCTCTTTTTTTTTTTCCAATTCTTACAATTTGGACTGGGTATTGAGACATTTCAAGATTTGATTCTGATCTCAATTCAGTATCATTTAGCAGTCCCTGCAGAAAAACACGGGATTTTTTTGTGATTGTTGCGGGCAAAAATCCTTGATTATGCGGCACGTTTTCTTAAAAAATGCGATGGAATATGCGGGATATTTTTGCAATTTTATGCAATGAAATTGCGGGAACTTGCAAAAACTGCGGTTTTTGATGCAAAAGAGGAAAAAAAGGAGATTCCCCCCCAACACCCTGTTCTCACTAGATACTGCCTTCATGTAAAGAGGCAGAATTACTAAATCACAGAATATTGAAGTTCTCATTCTGTTTTATTTCAGACCTTCATCAACACATGGCTCAAAATTACAAAACATTGAGTCAAATCAGTTCTGTAACTTTACAAAAGGAATATTCAACTTCTGTAAAAATGAATAAATAAAATATAAAAAAATAAAATGTGTGCTTCCTGTTTTACAGAGGTAGCGATACAAAACAGACGTCTTCTGTTAAATGAAGTTCTTCCAAAGGACAAAGTGTAATCTCTTACTGCAACGTCAATTATTTTACACACAGCGTCATGTAACACACTGGGAAACTGCTTCGCGCCGTCTTTTGAGCTTTTTTTTGTTGGCAAATGAGAATGATCATCGTGCTTCATCATGGTTTCACCGCGGGGTTTACAGATGACGTTCACGTCACGTCATTACGTCACTTCATGAGGTTCCCATGGCAATAGGGGGAAAATAACGGCGCTTTACTCGTGTGAAGTAAACGCAACATTTTTCAACTTTCTGCTAAGATATATGAGACTTTTTTGCAATGAAAATACAGGGATTAGGAAATCATGCTAGCCCCGCATATTTTCTTGCTGAAATCGGCAATTTATGCGGCGAAAGTGCGGCGTATTTGAAAAAATGCGACCCCCGCATAAATATGCGGACTTTGGCTGATTATGCATGAAATCAAGCGATCGCATAATCGCGTTTTTCTGGAGGGACTGATTTAGGTATTTACCAGCTATAGTACATGTCCATTTTTAAGGGAAAAAAGGGAACCCTGTCAGTTGGTACATTACAATAATACCAAATGATTAAAGTTGTATACAAACATTTAAATTGCACATAAGTCTGTCTTTAATATGATGCAAAAAGTTCTACACCAATTTGTTATTGAGAAATAAACATTTATTAGTTAACTTAAAAATGCAAATCACCCCAAGCTTTACTCACACTCGAGCCATCCTAGGTGTATATGACTTAATTCTTTCTGATGAACACAATCAGAGTTATATTAATAAATACCCTGACGTATCCAAGCTTCATAATGGCAGTGAATGGGACCAACGAGTATGAAGCTCAAGAAAGTGCATCCATCTATTATAAATGTACTCCACATGGCTCCGGGGATTCATAAAGGCCTTATGAAGTGAAGCAATGCATTTGTGTAAGAAAAATATCCGTATCTAACAAATAAAATATCTAGCTTCCACCAGACTGCCTTCCGTATTCAACTTCAAGCAGAAAAAGAAAGTCATATACACCTAGAATGGCTTGAGGGGGAGTAAATCTTGGGGTAATTTTCATTAGAAAGTGAACTAATCTTTTAAACACTCATTAAATTGTTTTCATGATTCATTCAAACAGGCAATAAACAAATATACATAATAGATAAACAGGTTAAGTTAAAAAAATAATGAAAAAAATTTAGCAAAATCTTTGAGCTATAGACACTGAATGGTTATCCTGAGGTAAATGTAATGTTATGTGAAACGGTTTATTGAAGTTACAGCGGTTTACTGACAACTTTCTGTGGTTGAAATGCTGACTGAGAAATTCCTCGAGACAGGATTCATTTCACTAAATTTTACCGTTTCTTTAACATAACTTCTGATGTTCATTCATGTTTATGTGTGCGCTATAACTAGCAGTAAATAGGAATTTGACAGCTGAGGCTTTGTTATCAAAATTAAGCTTATTGTGATTATTGTTTGGCAGGCACGCTACAAATAATGACTGAAGTTTTGTTCATGCATCAACAGAAAAAAAAGGATATACTAAAAGATTGATATTGGGAGTTCAGATTCAATATCGGTTCAGCAAAATGAAGACTGTTTAAACTCAAGAAAATAAAATCGTAAACCCAGCCCTATTTAAAAATAGACAAATTCCACACATTTTGTTTCTGGAATGTGACGTTTTACAACATTCAATAAGAAAAAGTGCAGGGCGGGGGCAGGACTTGATTTTAACCATTTGTTCGGTAGGTGAAAAATTGTCAGTACATGACTAACTATAGACCATTGTTTCCGGCCAACTGTTGTATGCGCACAAGATGGGTCGAGTTTATGCTTGATGTAATTGTAAGCATGTTGTGAAGTCACATTATATGGACTCACTGACACTGACTATTTTTCTTTAAAAAAAAGAAAAAGTTTGTGGTATTTCATTGAAGTGGGCAGTTCTTACCGTCTTCTTTGTCCTGTGGTAAAGTCATGAGAAACTTCAGGATTCTGATGAGAGCGGTCAGCTGCTCCTTTACCTTAAACTCACAGCACACCGAGATCCAGAAGTCCTGATCTCGCTCTACAACAGACTCCTGCACGACACATCACACAATCACACAACTGTCTCTACAAACCCTTAACAAAAAACGGACTTCCAGTGTACCAAAGCATTTTTTGGAGATAAATTGTATATTAATATAATTGGAGATTAAAAACATCCATGAAACCTTCTGTACCTTTTCAGCCCCAGTTGCACTGACAGATGTTTGTGTGACATGCTGCTTGAATAGGAGCAGCATCAGGATCCAGAGGAAGCGAGATGGACCCAGTGTGCCCAGCAGCTGGCTGATGATGGGTAAGCGTCTGTGCTCGGGTACATGAGGAAGGGCGTCAACAAAAACATGCATGATATGCGTTACCACAGTCTCCATATGCCCCTCAGACTGGGCACTTCCACCCTCATGGGCCTGTGGAGAGAAAAGAATCAAGATTAATGCGATTTCGAACAGTTAAAAGAATGTACTTTTTCCTATTAAATAATGGAGAAACTAGACTTTCACATTGTGTGAAGAAAATGTGAGTAAGCCTTTCCTGTGTGAAATCTCTCTACCTCAGTGATGTTGTGTTTGGATGCAAAAGCATCGCCATGCAGCTGTCAAGGTGTTATGAGTGGTAACGTGCCATGCAATTTACAGTATGCAGGTGGTTACTACAGTACTGTTTAATGGCCGAAGCCACAAGAGCCCAACTCTGGTCTCTGTGATATTGTGGTCACTAGATATGGCTTGGGTCCCTTCAATATAATCCAAACAGGCTAAAATCATTCAAAAAAGTCCCATTGCTCACAAATGTAATACTTTTCCTCACCAAGCCACATACATAGAAGTATCATTCATGTTCATAGTCATGTTCACCAGTCTTCTCTGGGATTTTGTTGATAAAGATATTAGACGAAAATGAAATGCTGTAACTTTTTTTTTTAATTTTTCATCATTTAGCAGACGCTTTTATTCAAAGCGACTTACAAGGGGAGCAATTAGGGGTTAGGTGTCTTGCTCAAGGGCACTTTAGTCATGGTATCGAAGGTGGAGAGAGTGCTGTTTATTCACAATCCCCACTTTCAATTCCTGCAGGCGTGGGAATCGAACCGGCAACCTTCTGATTATGAAACTAAAACCGCCAATAGCTATAGGTAAATTTACTATTGTAATAAGTACCGTATTTTCCGGACTATAAGCCGCAACTTTTTTCCCAAGCTTTGAACCTTGCGGCTTATACAAAGACGCGGATAATATATGGATTTTTCCCGCTCATGACAAAGACACAGAGAAATGCATATGATGCATTTCGCGTCTTTTGCGTGCGCATATTCATTATTTCCTTAGTTGTCTTTTTGCGCCGAGTCAATTCCTCACGCTGCTGTTTCCAGCGTCTTCTCATCGACTCATGAAGACCATCCCGTGCAGCAGCTCTATTTCCTTTTCCAACAGCCAGATCAACTCGAGAGCAGCATCATATGCATTTCTCCGTGTCTTTGTCATGATGAGGGTGACAAAATGACTACCGTAATCAGAATGACGGGAAGTTTGAGCGCGCTCGATTCAATCTAAACGGTAAACATGCCGCCAAAAAACTGAGCACGTCACAGAATGTGAACGAACATTCGCGGCAGATCCGACAGAAAGCCAAAACAATCGCCACCGCGATGAAGTTTGAGGATTTTAGAGGTTAATTTGTTTCAATGTCCCTGTAGACACCTGCGGCTTATAGACGTGTGCGGCTTATTTATGTTCAAAACAATATTTTTTTTTTAATTCAGTGGGTGCGGCTTATATTCAGGTGCGCTCAATAGTCCGGAAATTACGGTAACTCATTTGTTCAAACGGATGATTTATTCAGGAATGAAGCAAGTGACTTTCTATATAAACAAGTCATTGACTGACCTGATTCATTCAAAAACATGGATACATTTAATAACTAAACTGCAGTGCTGTGCTCAAAGATGTGCAACAGTTCTGCTGTGGCTTTGTTTGCACCTATTTTAATCGGTGAAATGGAGCAAAAGCAGACAATACTGTACCCAGAAACTAATTCACAATATTAACTTCTTGTTTACAATAAAAACAATATCACATTGGCAATTGTGCTGATATTCATGATATTGCTTAACTATATCATGTTATAAAAAACAAGAGCTTATAAAGGGATATTTATTTTTGCCACTGCATCCATCTAAACATCTCAATAAAGTGATGAAGAGATGAAAAGTGACACTTAAAACAACAATTACAATATTCTCGTACTTGCATATCGCTCACCCCTAAAAGACACTCTTAATTTCAATACTAAAGTTTTGAGGTTTGTTCAAATCAGACATTCCAACCTCGATTATATCAAACACTATACAGAGCAGATTTTTTTTAAACAAACCTTTATAAGAGCAGGGATGACCGCCTGAACAGTCTTACTGATGACCTGGAAGCTGTAAGCATCATCCAGTCGCATGATGTTGGCGCCCATGAATGTGAAGATGGGCATGATGTTGTGAAGAACCTTCTCCTGAAATCAGAGAGTAAGACGGTTACCACTGCATTTGAATGTACGTGTTCGAGTGTTTCGTGACTGTACTTACAGGGAAGATGCCCGCCAAAGCACCGAGCAGAAGCAGTGCATGATGGTGAGTTTGGGGCATGTCTGACATCCTGACGCACTGCACTACCAGCTCCACGTTAAATTTATCCTCCTCCAGCACATCTACAAACACACACAAATGCAATAAGTAGGGATGCACCGAATGTTCGGCAACCGAAATTATTCGGCCGAAAATAGCCAAAAAAGCACTTTCGGTATTCGGCCGAATAAGTAAAAAGGCCAAATACATTTTGCCGAACAATGACGTTTTTAATGATGTTTTAACGTTCACATATCGCGTCTTTTCCGCGCGCATATTCTTTATATCTTATGTGGGCGCGCGGTAACCGCGCGCAAAACGGAAGGGACGCGCATGCGGTGCGGCGCGCTTGTTTTTTCCGGGCGCGCCTGTGCCGCGGCGAGATGAAAACATCTCAACTCTTCAGAATGCCGCGAGCGCACCGCAGGTCATGTGACAAGAACCAACCGATCATCTTCGACCTTTCCGTAACAAAACATGGAAATCTCAGCCGAACAGCTGATCATAGCTGTACAGGGGGGTTGTTATATCTCATTTACATAAATATATCTAGTAGTAAAGCTAAAGCAAGGGCTAAAAATCAATGTATCCCTTGCTGAAACTTTCTCATCGTCAGAAACCACAGTTCATGGTTGCATAGCAACGACAGACGCCACAGAAGCGCGAGCTCCCGAACGCTTGCGAAAGAAGGAGGAAGCGACGCGGCCGCGCTTTACACGCTTTATTAGGCGCGATATGTGAAGTAGGCTTATGTCTAGGACAGTTATTTATTTGTTGTGGGTTCATCTACATTTTTTTGCACTATTCAATCCACATTTGTTGTTGTAGACATACAGAGTTACATTCTTTCAGCAGTCAGTTATAGGCTATTCAAGAAGAACATAGGCTTCAAAGATGGCCAAATAATTTTTATTTTTTTATTTTACTAATTTATTCATTTTAAGTTACATTGTGCTTTGTTTGTATAATATCTGCTGGAATGTTAAAAAAATGTTCAGTGTTAAATATTTAGAAATTATATTTTTGTTATTTGATTTATTTCTCTGAAAAGCAACACAAAATAGTAAAAAGCAAATTTTTACTATTTAATTATTGTAATGGTGAAAAAATTGGCAAAATAAATGGAAAAAATGCGAAACACCGCGTTCGGTATTCGGCCTTCGGCCAAGCATTTCATTATTATTCGGCTTCGGCTTCGGCCAAGAATTTCATTTCGGTGCATCCCTAGCAATAAGTTAAACTTAACCTGGATGGTAATTATTTCTCAAGGTCTGGCACAATTATCTCATGCCCTCATCCGCATAAGGCTAAAAACATATGGCTTCATCATAACCATTCTAATATTTTTATAGGAATTTCATGCAAGGTTTCTGGTACCTTTACTGATAGAACCTCCATCAGGAGACAGCTTCTGACAGACATTCAGCAGGCAGCTGAGGATGAGTTGTTTTGTGTATTCTATATTCTCCTGTTCAGCGGCTGCAGGCTCCAGACATCTGTAGCAACAAAACAGCTTTATATGACATATAATCAGAAAAGTCGGAGAGATTTGATTTATTCATTATCATTTGACTGGACCAGAGCGTTTTCTAAATCGAGAGTTTGATGGAGGATATTTGCGTAAATGTCTAATGTCAAAACATGACAGTGGATGTTGGCATTACACACCTGGAGAGCAGATTAAACAGAGCGGGCACAAGATACTGGGCTCTCGTCAGCTTCTTCTTGTGTTGCAGCAGCTCTAAAATCAGGGTAACCCTTTGCCAAGAGACAACACCCTCCTCCGGCACTGCCCCGGATGCGTCTTGTGTTTTTCTGGAAGGGGGGGGGGGTTGCATTGCAATTTAAAACTTCAAATCTTCCAGAACTGGAGTTTGCATAAGGGCATCTTACGTACCTCGTTTGCATTTTACTCCTGCGTGTTTGTTGAACTGTAGCAGTAACTCTTTGTTTATCTACAGGCATAAGCTCATTGGCCACTAGCTCGGCATCCACAGCAATCTAGAAACAGGACACAGCAAACCATTCGACAGGTTTATTGTTATCGGCCCAAATATGAACAATGAGAAACACATTACACTTTTTGTACCATTTATCAATAATATCATTTAAAAATAGTTTTTGAAAAGAAGAAAAATGAACATGAATATTTCCCATACCGTTTTAAAGACGCTGTTGATGCTTTGGCCGCAGACAGGGTTTTTGTTCCCCACCAGCAAGTCAAATAAAACGGAAAGAATTTTCTGCTGAACCTTTTCATCTTCAAGAGCAGTAAAGAACGGCTTGGTGATCTGAGGAAACATGCAATCAGCTTACAAATGAAACTAAGAACAGAGAATGAATTGTGTCCAATGAGGTGCAACAATGATTTGATTTATTTATATTTAAGGGGTGTAATGGTACATGTATTCGTCTCGAACCTTCCAGTACAGACGTCACGGCCCGGTTCATGCAGTTAGACGACAAATACAGTCAGTCACAGGCGATCCACACTCTATTCTAGTTATTTTACTTTAAAAAGTTTTACATAAGGATATTTGTTTTACACAAACGCATCGCTTCAGAGTCGTATGGATCAGTTTTTTTATGGATGGATGCAGTTTATCTTCAAAATTTGCCCAGCCATTCACAACCATCATAAACCTTCAAGGACTAAGGACATTTTTAAATCTATCTCCGATTCGATTGTGTTCGCCTGAAAGAAGATAGTCATATTTACCTAGGATGGCTTGAGGGCGAGTAAATCATTTTTGGGTGAACTATCCCTTTAAGCACATATCCTATTTACTTTAATAGCATTACAAATACCATTGTGCAAGATTCATCAGTGCATGTTATTCAAAAAACTAAGCTATTGGATAATATTAACCAGCAGCCAAATAGCTATTGAGACATTTTTTAAGCAAATCTACGTTCAGTCTGGCAACATTCTAGCATGCACTGCCAAAATTATATGATCCAATCAATTCCTTCTGTTTACAATTAAGTATGGCTCTTTCATGTTGAATGGCTGGCATCACCTTTACAGTCCCTCCAGAAAAACGCAGGATTTTTTTGTGATTGTTGCGGTCAAAAATCCTTGATTATGCGGCACGTTTTCTTAAAAAATGCAATGGAAAATGCGGGATATTTTTGCAATTTAATGCTCTGAAATTGCGGGAACTTGCAGAAACTGCTGTTTTTGATGCAAAAGAGGAAAAAAAAGGTGATTCCCCCCCCAACACCCTGTTCTCACTAGATACTGCCTTCATGTAAAGAGGCAGAATTACTAAATCACAGAATATTGAAGTTCTCATTCGGTTTTATTTCAGACCTTCATCGACACATGGCTCAAAATGACAAAACATTGAGTCAAATCAGTTCTGTAACTTTACAAAAGGAATATTCAACTTCTGTAAAAATGAATAAATAAAATATAAAAAAATAAAATGTGTGCTTCCTGTTTAACAGAGGTAGCGATACAAAACTTTTGTTAAATGAAGTGCTTCCAGTGCACAAAGTGTAATCTCTTACTGCAACCTAAATTATTTTACACACTACTAATATACAGCGTCATGTGACACACTGGGAAACTGCTTTGCGCAGTCTTTTGAGCTTATTTTTGTTGGCAAATGAGAATTATTCCCATGGCAATAGGGGGAAAATAACGGCGCTTTACTTGTGTGAAGTAATATAGATATATGAGACTTTTTTGCAACGAAAATACAGGGATTATGAAATCATGCTAGCCCCGCATATTTTTCTTGCTGAAATCGGTAATTTATGCGGCGAAAGTGCGGCGTATTTGAAAAAATGCGACCCCCGCATAAATATGCGGACTTTGGCTGATTATGCATGAAATCAAGCGATCGCATAATCGCGTTTTTCTGGAGGGACTGCCTTTAAATCACATTAGGGAAGTTTCAAATTTGGTTTTAAAATGATTTTAACAGTTAGTGACAGTTATTTAATTCCAAGGAATACAAAACTACCAACCTGCTCAAGAGCAATAATCTGGAAACTAGGCACTGTTGGGTACGGCTTGGCAGAGGTGTTCATTGCCCTTATGAAGACCTCTAGGCCTCGAGGGTCTTTGACCAGTAGAGGCGCAGATGTCTCACTGAACTTGCTCAGGAGGAGCTGCAGTAGGAGGGCCTCATCTGGTAGGAAGGTGCATGAGTCTGAAGCACACTGCTCGAGAAGTCGCTCCACAGAAGGCAGAAGAGCGGCCAAAATGGGCTGGGGAAAGGGAATTATTAGAAGATAAACGCAAAAGCCTACAGTCGTGGCCAAAAGTTGAGAATTACATAAATATTGGAAAAGTTGCTGCTTAAGTTTTTATAATAGCAATTTGCATATCCTCCAGAATGTTATGAAGAGTGATCAGATGAATTGCATAGTCCTTCTTTGCCATGAAAATGAACTTAATCCCAAAAAACCTTTCCACTGCATTTCATTGCAGTCATTAAAGGACCTGCTGAGATCATTGCAGTAATCGTCTTGTTAACTCAGGTGAGAATGTGGAGACAAGTTTTGATACTTATTTAATTTGATTGGTAAGAGCGCAATTGTATCTTACCATTATAATTCAATTTATTGTTTAAATAAAAAATAAACGTATAGATTTCAATTTATGTATTTGACATTAATAAACATTTAATAAAGGTTAGAAAAATTACCAGGGAAAATATTGCCCCGTAATGAGAAAGTTAATGGCTGTCACTGGTCAGAAGGTGCTCCAAATTTTGTGTTCCTACGTGTTTTTAATTAGGAAAGCGTAGAATAATTTTAATTATTAAGCGTAGAGCCTTATTACCACAATTAAATTGATTCATATCTCCATGAACAGGCCCAATAAGCAAAAACAATTTACCCCAAAAAAAAAAAAATCATGTCATTATGTAACCAGCAAAACTGCAAAGACACCTAAAACCAGACCTTTCAATTTTAAAAGCTCCTGTCTGGGCCCCGTTGAATTGCATTTTAAAGACAAAAACTCCTTAAACTCCATGAATGACATGATGGTGAGTAAACAATGACAATTTTAAATATAGGAAAACTAGACAATTTGACAACCTGAACACATGGGACTGCACGAAGCACTTTCATATATACCAAATTACCAAACACATTGCTTAAGGAGAACTGAACTGAAATAAAATGAATAGTTTAGTGACAATACCTCTCCATGAACATCCTGAAGCGCTCGCAGCAGTGATTTGGAAGTGTAGGCAGGACAGCAAGGTAACTGAACACACTGCAGGAGCTGCTCGATTGATGCCATCTTTTTATTCTTATTTTTCAGTAACACTGCCTCCTCATAGATCTTGGAGAGTGCCTATGGTAACATCACAAATGTTATTTCTTAAACAGTTTTGATTAGGCATCTTCCAGAACTTACGCAAAATAAGTATGATGCAGATGAAAAATTACGTTCCCCACAGCCAGGATGCCGCATTGTGCTTTGACTGACCTGTTTGAGGTATGAGGGGTCAGCTATGATCTCCTCTGATGATTTGAGAAGGTTCTCCACCAGCGGATTATAAGGGGAAGAAGCAACTCCTGAGAGAGAGTGGAGCACAGCAATGGCAGCTCTCCGAACTTCACACACGCCTGAACTCAGACACACCAGCAATGATGGCACCACTGCAAAAAGACACCCACAGTGAGATGCACATGAGTCATGGCTAAGAACAAAAATATAATAAATGTATTCCAATTATTCTCATTGTTGGCACAAATATAACATATATAATAACTAGGGGTGTGACGAGACCCCTATCCCACGAGACGAGACGAGACACGAGATCGGGTTCACGAGACGAGATTTTTATAGTATTTTTAAGAAATCCTCAATAATGAAACGTATGAAGGGAAAATAGTCTTTTATTCAACTGAAAATCATAAAATGCAAAAATGTTGGTGCGTTTTGAAATCAACTTGTAATGCATGTCATTTTACTTCTATTTTAATGAATTATTTGCAGTAAAGCAACATGCAAACACTGCTAAATGTTGCTACAAAATCAACCAATTGTTTTCTGCCCTGTATAATTTCACATGAGAAATCTCACTGAACTTCTTTCTACAGATTCAACATAAATTAAACAGTATAAATAAAATAAACATAAAAAATTCAAATAACACTTTAAGAGTCACTTTAACTGCAGTACAAAGTTGACCATTTCCCAGTCACTATTGATTGTGTGGCTGTAACTGTGATAAAGCTCTGCGTACACCGAGAAGTCCAGCCGTCAGCAGTGATAGCGACGCTTTCTGCCTCTTTAGGGGTCGTTCACATATCGCGCCTAAAAAAGCGTGTAAAGCGCGGCCGCGTCGCTTCCTCCTTCTTTTGCAAGCGTTCGGGAGCTCGCGCTTCTGTAGCGTCTGTCGTTGCTATGCAACCATGAACTGTGCTCTCCGCAACCATCGCTTGGTTCTTGTCACATGACAAGACATTCTGAAATGTTGAGATGTTTTCATCTCGCCGCGGCACAGGCGCGCCCGGAAAAAAAACGAGCGCGCCGTACCATATGCGCGTCGCGACCGCGCCGCTTCCATTTTGCGAATGAAAATGCGCGCGATATGTGAACGGCCCCTAAGAGTCTGTACAACCTTGGCCGAGGTGTACGGCATAGTTTTCTTACAATGTTTACACATTGTTTGTGTCTTGTGTGTTATTCTTGCGCCAAAAACCAAAATGTTTCCACACAAACGATTTGAAAGTGGCGGGGGCATCTTGAATAATAATTTCACCCTCACACTGAGAGCACCACGAGACAACTTTTCACCTCGACGAGAAATCTCGTCACGTTTTAGTCTCGCGAGATCTCGTCACACCCCTAATAATAACCATCAATTATTTACCATCTAATATTTTTACTAAAACATTTAATGTAAGTTGTTAAATGTTGAGTGAAATCCAATGAGTGTTTTGAACTGATTCATTGAAACAAACAGAAATAATTCATGGAAATTAATAAAACTTGTAAATGAGGTTTAATTCAGAAAGGCAATAGAAATATCTTGCTGTTCTAATATGAGACACGATGAAAGGGCTTGAAACTACTCTACTGTATTCACAATATTTATATTATCTCCCAGCCTTATTACAAACTATCAAAGCCTATCAATTATGGATCAAAATTTATTTTATGATATGATTTGCATTGTTCTGTTTGCATTTTAATGCTGTTTGAGTTTCTCAATGTGAAACAAGTGAGGAGTTTTACATTTACGCCATTAGTGACACCCACACAAAATACAGAATTTACAATTACACACATGCCTAAAATTAGACTTTTTTTTTTTTTTTTTAGTAACAATGTTAACTATGAACATATAAGATTATTCACGATTAAATGGTTTTAAAAACTTATAAAACAACTGACAGGCTTGTGTAGATGTGCAAACACCACACATGAGATATTGACAAACCTGGTGAGGAACCCGATGACAATAGGTTAAGGGTTTTTTTGGGCTGGTTGCAAAGCAAAGCGTTTCCCACATAAAGAGCCTGAGTTTGCAGTATGGCACTAACGTGACAATCCAACTGATCATCCAAATTACTGTTGTAGCCCCATAAGAGAGAGAGGAACTTAAACATTGTTATAGGATCATTCAAGTGCTCCTGCAAAATGACAAAACCAGAGAGAAATTAGCCGATACCATCAAATACACTTGTAAATGATTTTTCAATCAATAATTCTCACAATAACAATGGCAATGGTATAATTATAGCACGGCAAGAGTGAAAAACGTGTCCAAGAACTGTTAATATACCTCATATACATCAGTCAAATTCAAGGAAGAGGAAGTTGTCTGCTAAACAGTAACTGTGAGGAGAATACAGTACCTGAAACAGAGATTGCATTAGGATCCTGAAGCAGGGAGCCAAGGGCCCTTGACTGGCTCCTGAGATCAGCACGTCAAACAGACGGCACATGAGATGCAGGTAACAGCAGTTATTCGAGTCCATTTTCTCTGGGTTCCACCATGACTCATCTGAAAAACACAAACAACATGGTTATTGCCCTTTGAAAACAACTTTTAACTAATAAACTAATTAAACTAGTCATTTTTAAATATTTAGATTTTAGTTGTGGTCACAAATGAAGATTTGTGTAATATTTATTACAATCACATCACAGCTAAATAAGCAGTCCTTTACCTTTAAATGTGGTATCTGGACATTTGAGTGCCTTGATGAAAAGCTGCAGGAGAGACAGCAGAAGGAGGTCTTGTTCTCTGTCTGCATTGAGACCAGAGTTCATTTTCTGCAGAAATTTTCCCAATACCACAAAGACCGGAAGACACTCGTATACCTCTTCATTAGAAGCCTAACATACATTAGAGAAAAATAACATTGGACTCAAAGGGTTAGTTCACCCAATAATGACATTTCTGTCATTAAGTCATCCTAAACCTGTAAACAAAAGGTATTAAAGACATCAAAACAGTCCATGTGACTACAGTGGTTCAACCTTAATATTATAAAGCGACGAGAATACTTTTTGTGCGCAAAAACAAAACAAAAATAAAGATTTTATTTGAACTTTTGTCATAGCGCAGTTGATGTAGTGAATGCAGTGCAATCTTCCGTGTTTACGTCACAATACCGACTCGGTACTGGCCGACGCTGTCCACGTGAGCACCGCGATGCATGCGTATGATGCACATTGCTGTCAAAATGTCCGGTTTACAAAAGAAAAATATAACACACAATAGGGCTGTGCAATATGAACAAAATAATCACATTGCGATTTTTTAATGAATATTGCAATTGCGATTTATTTTGCAATTTTGGTAATTGTTTTGGCTTTTTCAAACATGCCACATTCTGAATGTATTCAGTGCACAAGAAGTACATAACAAAATGTTTCACAATGAAGTAACTGTATTTACAGCTTTATAAACAAAACTGTAATCTTTAAAACAGACAACATAAAATAAATTACGATTATTTCACTGATTAAACTCGTATTCAACGCCCGCCTTACATTTCTCATACAGCAACTTGTGTGAAATAAGTGCGAGTTGGTGTCTTTTGTCCAGTGTTTGAATCCAAAACTCTCTCAAACGACTGATGTTGAATTTCTCTTTGGTGCCAAATCATTTTTATTCTGAACTGCATCCATATTTTTTCTTCTTTCCTCCCGTTCGCCTATTCTGTTCTCCCGCTTTGCTTTGTTCTAATTTGTGCTGAGCGAGCTCTGATTGGTTAACATGCGCACAGTAACGTTGCAGTATTCTCAATTAAAATATAAATAAATGAACAAATAAAATTGCAGACTTGTGCGATTTAGAAATTGCATGTGCTCAAATCACGATTGTTTTGCGATTGCACAGCCCTAACACACAATATACTAGTAACTGCATGGGTCAAAATTAGACTTATAATTATCGGCACCAGTCAACAGAGGAAAGCACATGGAGCCGATAACATCATTAGAGGTTGGTCTAATCATTTTTAAAAACTCTGACCTGTTCAGGTTGGATTGTGTGGACCTGGAGAAGTAACGGCTCCAGCAGTTTGTACACGCTCTGTGCTGTGTGGAGGTGTTGACTCTCCATCATGGACTGCAGACTCTGTAGCAGTGCTGAACTGAACACCACAAATGCGGTTCTCTCCCGCACACTGCTGCCCTGGCGGCTCAGAATCTCACAGACATTCTCCAGCTGCAAGATACACGAAAGAAAACACGGCAAAGACATTGTCGGTCTCGTATCAAGAGATTTGAATGGAAACAGTCACACAAAAATAAAAATAGTCCGTGGAAGATATTTTTAAAAACATTGACTTTTGCATTTTCCAAAAGAAACACTCATTCAATTATGGAATCAAATAATTTGTGGGTATATTAACCCATTGAGCTTTTGCACAGGATGTTTGACACTTACAGTGTTTCGCTTGGTTGCGTGATCCATGTTAGCCAAGTTCTTGATCAGAGTTGTTGTGAGCATTTGGTTGGCCACCTCCAGCACATCTGACGGAGAGGTTTTGACCAGAACATCCTTCAGGACTATGAAGACAACATGAAATGAATCAAAATCTAATGCATTTCTCTGTCTCTGATACAAAGCCAGTGTGGGGAGGTAAAATAATATCAACCAATAATAAAATATTATTTCTTACTAAACATTACTTTTTTTACTAAGACATAAGTCACATTATAGATGTAAGGTAACATCTACTGGACATTTCATCAGGGTAATTTCCATAAAATAGTATTCCAGAGCAGTAAAAACTAAAGGCTGCATTTCAAATCCAAAACTACTTTTTTCTGCCTGTAAAATGTACCTTCGGCCCAACCCTTAGTTAGAGGATGCGTAGAGAGCAGAGTGGTTTGAGCAACAGAAGATGACATCTGCAGCTCCGCACACTTGGGCGCAGCACTGGTCAACACCAGGAAGGGCTGGAGCTCCCAAATAATTTGTGCCTTAAGATCTGGGTTGCCCTCAATAATATGTGGGTCATCAAGAAGTTGTACAGCCTCTTTAAGCACTGAACACCTGCAGAGAACAAGACCAGATGAAGCCAAACTAGAGTATCTTTCTTAGTGTGGAAACTACATTTCCATTGTGAGCGTAAGGCAATATGGATAGATACAACCTAATGATATGATGCATTGATGCAATGTGTGTGTGTGTGTGTGGGGGGGGGGTGTCTCTCAACCATTTTAAGCATTTCCAAAGTACAAACGCCAGATGATCACATAAGAGAAGCACAGAAGACAAAGTTTTTTCTTGGCTGTTGTCATCAGGGGCGTTGGACAGGGAGTAATAGTGGGACTGAGTAACAGGGGCCCACAAAGATATTGAAAATAATATATAATAATATTATACATATAATATATACAATAATATTTTAAAACATGCTATCAGCAACAAAAAACTTAGCGAGACTCAATTTTACATCTGTAAAAATGAGAAATGTTCTTCATTTGCTCTCGTATATTAGTGTTCCCCCTATCAAAAGGGAAAGTTGTTTGGTCTTGTAGTCTGGCACTTGGGGCCAAATTCAGGATGTGGTGTGGTAGGAAGTCCCAGACTACAAAACATGAAGCTTAAATATGGTTATCAAAAAAGAAAGCAGCAGGAGGACAGACAACGGTTTTTGTAGCGGTATTGACAAAAATACAGGTAAAACTGTAAAAATGTGAGGAGACCAGTCTTTCTGCAGTACCTGTCATAAAGAGTACCGACTTAATTCCACGGCTGGTTTCAAATAGTCCCATGCGTATTTGTGTTTGCGCTCTAATGAGAATGTAAAACATGGTGCTTATAATGTTTCTACTTGCTGTGTTGAGCATGATAGTCAATCACAAGGAAGTCTGTTGAGCACATGAATGCAATGACCAATCAGAAGTGTTTAAATTAGTCAGAATCCGCTCCACTAAATACCCCAGAGTCTTCTTTCAGGGTGAGCTCACCGAGTTCTGAACGCTTGTTGATCCTTTCATTATAACCAACAAAGTGTCGACAATGTAAATAAGAGATTCGTTGTGCTTCATTGATGATTATGGGAATTTTTGCAGAAGAAACCGATTGGCTGCTTCAATGATTTTAAAAGAAGAGCACTTTGCAAGCTTTCTTATGTCACACTCACCATTAAAATAAAAGTTGTGTTTTTCATGCCGCCAATAATACACACTACAGTTTCAGGAGTGAAAACGACGTATAAATATGGGAGAGAATCCACTAAATTATCGTTCCATAGTGTCCCGAAATCGAGATAACCATCATGAAAATGACAGTGATAACCATAATAATGGTTAAAGTTCTTCATTTTATTCTTCAGGGTTTTTTTATTACTGACTTTTCACTTTATCTTTTTAAAACAATGACTGCTTAAAGGTAGGGTAGGCAATTTCAGAGAGGCTAGCAATGGCAAGCTAGCTTTGAAAGCCATTCCCACCCTCCCTTCATGACATGAACACTGCAAAGCGTCACGAGACGGTGTTAAATTACCACGTCTCAAAGCACATAACATCACAATAATAATGAACAAAAAACTCACAGTGCTCTTACTTGTACCACCTGACTGCTGCAGATTCATTTTGGTGTTGAAAAATCCAAGGAAAATGAGTTCAAGGAACATTTCAGAAGGTAAAAAAATCAGGTAACTAACCAATCTGCAGATGGTTTGATGCGATGAAGAAGTGAAATCAAACAGGAAACAGTCTCCTCTGGATCCATAAGTCCCACATGAAGCTGTCAAGCAACCATAACTGACTATTAACATTTAAATTGTACAAGTTTACCTCACCAAAACTAATTACATTCGTGACACGGTCATCTTACTTGCAATGCTTTAAGTGAAGACAGCACAATCTCTGGCGCTTCATCCTTTACTCTCTCCAGCAACGCATCTTTCAAAAATGCCTCATCAAAGCCATTCTGCTCCATAAAGACACACAGACAAAAAGCATCTCATCATTACTTAATGTGCGTCTCTTAGATGTTCAATGAGATGATATGACGAAAACAAGGTGAAAAAGCATAAGCTAACATGAAAAGAGAGAACACAAAAGATACACACATGTTCTGAGGCGAGGACCTTCTCCAGGTAGTCTACCGCCATTTTTCTCACAGTGGGTAGTGGATGATTCAAGCTGAGCATCAGAGAGGTGTCGGACTCTGGCAGGATCTGCATATAAACACCATTTTAAAGTCTTTTGATTTTATTAAAGGGTTAGTTCACCCAAAAATGAATATTCCGTCATTAGTTAGTCGCCCTCATGCCATTTCAAACCTGTAAGACTTTCATTCATCTTTTTGATAAAATCTTAGAGCTTTCTGTCCCTCCATTGACAGCTACACAACTACCACTTTGACCCTTCAAAAAGTTTATAAAGAGATTGTAAAACTAATCCTTATGAGTGGTTAAGTCCAATTTTTTTGGTCCAAACAGATTTAATTGAGGCTTTTTCCAAATCATTCGGCTTCCCTTCAACTATCCCTTTAAACATTTTCTTAAATGATTAATGCCATTATTTTCTAAAACAGCATTAACGTATCGATTTTGACATCTGATTCATTCTATTCTCTGTGATTTCTAAAAACTAATCACAAATTTGAGAGCTGACTGAATATAATCACATACACATTCACAAAATTTGGTATTGTAGATCAGTAAATAAGAAAAATATCCTCTTTATAAGACAATTATAAATTAAACAAATGGAAAATTGAACTAAAGAAAAGTCATTTACAGTGATATTTAATCATTGAAGCACTGCATTTAGTCCATAAAATGTGAGGAAGCTGTTTTGAATTTATATATTGGTATATTATATTATATTTGCATTTCCAGTGTGTTTTGATTTAGTTTGAGGTCAGTCTCTTTTTGTTTGTGTGAAAAACATGCGTCTCATATATCAGTTTCACATCAGGGTCCCGATTATCCTGTCAGAATATATTTTGCGATAATGATCAGCTGACTGTACAATATTATGAATTATTCATTACTTCCAAAAAAATAGCAAAAAATAATAATAAAAAGCACAAAGCATGGTTGCCCACCTGATATTTTCCACAGCTCATCGTAAGAGAGATGAACTGATGAAGCAGACCTTTTTCATCGTCAGATAACACATTTTTGACATGATTTTCCAGCGCTACATCCAGTGCACATGGATACCTACGAGTAAAAACCACTCAAAGATAAATTTCTCTTATGATTTATTAACATTTTATGAGCTGTACTATACCGCAAAAGTGACTACAAACCTACCTGGATTCAAAGAGTCGTACAATAGATTGAATTCTCTGATTAAGAGCTGAAATCCCATCAGAGGGAAGCTCACTGCCACAGGAAACATACTCCTCAAGAAGCAGCCTGTACAAAGCAAGAAATGTTGAAGAGTAAAGATCTAATTAAAAAATCAGACCGTCATACATGCATAATGCCCAGTGTAAAGAGAGTTTCACTCATAACTGACGCCAAATTAAACTTCGCTTACTTGGCTGCAGTGTTCTCCAAGTTGTTGGACAGTTGAAGATTCTGAAACAGTGATTGCAATACTCTAGAACTTTCTGACAAACCTTCAATCGGCTGCTCACCTATAGAGAAACAAAGTCATTAACAATTTTACTTTGATTATCAGATATTATCAGTTCCTTGACACAACTTTGGACATTCATTCTTTATCATGACTACTTTCCATGTTTAGTTATGACTTCAACTAAAGGCTGGAATACACTACACGACATTTGGCCGTATTTTTGCAACAATTTTCAATCAGGACACATTGATGCAGGTTGCCTAAAGTCTGATCCAGTCTTGATTTTCAGCATGGGCAGAGATTTTTTTTTTTTTTTAGCTTCAGATTTTGATCTAGTCTGAGGCCATCAAACACGTTTGATGAGTTTGTGGTGTGTTCTGAACGATTTGAAAGTTAAGTGTGCAAGTGTATAACGCTTAGTGTTTTAAATACTGTTCAGATTTTAAATGTAGTGTGGTGTATTCTGGGCTTTAGAAATAATCTTTGGTACACAGGTGAAATATTCTGTGGTCATCAACGGACAAACAAAGTCACACATGAATTGATTACAGCATTATGAAAATGGCCAGGAAATAGCTCTAAGCTGGTACCTTTGCCAAAAATTGAATGCAGCATTTCACAAGATATGAGGAAAAGACCTTTCGCCAATATACTTGTCTGACTGATTCTCCACAGCTCCTACTGGGAGCACTTTGGTGGTTTACATTTATTCAATCTGGATCTGCAATCCAAAGCGACTTGCAAATGAGGAACATTGGGAGCAACTTATAAGATCCACCAATATTTGCAGGACACAAAAGCGTAGACTCTAAAAGTGTAGTAGGTTAATGCAAACAAGCCACATTATAAAGTTGTCATTAAATGGAAATTACAATTGTCTGAATCTTGTATCTGAATGAAACAGCTTCACGAAACAGAAGAAATGTAGGGCGGGACATTATTTTTATTTTGTCCATCTGAAAATGATTGGAATGCTGTCATTGGCTAATTTTGCGATCTCATGTGAGTGACAGGTTGCTGGAAGAAAAGGATTTTTGACTAGAAGTAGAAGTTAAAGGACTAGTTCACTTCTGAATTAAAATTTCACGATAATTTACTCAACCCCCTGTCATCCAAGATGTTCATGTCTTTCTTTCTTCAGGCAAAAAGAAATTAAGGTTTTTTGAGGAAAACATTCCAGGGTTTTTAGGCATATTGTGGACTTCAACAGGTGGAAGGTCCAAATCGCAGTTTCAGTGCAGCTACACGATTCCAGATGAGAAATAATGGTCTTAACTTAAACAACTTTGTAACAACAAATGCTCGCCTGGCACTAGTGTAGATGCTGCCCTCCACAGATCAAAGTTTGAACTAAATGGTCATATTCAATATGCTAGAGCAAGTATATAAGAATTAGTTCAAACTTTGACCTGTGGAAGGCAATAACACACTTCTGGAATTCTACAAGAAGAAGAAGAAGAGAGCTAGTGCAAGATGAGCATTTGTGGTTAAAAATTATATATATCTATCCTTAGTCCTCGTCTGGGATCACGTAAAACAATTTGAAGCTGCATTGAAACTGCAATTTGAACCTTCAATCTGTTGAGCCCCATTGAAGTCCACTACACAGAGGAAAAATCCTGGAACGTTTTCCTCAAAAACCTTAATTTCTTTTCGACAAAAGAAAGAAAGACATGAACATCTTGGATGACATGGGGGTGAGTAAATTATCAAGAAATTTTAATTCAGAAATGAACTAATCCTTTAATGTGTTTCTGTGGGAAATTTTGCCCATTTATCCAGTAGAGCATTTGTGAGGTCAGGCACTGTTGTTGGACTGTCTCCGTTCCAATTCATCCCAAAGATGTTCGATGCTGTTGAGGTCAGGGCTCTGTGGCGAGCCAGGCAAGTTATTCCACACCAAACACACCCAACCATATCTTTAAGGAGAAAAGTGTCTTCCCCAAACCGTTACCACAAAATTGAAAGCATTGCATTGACCAAAATGTCTTGGTATGCTTAAGCATTAAAATTTTCTTTGACTGGAAGAAAGGGTGAAGCCCAACTACTAAAGAACAGTCCCATTCTGTTATCAAAATATAGTATAGAAAAAGTACATAAATATTAAGTACATAAATATGTAAATGTATTTGTAACATACTTGGCATATGATAAATGTACTTCAAATACATTATAATTTTCACTAGGGGACTGAAACACTACTATATTTCTCAGCAATGAGGGAGTTACGTCGATCTTTTTAAAGAATTAAACTTAATTAAAAATTGTTTAATGCACATTAGCTTACACACACATAACTTAAGATTTTGGATTGCATGGTGACCAAGTTTACACAACCAACCATCTTGCGTCATCACAGAGTGTATGAGAAGGGGCAGCATGTAGCGCAGTAAGGGACTGACGTCATGGACTGCAGCTATACTCTGCAGTGTGGACACCAGGGTGGGAGCAGCACACAGGTACCCAAATGGCCTAATGGGAAAAGAAAAAATAATGAAGTATTTCAGATGCAGATAATTGTGAGAAACATACATGACTAGACCAAGGGGAACAAATATTTTACAACTACTATTCGAAGAAAAAGCAGAGTACAAACTACTAAAACCTACTTGGGACCAACTACACCTTCTTTCTGGTTCTGCAAGAGGATGATAATGCAGCTCAAACCCTCTCTGGTCAGCTGTGGCATTCGACCTAGAGACCTGCACAACTGTACGGTCAGAGTGTCCACCAGTTGATCATCCATCACTACCTTCACTGCCATCTCACACACGATCATGTAAGTGGCAGCAGTGAAGTCTAAAAAGTTAGATTTCAGCCCCTGGTTATATAGGGAAAAAGCAGAAAATTATTTAGGTTCAGTTGCACATATCCTTTTTTGGTCTTGGAACTACATTTCTATCAAACATTTATGTTTATTTTGAGCCAATATTTACCTTTAAAATGTGGTGGAGCAGTAAGTAATTTTGTGTACATTGCATTTGCTATCATTATTGTGTTATGTTTGTATGAACAATGCATTGCCCCCCCCCCCCCACCACCACCACCACCACTTGATATAGACACTTGAACCAGTTATTGACTATGTTTACATGCACATGAACACTCCGATTATAATGGAATCTGGCAAAACATCAATTGAGTCATGAAAACTCTGCAATCTGATCGCCCAATGCTGTTTAAAACTACCATTTGTTATGCAGATCACTTAAAGCAGAAAATGTTAAATGTTGCCATTTTATTTTTCTGTTTAAATTATTAGATTGTAGATAACATTCTATGTTTTTTTAAAAATATTATGCTTATTAATATTTTTAAAATAAGAGAAATCACTGCCTATTCTGAATTTACACTGAAAGCATTTTTGTGCTTTTCATCAGCAAAACAAAAACAAAAAACATTTTAACTTTAGGAAACATTAGGAAATAAAAGAACGACAAGACGTTTTTATAGAATATAATTCAAAAGAAACTACCAAGAACTATCATCAATATTATTATTAATGACTGCCTGACACTTTTCATTTCATGGCATTGTTATTAGGTATTTCTTAAGGTGAGAAGAGCTAGTCCTAATTCATTTGTGGAAAAAGTAATAATGCCTCAATACAGACATCAAAAGGAATTTGATGTGCATGTAAACAGTCATTGAAAATTAATTGGCTACCAATTAAAATTCTGACCATAAACGTTTGTATTATTATATATTAATGTGAAATCAAAAATAATTATTCATTGCATTACCAGTTGTACAAATGGAAGCAGTTTGGCAATAACAGAATTGGTTATCTTCTCCATTGCATCAAGCGCAGAAATGATGGTAGATGCATAGAAAGAGAAAATCACACGCAGCTGCGAACAGTTCCCATCCCGGAGAAATCCAGAGTATGCCTACAATATGATTCAGAGCATTAACCAGTGCATTACTGGATCGGCAGATTTTAACCAGAATAGCACACTGCCCAGGTTTCTTACCTTTACTGAATTTGTGACCATAGAACAAATGAAATCCATGAAGCCTAAATCCTTATAGCAGTGTGTGAGCAGAGTTCCTCTGGCCAGGGGAACACCAGGTTTCTATAGATAAAGCGCAGGGCAGTTAGAAGAGTCACAATCACAAATGAAGGTACGTCTTTCTTTACACCGACTGCATATACGATACGAAATGATATAGTTTACCTGAAGTCCATGCAGCCAGTGCCATTTGTGGGTTGGATCCTCTATCTTTAACAGCTGGATCACTCGTACAAACACTTTAGTCTCATGATACGGTAAAACACAAGCAATCAGGCTGTCCTGGTTGTACAGCTGAATGTGGAATCTGAATTTGGGAAGATTTTTATAAGTGAAGTGATAAGTCTTTCTATGCTACAATATATATTTTAAAAGGTATATGATTTCTATGCTACTAGTTCTCAAAACAAGTATATCTATAAAACAGCAATTTTACCACTTACAGGTTTATCACACTCGGCAAACAATAGTCTGCAAACTGTTTACTCATGATAAATCTGAAGGTTACCTGTGTATGAGCCATTCAAGGCATTTCAGAGCAGGCTTGAGAAGAAAGTAAGGTGACAGTCGAGTAAGAAAGAGTGAGATACTCTTGTCCAGTTTCTTGTTGACTTCTTTGGACTGAACGCTTCGTTCTAAAGTCAGAGAGGCTTGATTGAACAGAGTCTCCTGAAATTCACTGAATGATGGATCAATACCCATCAGCTCCTCAAGTCCTGTGCAGCCTATTCAGAAGTCAATAACAGCAGAAATTAGACTGCTTGCTGCAATAATTATACACAGGTGAGTGATTACAGTAAATATGCTTGTAAAAGCGAAATCAATGCACAATTAAATTGTGAAACAATGATTGCAAGATGACCCTAAACCAAGAACAGCTCAACATTGTCCATTTTTATTTATTTTTTTAAATAGTGCATGCATAGTTAACAGAGCACAACAGTTTTTTTTTTATAAATTACTCTTATTCTTCATCCAAAGAGATTAACAAAAATTTAAACTGGCCAACAATGAGCAAGTGACGAATTATGAATCTATATATACCATAACTCATAAGTGTAAACTTGAGTGTTTAATACCTAAATATCACATGAAGAACTACACTTCCCATAATCCCACTCACTCACCCGCATTATTTTTCCATTAGATGTTTCCATTGGAATTTAAAAATATTCTTTGATAAAGCGTTGACCATTAACCAAACCAACCAGCTACAAGGTGAATCACAACATTACAAATTTTTATTTTAAGCTAAGAAGTTAAGAATGGACCGATGCATCTCCAAATAATTGGTCGATAAAATCAATCATTTTCACTATCAGCCGATTGTTTAAAAACAGCCGATGATCAGCGCTGATTATCAATAAAAAGAGGTTGGAAAAACCTTTCAGATTTTTTACAGACCTTATAAGCCAGAGAGACAAGCCGCCATCTTTAGAATTTTGTCTTTGAACTTTTTTGTGGCTTGAACGGAGGCACTACAGCAATGTCACGTCACATTTATTGCTTCAATTTTGTGATGAAATGGACATTTTGAAGCGAACCGGTGGGTTTTTGTAAGAATATATATCTCATATTTAAACTTTATGAACTATAATAAATAGCCGTATGCGTTGAGTTACGGTGGAAAGTCAAACTCCTTTTCTCTTATATCAAAATCCATCAAATTTCTCTGTAAAAATTCTTGTTTTACACTTTAAATTCGCGACCAGTGTTTTGTTTTGTTTTACTCCATTCTCAGCGCTTCTGCGTATGTCACTACGTCATTCACATTTAGTCATTTAGCAGACGCTTTTATCCAAAGCGACTTACAAGTGAGGAAAACAAACAAGCGATTCTTCATGAATTGGCAAATAACACAGGAAGTGCTACAATACAAGTTTCATACATTGCTCAGTACCATAAGCTAGAGTAGGAAGGGAAAAGGGAAGGATAGGGTTTTTTTTTTTTTTTAATGAGGGCATTAAGTGTTCACGGAAGAGATGAGTTTCTTCACGCCAGAGGTTACGTTTCCGACGCAACTCTATGCGTTCGGCTGTTTGCTGGTTAGTATAATTCATAAAGTTTAAATATAGATTTTTTTTTATACAAAAACCCATCACTCCACTTTTATTTACCCCCGGGAGCAGTATGTATTACTTTTATGATGGACTGATGTAGTTTTTTGAGCCCCATTAACTATCATTATAAAACATGGAAGAGCCAGGATATTTTTAAAAATAACTCTGATTGTATACATCTGAAAGAAGACAGTCATGTACACCTAGGATGGCTTGATACTGAATAAACCATGGGATCATTTTCATTTTTCTTTAGCTTGCCCTAAATTCAACACAAGGGAGATTTTATTCACACACAATATGAGTAGGGTACCAATACGGCACCGGTACCTATAGAACCGGTATGCACCGGACCGAATCAGAAAGCGAATGTCGGTGCCTGATTTCGGTGCCACTTAAATGCCTGAAATGATTGAAATATTTGTCCTCTGGTGTTTGACACGGACGTAAGAAGCATCAGATTCATCAACACGCCTGATCGCTAGTTAAATTTAAGTACTGCGTTCAAGGGGTGTCAGAATGCTCGGAAAAATTATTTCCTGACTGAGAAAACTCATGTGAACGTCGGAAAGCTTTGATGATACAAATCACAAAACGTCGGGAAGTGAGACCTTCCGTGAAGCGCGTGAGCGCAGCAACTACTCTTGCGCTGACTGCAGTTACCGTTAGCTAAATTAAACGCGCTTAAATTAAAATGCCTAAAACGAAACGCTCCAAAGTGTGGCTATATTTCACCAGAAAGGATTCTGACACCACGACGCGCAGCAAATGTTTGCGTGTAAAGGGGGAAACGCGTCAAACCTAATGAAACATCTGAGGGCACATGGAATATGAGTGTGTTTGACCGCTTGCGGACATCAGTGTGGACGACCCCAGCCCCAGCCCCCACTTTCAAACAGGCCTCATCGACACCATCTGAGAGAGTTTTCTCCTCTGCAGGACATGCAATAAGTCAGGAGAGGCGTCGTATTTTGCCAGAGAGGGCAAATATGGTCATATTTCTGCAAATAAAATTGCTGAAATTTGAAGCCGTTAAATGATTGTAGTTGAGCGAGTCGGCTCAGGTTTTACTGTTGTTGTGTTTTGTGTTTACTTATATATTCATGTATACTTTAAACTTCTAATATATTGTTCAATTTAAAGAACTTTTTTTGTCCAGTAAAAAGGTATTCTTGACCGAGTCATCCACCATCATTTTGTGGCTTTTTTTAAAGTATCGGTTCAGGCACCGGTACCGTTTTAAAAGTATCGATTTGGCATCGGTATCGAAAAAAACCCCAAACCCTAAATATGAGTCGCTGTCTGAACACGTTTTTCCACCCCCTTTTGATTGACAGGATGTAATCTGCCCTGATCATTAGCCGTCTGGCCGATAGTGAAAATAATTGGCCGATTATTGGTGCATCTCTAATAAAAACTGTATCATATGCAGTAACCGCACATCAATGAACATATTACTAAAGTTTAAAAGAGCAGTGTATTGGAGGAAAAACGAGAAAAAGCTCTGGAGGGTCAAGAAACTCACCCAGTGCATAGAAGGTGCTGCGGTCCATGGTGGCAGCATCTTTGGGGTCAAAGAGCACAGAGGCCACCTCTCTGCGGCTGAGCAGGTTCGAGTCATTCTGGGGCAAAGCCAACCGCTTCAACTGATGTGCTAAAGATGTCATCTAGAGACATATGATGATAAAGGCATTCATGTTTTTACACAAAGTAACCATTCTGCAGTTTCAATGGATGAATCTCACGAAAAAAATGCAACATTTTCCCCACAATAAGTTATATTTTACATAAAGAAGTTTAGTTAGATATCTCATGATAATCAATCTAAAATATTGTAACAAAATGTAACATTTGCCTTTTAGTATTCTGGCACTTTTAATAACTTTTATTGAGATTATCATTCACTATTGTAATACAACAACATCCTATCTGAAACATTTTCATATTTTGACTTTGGTGAAATAGGACTTGTTCTTGAGATTTACCATATATGTGGTGGACCACAAAAAGTCGCATATTTTCATACAACAACAAAACGAAGATGTTTAAGCTATGATAAAAGACACTTAAGTTATGAGAATTCTTTTGGGCAGCTAAAACAGCTTCTTCGCATTCAATCAGGATATGAGCGACACATTGAAAAGTTATTCGCATAAAAGATCAAATGTTTTGACGCGGTCCATGAGTTTAGAAGCAGTAAATATATTCCCAAACCTTTGATTGTAGTTATCACACCAATTTCCACGTGCGTAAGCCTGCAAGTATGATTTTCCTCTCTGTGTTGCTTTCTGTGGCGCATGAAGTTGTTGTACTGCCACCTAGTGCATCGGGTGGTTTGTGCGTTCAGTGGCAAAATATGTGTCGACAAAAAGCCCACAAGAGGGCCCGTTCAAGCAAACTACATGTTTAAATCGTTGTACTGTATTTTTGTTCATCTTTGTATTGTATTTTTACAATAATATGAAATTATCTGACCTTACTTTCTCAAAATGACCTCCCAACAGTTTAAATTGTCATGAGACATCTCATTAATGTTTCATAAAATGTGGTAAATATGGTAGCACATCTTGTCATGCAATCAATACATCAAAGGCTATAAAAATATGTTTATGTAGAGCTGAGACAGGGGTCAAATAATTCACTATACACATGACAAGAATTATATTCCTACAGAATTCAAGTGATCTGCAGCCACAGTGTCTATATTTTATGGCAATGCTTTCAGACAGTTATTTTGCATTTACAATGATTTTGAATCAGTGGTTGCAATACAAAAAAATAAATAAAAAATCATACGCTATAATAATCTGACAAAACAACAGAAAATATGGGGTTTTAATCCACATAAAAATCTCTTTGCCTCCAAAAAAGAGAAACCACTTGTTATTTTAATAATTATTTAAATGTAATTAATTTAATACATTGGTATAGGTAGCCTATAGCTTAAAAATGTAACATCCAGAATTTGCAAATACATGTGTTAGCATAATATAATATAATATAATATAATTAGTGCTGTGCATTCGATTAATCGTGATTAATCGCATCCAAAATAAAAGTTTTTGTTTACAATACATGTGTCTGCTGTGTATAATTATTGTGTATATATATAAATACCCACACGTATGTATATATTTAACAAAAATATATTATATTTATATATTAAATATGTATATCTAATATAAATTTGAAACACTTTACAATTACGTTCATTAATTAAACATTTGTTAATGTATTAACTAACATCAACTAACCATGAGCAAAACATTGTTACTCTATTTACTAATCTTCATTCATGTTAGTTTGATGTTTGTTCATGTTAGTTCACAGTGCATTATCTAATGTTAACAAGATTTTGATAATGTATTAGTAAGTGTTGAAATTAACATTAACAAAGATTAATAAATGCTGCACAAGTACAGTTTATGTTAACTATTGTAGTTAACTAATGAACCGTATTGTAAATTGTCACCTATAAATTATATTAATACATATACATGATATATGCGCTTCATCACGATTGATTGAAAGTTGGCTCTGTGAGTAACTACTCTCTTCTTATACACTAGCGACCCGGGTTCAATCCTCACTTGGGGCATCTTTTTATTTGTACGTTGGTTTGGATAAAAGCGTCTGCTATAATGAATAACTATAAATGTAATATAATAATATTTATTCTTTATGTATTAAGTATGTAGGCCTAGTTATATCTTGCACACTAAACACTAAAATTGACACCCAAAAACCTAATTTATTGTTGAGGCTCAGTGGGAGGCTATATTTTATGGAGCCCTGGCCCGAGGAATTAAATGTGTGACCCCTTCAAAATCCACGAGCTGAGGAGGGTGTGAAATAGACGCGCTCTATGACCCTGTATCTCTGCTGCGCTGCTGCAGCGCCAGTGGGAAAGGCAGAAATCTGCAGCTGACTGAATCAAGAGATCAAAACGATCCGGATTATAAATGCACAATCTGTCGTGAAAATCCAGGGCGCTTCGCTGTTCTAGTTTCTGCTTTAGTCTTTCACGAATGCATGTGCGATTTACACATTAATCAGCGTTTTTCTCTCTCACAGACGGGAAGATGGTGCGTTGCTTGTGCCATGCCGCTGATGGACACTCAACACGCATTCATGGGCATTAATTCGCTGTTCTCTACACCATATTCCAGGGTACGTTATTGTTCATCAGCGACAGTTTTGTCCTGACAAAAACGTCTGGGCCAACGACTCAGAGATGCTGTTATCGCATCGCCTCGGAGAAGCCTAACAGACCATGATGAAGACCGAATCCTCATCCTCCTCCAAGCCAGCGAGCACCACCGCGCTCCGCAGCCCCTCTCCTCACCGCAACGCGTACGAGGCGGCGGGCATTCAAGCGCTGAAGCCGGTGAACGATTTCTTAAATAACGGCGACGCTCAGGATGGCAAGCCCAAACCCACCAGCCGCGGGCGCACGTATGGCTCGAACGTGCACCGCATCAAGAACATGTTCATGCAAATGGGCGCATCCTCACCCACCGAGGCTGAAGACCCGCAAAAGGCGAACGGCGACGGCAAAGCGGTGCGTCTCACGCTACCGCGAGCTGGCAGCCTAAACGAGAACGTGGATCACAGCGCGCTGCTCAAACTGGGCTCCAGCGTCTCTGAGCGCGTCAACCGGTTCGACAGTAAAACGGACGCGTCGCCCAGGTACTCCAAGCTGCAGGAGACGAGGAAGATATTCGAGCAGCAGCAGCATCAGGAGAAACAGGCGGCTTCTAATCGCGTATTGCTGAAAAAAGAACGCGCCGCGGGCTTTCAGGACGCGTCGCGTTTGGACGTGGTCGCGCGCTTTAACGGCAGCACGGAGTCGTTGGATAGCTTGGACGCGATCGGCGGGACCTCCGAGGCCGTGTCGCCCACCGTCAGCCAGCTGAGCGCCGTGTTCGAGAGGGCCGCTGAGCTGCGGAACAACCTGCACCGGCTGTCCAACACGCCCCCGCTGCCTCTGCCTCTCCGCGGGGTCACCGGCCGTGCGCTCAACTCCAAAATCATCACCAAACGGGTACGCGCCTTTCCTTCGGCGGCAAACAAGGAGGATGGGGTTAACCAGCACCAGGAGGAACAAGATGGAAGGTTTAGCAGCCTTAATGGAGCCTCCGAGCTCCAGGACAGTCTGGCAGCTTTGGATAAAGAGTCCTTGGAAGAGAAAAAGACAGGAGAGAAGGATGAATCTAGTGCCAATGATACCAAGACTCTAGAAAAGAGTAAGCCAGGACAGGCCAATGCCACAGAGGCAAAAGGCACTCTCATTTCTGCTGATGTCCATAGTTTGGGACATGGAGGAGTCACTTCTAATGGAGAGGCCCTGGAGAGGGACACTATGAAGTCTGGCATCTCCAGCGCTGGAAGGAAGGCCGAAGATGGACATGCTCGTCCATCAGTGGGAGTCAGTAAGAAGGAGGATGATGATGGTACGCTGAAGCAGGATTACTCCGCGGCTGATTTGGTGGATATCAGTGCCTACAGCGCAGTTGGAGAAGACTCTGGTGGTAGCCAGCTGGAGGATGAGGAGGATGAAGATGATGTATATGAGCCAGAGTCCAGCTGCTCTGAGATTCCTGGATTACCTGCGGAGGAGGATCCGCCCCCGAGTCGGAAAATTAAATTCAGCGTTGGGCCAATTAAGGTGAGATTATACAAAGGAGTGTTTCACCACAAATTAAAGTTCTGTCATCATTTACTCACTTGCATAAGCCAGTATGAAGTTCTTTCTTCCTCAGAATGCAAACTAAGATCATTTGGAGAGCATCTTTACATCTAAGGCAATGGCTCTCAAACTGGGTGAGAGTTCATCATTGACTCACCCTCAAGTTGTTCCAAACCTGTAGGAGTTTTTTTCACAAAAGAAGATATGTTAAAGAATGTTGGTAGCCGATGAAAATGATGACTACGTTTAAATTTTTGGGTGAACTATTCCTTTGAAATTCTAAAAAACACAAAGGTGTAAATCGAAATCATGTTTTTTTTTTAACCATCTTAATAACTACAGTTTACATTAAAGAGCACGCAGTACTTGAAACTGGATTCACAAAATGAATTAATGAATTCATTTCATTAATATATGTCAATACATCCAGTTTCTGTTGCCATAAAACAGTCTAAGTGTCTATAATAGCCTATTGGGATGCCTTTGTGTACCTTTTTATCAAGCTCCAAAAAGGACAAAAAATTCCTCTATGATGCATAAACAGTCCATTTGAATTGTGCACGAGACACATGATAGCTTTATGTGAAGAACAGATCAAAATTTAAATGATTTAAAGACAGTCTCCTGCTGTAATTTGCATTGACATCAAACACCAACGGTTCTCACACATCTCATAACCAAACATACATGACATTTTAATTATGAATGAGATTTAAGAGATATGATCGAGGGGAAGGTTTTCAGTTTACGTGTGTTTTGTATATTCATTTGGCAATAGATATTCAACGAGAAATTAAGACACTGACCATTTTTTCAGATTCGTGCACATTAAAAGGTATACTTTGAAAAACCATTTCATTAATCTGTATTGAAATCACCTGTGTTTTGTGTTCCTATGTCACGTTATGTGTGTTTTGCTTCGGTTTTTATTTGCATGTTCATTAAAGGGAATGAGATGGGTCTGGTTCACTTAAAATGGTCGCCTGGGGACTGGTGTATGCGTTGGGCTGAGTGAATGAATGAACTTCATACATTATATAATCCAGTCTGTTTTTTTATTGGTTCTTGTAGAAGCCTCGGTCACTACTGTTACTGTTGGTACGCTTTTAGAGGCTGCAGACTGGAACAGACTGAATGAGCTGAATAGAATATAATCCAGACTGTCAGTCGGTTTGTCTTGGCATCTATTCTTTCCCAAGGGCTTCCTCTCTTTGATTAGGTGTGACATTTATCCAGGACAGTTGCTGACTTGATATCAATGGCTGAGGTAACAAACATACCTCAGACAATGTGTCTGATCAGCCCAGCTGGCCTGCTGGTGCTCAGGATCTTGCTAGTTTTGTTTTTATCTCTGTAAATTACCAACAGATCCTTTCAGGATACCTATGTCCAACAAAATTATCTCTAGAAGTAAAGGGTTAATTCACCTAAAAATGAAAATTCTGTCATTAATGACTCAGCCTCATGTCGTTCTACACCCATAAGACCTTCGTTCATCTTCAGGACACAAATGAAGAAATTTTTGATGAAATCCGATGGCTCAGTGAGTCTCTATTGCCAGCAAGACAATTAACATGTTCCGATACCCAGAGATCTTTATGAGGTATCTTTATTTAGGTAGCTTTATGAGTCATTTGTTCAGTTTGCATATGAAAAATGCCAAAGTCATGTCAAGGACTGAAATTGCAAAACACTTATGACGTAATGAAGCCTCATTTTTCTGAAATCACGTGACTTTTGCGCTACAAATCACTGATTCGAAACAAAAGATTTGTAAAGCTTCGAAGCAGTTTTGAAATCACTAGATCACCAGATATTGTTGAAAAGTCGTTATTTTGGCGCACAAAAAGTATTCGCGTGGCTTTATAATATTAAGTGTGACCCACTGTACTCACATGAACTGTTTTTAATATGTTTTAGTATCTTTCTGTGCATCGAAAGTGTTAATTGTCTTGCTGGCAATAGAGACTCACTGAGCCATCGGATTTCATCTAAAATATCTTAATTTGTGTTCTGAAGATGAACGAAGGTCTTATGGGTGTGGAACGACATGAGGGTGAGGAATAAATGACAGAATTTTCATATTTGGCTGAACTAACCCTTTAAGAATGTCCCTCCTCCTAAACTACCTCCACCTGTCACCGACTCGCAATAGCAAGGAGGAAATTATTTACTTATATTCCCTTGTTTACATCCATTTCGGTCATCTGCATTGTTGGGTGTATAATGCATTACTAAGTAATTAATTACTGTAATTTAATTACTTTTCGGCTGAAAAAGTAAAGTAAGGGATCACTCTTAATTTTTCTCTAATTGATGTAATTACATTAAATCCAGTGTAGAACAATTCTATACAACAATAGTGGATTTAACATCAAAATTTAACATCTAATATATGTTTTTAATAAAACTTTCTACCTTTAAATATTTTGGTCAGGTCAAGGATAATTTATGCAATTTTATATTATTTATTTGAAAGAATTAAAAGAGCAGTTTCATTAATCAGTTGGTTGAGGTTGATATGGGATTTAGTACGTTTTAGAGAGAGCAATTAGTACAGTGATCTAATTACACTGTTGAAGATGTAATTAGCTAGTAATTAATTACTTTTTCCAGAGTGACTTTCTCAACATTGATCATCTGCTTACAAGTGGTCAGCGTTTAATGGAAATATAAAAATGGGGGTCCAAGATGTGTTATGATTTGACAACTCAGATTGCGTTTAGAGGTATACACTCATGTGATCACATTGCATAAGGAATATCAGTCCTGACACATCCCGACTCTCAAACATTTTGCTAAAATAGGGTAAAAGTCTAAGGTTTTAATGTCAATGTAAAGCTACATTTTTGAAAATTCATGCAACTTACACATCTAAGAGTATCCAAAAAACCTTTTCAATGATATTATTATAAATATATTAGCATTAAAAAATTATGAGCTTCCTGTTTCTGTGCGGATGCCTAAAAGTGTGAACATGCGCCCCCATTATGCATCTGAGAAAAAGGTGCGAGTCTTTCAGATGGAGGCAATGTGAAAACATGATTAACTCTCTCCTGTAAGTGATAAGAGTAAAAATAGCTGACCTATGAATAGATGAAAGTGAGCGGTAGATTTCTAGTGGATCTGATAGAAAGGAAAAACCCACAGAGAAACAGTAGCTCTTTTGAAACAGTCAGTGCTGATGCTCTTTGTGAGAATCAAACTCACAATGGTCCTGTAGTTTTCATATGAGTAAAAGATATCATGATATACAATGAGCATTATTTTAAAATCATGTTAATGGGTAGTACAAATACAATAGTTTTTTTGTTAGTTCATACCACGTGAACTTATGAGAACAAATCATTTGAACTTTTGCATTCTTTTTTATAAAATAATATTTTTAGATATTCCTATTATCCGACAGAAGCCCGTTTGACATAAAGACCTCGACCAGAACCACAGCCGCATTCATTTAAATCTACAACATCAGGTAGAGCAAAATTATTTAGTTTTACATGTATTACAAGCAATCAAACCAACATTAGGCATTCTGCAGGTAATAATTAACAGAAAAGAGATGAGAACGTGCATATATTCTGTAAATAATACATGTGAACAGTCTGCCCATACAGGCTGTTTTGAGCATCAATCACACCATAGGCTACACAGATGCTTAGAGGTCTCCATAAATTAAAAGAACATAGTGGCAAATATGGGACTTTTGTCATATAATATCTGGGATATTTAAGCAGATTCAATCTACATTTAAATGCAGTCGTCTTTCATCAAACTCTGCAGTGTATATGTGTCCGTTGGTATGGAAGCCCATTTTCGCCAATTTTTTTTATTTTTAATATCATTTTTTTAGATTATTGCGACTTTTTATCTCACAATTCTGACTTTTTTCCCAGAATTTCCTGATATAAAGTCACAATTGCGAGTTATGAAGTCACAATTGCGAGTTATAAAGTCACAATTGTGAGATATAAAGTCACAATTCTGACTTTTTCTCAGAATTGCGAGATATAAGCTCTGACTTCATATCTCGCTATTCTGACTTTATATCTCACAATTGTGACTTTATATCTCACAATTCTGACTTTATATCTCGCTATTCTGACTTTATATCTCACTATTGTGACTTTATATCTCACTATTGTGACTTTATATCTCACAATTGTGACTTTATATCTCACTATTCTGACTTTATATCTCACAATTGTGACTTTATATCTCACTATTGTGACTTTATATCTCACTATTCTGACTTTATATCTCACAATTCTGACTTTATATCTCACAATTGTGACTTTATATCTCACTATTGTGACTTTATATCTCACAATTGTGACTTTATATCTCACAATTGTGACTTTATATCTCACTATTCTGACTTTATATCTCACTATTGTGACTTTATATCTCACAATTCTGACTTTATATCTCGCTATTGTGACTTTATATCTCACAATTGTGACTTTATATCTCGCTATTGTGACTTTATATCTCGCTATTCTGACTTTATATCTCACAATTGTGACTTTATATCTCACTATTCTGACTTTATATCTCACAATTCTGACTTTATATCTCACAATTGTGACTTTATATCTCACTATTGTGACTTTATATCTCACTATTCTGACTTTATATCTCACAATTCTGACTTTATATCTCACAATTGTGACTTTATATCTCACTATTGTGACTTTATATCTCACAATTGTGACTTTATATCTCACAATTGTGACTTTATATCTCACTATTCTGACTTTATATCTCACTATTGTGACTTTATATCTCACTATTGTGACTTTATATCTCACAATTCTGACTTTATATCTCGCTATTGTGACTTTATATCTCACAATTGTGACTTTATATCTCGCTATTGTGACTTTATATCTCGCTATTCTGACTTTATATCTCACAATTGTGACTTTATATCTCACTATTCTGACTTTATATCTCACAATTCTGACTTTATATCTCACAATTGTGACTTTATATCTCACTATTGTGACTTTATATCTCACTATTCTGACTTTATATCTCACAATTCTGACTTTATATCTCACAATTGTGACTTTATATCTCACTATTGTGACTTTATATCTCACAATTGTGACTTTATATCTCACAATTGTGACTTTATATCTCACTATTCTGACTTTATATCTCACTATTGTGACTTTATATCTCACTATTGTGACTTTATATCTCACAATTCTGACTTTATATCTCGCTATTGTGACTTTATATCTCACAATTGTGACTTTATATCTCGCTATTGTGACTTTATATCTCGCTATTCTGACTTTATATCTCACAATTGTGACTTTATATCTCGCTATTGTGACTTTATATCTCGCTATTCTGACTTTATATCTCACTATTGTGACTTTATATCTCACAATTGTGACTTTATATCTCACTATTCTGACTTTATATCTCACAATTGTGACTTTATATCTCACTATTGTGACTTTATATCTCACTATTCTGACTTTATATCTCACAATTCTGACTTTATATCTCACAATTGTGACTTTATATCTCACTATTGTGACTTTATATCTCACAATTGTGACTTTATATCTCACTATTGTGACTTTATATCTCACTATTCTGACTTTATATCTCACTATTGTGACTTTATATCTCACTATTGTGACTTTATATCTCACAATTGTGACTTTATATCTCACTATTGTGACTTTATATCTCACAATTGTGACTTTATATCTCGCTATTGTGACTTTATATCTCGCTATTCTGACTTTATATTTCGCTATTCTGACTTTATATCTCGCTATTCTGACTTTATATCTCGCTATTCTGACTTTATATCTCGCTATTGTGACTTTATATCTCGCTATTGTGACTTTATATCTCACAATTGTGACTTTATATCTCACAATTGTGACTTTATATCTCGCTATTGTGACTTTATATCTCGCTATTGTGACTTTATAACTCACAATTATGACTTTATATCTCACAATTGTGACTTTATATCTCGCTATTGTGACTTTATATCTCGCTATTCTGACTTTAAATCTCGCTATTGTGACTTTATATCTCACAATTGTGACTTTATATCTCACAATTGTGACTTTATATCTCGCTGTTGTGACTTTATATCTCGCTGTTGTGACTTTACATCTCGCTATTGTGACTTTATATCTCACAATTGTGACTTTATATCTCACAATTGTGACTTTATATCTCGCTATTGTGACTTTATATCTCGCTATTGTGACTTTATAACTCACAATTGTGACTTTATATCTCACAATTGTGACTTTATATCTCGCTATTGTGACTTTATATCTCGCTATTCTGACTTTAAATCTCGCTATTGTGACTTTATATCTCACAATTGTGACTTTATATCTCACAATTGTGACTTTATATCTCGCTGTTGTGACTTTATATCTCGCTGTTGTGACTTTATATCTCACTATTGTGACTTTATATCTCGCTATTCTGACTTTATATTTCGCTATTCTGACTTTATATCTCACAATTGTGACTTTATATCTCACAATTGTGACTTTATATCTCGCTGTTGTGACTTTATATCTCGCTGTTGTGACTTTATACCTCGCTATTGTGACTTTATATCTCGCTATTGTGACTTTATATCTCACTATTGTGACTTTATATCTCGCTATTGTGACTTTATATCTCGCTATTGTGACTTTATATCTCGCTGTTGTGACTTTATATCTCGCTATTCTGACTTTATATCTCGCTATTGTGACTTTATATCTCACTATTGTGACTTTATATCTCGCTATTGTGACTTTATATCTCGCTATTGTGACTTTATATCTCGCTATTGTGACTTTATATCTCACTATTGTGACTTTATAACTCACAATTGTGACTTTATATCTCACAATATCTCACAGATAAAAAGTCGCAATAATATTCTTCTTTTTCCATATGTTGGTCCTCTAAGCAGCAGCATGAAAAAAAACTTTATTCAAATTGTGAATAGATTATATAGGCTACAGAAAGTGAGCTACGTGCGCTCCCTTTATGACTGGAGCTTTCAATCAGTTCAGTTGCGTCACGATTGGTTACAAGGCTCAATGCTGCAAATCACGTTATAATTAGAACCTCTCACGGTCTCCAGACTACTGAGTGTGAACACAAATAAGTGTACGACCGTTTGAAAGCAGTTTCCTATCAGTGGGTACCGAACTGAGTCGGAATAGTCTCGGCTACTGGACTCGCAGTCCGCCCGTGCATATTGATTTCCAACCCGCACCGCAAATGACAACGTAAATATTATTATTCCAGCCGTTACATCAAATATTAGCGTTTGCAGTTCTATCTCTGTCAAAAAAGCAAAGCATTTACTTCACATCAGAATTGCTGTGCAAAACCAGAACCATTAAATCAAGTAAAAAAATGTTTTTAAGTAATCGGTTCTCAATCTGGAGTCTCACTGGTGTGTGAGATCACATAGAGGCTGCAGGCCGAGGAGACAGCATTCAGTCTCTGCCAAGCTGTGGCTGCTTTTGTGTTGGTCAGTAAGTGGCCGTGTCACTCTCTCTGTTTCTCTCTCTCACCCCCTTTCTTATTTGCGGACAGAATTTGGGACAAAGTTTTCTCGCTAAATGAATTTAACAGCTCTCCGTCAAACACAAGGCCTGTTGTGCTGGCTAGGGTGTTGGGTCTTTATTAAACCTCTCTCTCTCTCTCTCTCTCTCCCTCTCTTCAGGCTGGAGAGTTGAGGCTGACCTAAGAGGCAGATCTCACACTAACCGCTTTGTTCTCATTTTCTTCTCTCCCTCTCTCTCTCTCTCTCTCTCTCTGCCCCTCTTTCAGTTGCTCACTTCTTCTCCTCTCTTTGTCCTTCTTCAACCCATATTTATTTGAGATGAACATATTCTGTCAAGTTCATCCAGCATTCTTTATGATTGTCATCTTCCTTCATTTTCTGACCGCCAAGTCACATTTTAATCCTATTTTTCTCCTCTTTCTCTCCTTCACTCATTTCCCTTTCTCTCTTTCTCTCCATGGTTTGGCAGTGCTTATAAATAGCATTATTGTCGCTGTCGGTCCTCCCCTGCAAGGCGTTGCACACCAAATGCTTAAACTTCCAACATTTTTCATTAACGCTTGAACTTCCGACATTTAAATTTTTTACACAATACACAGTCAGTGTTTCATCTCTTAAAGTGTGTAAAAAAATCTTTTACCTTACCTTGTTTTCCAGAATCAATAAATGTCATTTATTATTATGCAAGCTATAACTTATAAACCTGTATATCAGTAAATTAATATGCATCTGGTGAGAGTGGCCATTAAAGTTTATGAAATGATTGTTAATTTATCTATCGATATACACTGTAAGAAAAAATCAGTGGGGAAAAAATGCATTTATGGACATTTCCTTTAACCCTAAAACACAACACAATGCAATGTGTAAATCAGGAAATGGGTAAAACACCAATGAAAAATCAATATGGGAAATTATTTATATTAACACAGTACATTTGGCCTCGAGTGTAGTTAAAAAAACATTTTTCTTAGTTATAAGTAGGTGAGTTTAACTCTCTAAGAAATATTTGGGTCATGTTTCATCCCAAAATCAAAACAAAAGCGAGACCATTTTTAGAACCAAGACTGTGAAATGAAAAAGCACCATTAAGCTCATGTGACAATACAATAGCTTTGAAGAGGAACCGATTAAAAATTGATGTTATACCCTGATAATCTTCCCCTTCAGTGTGGTATTATGGTCATAAGTTTGTTGTATGCACATTTTTTTATATTATAGTAATTTTAGAGGGCTTGCATTCCTTTGAAGGTTTTCAGTTGCTATTCATTGCATTTGCATGGAAAAGAGTGCCTTATTCAAGAAGAAGCAGTGGCAGTGAATCTTGGCTTGGGTATGTTTTAAAGTACTAAAGGAATGAACGTGTAGCAGTGAATTCTGAGCCATTTCTGTAGACAACTGACAGATATATCATGCTCATGCAGAGAGCCTAGAACTGTCTGTGAGTGAGACAGAGGGACATTCCTCACACCTCGGTCCCTGAGGGACAGTACAGGAAGTTTGAGTGTACTCACATCAAGGTGGCTTTGTCCTACTTCACATTTCAACTTTCAAGCCTTAATCAAATATGCTAGCTTAAAAATGCTGTATTAATGCATTTGATAATATCTTTTTCATCATATACAGGTGCTGGTCATATAATTAGAATATCATCAAAAAGTTGCTTTATTTCGTAAAGGGTAAAAGGTAAAGGCTAAAGGGTAGTCGTGGCCTAGTGGTGAGGTAGTTGGGTGTGTAATCTGAAGGTTGCTGGTTCAATTCCCACACTGGCAGCAATTGAAAGTGGGGATTGTGAATAAACAGCACTCTCTCCACCTTTGATACAATGACCAAAGTGCCCTTGAGCAAGACATGTTACCCCTAACTGCTCCCCTTGTAAGTTGCTTTGGATAAAAGTGTCTGAAAAATTTAAATATTTCACTAATTCCAATCAAAAAGTGAAACTTGTATATTCTATTCATTCATTACACACAGACTGATATATTTCAAATGTTTATTTGTTTTAATTTTGATGATTATAACTGACAACCAAGGAAAATCTCAAATTCAGTGTCTCAAAAAATCAGAATATTACTTGAGACCAATACAAAGAAAGGATTTTTTGAAAAGTATGAACATGAAAAGTAGGAGCATGTACAGCACTCAATACTTAGTTGGGGCTCCTTTTGCCTGAATTACTGCAGCAATGCAGCGTGGCATGGAGTCCATCAGTCTGTGGCACTGCTCAGCCTTTTTGAATGGAATTAGTACTTTTTGATGATATTCTAATTATATGACCAGCACCTGTATAATTAGAATAGAAAGGTGTATATTTATAGAAGTGCATATTTATCGTATTTGAACAGCAGGAGCGGTTTATTCATCCTTCCCTCATTCTTTACTCGATCCCAGCACATCATTAGGATGAAATCCAGCTGCTTTGCAGTGCCAGTATCTTACCACGTGCTACATTATTGAACAAAGCCTCAGATCAGTAGGATATAGATGATGTTCAGGTATCACTGCCTAAATTCAACAATATGCTATTTTTGGCATGTATTTTGCATATTTGTTCTGGGAAAGCTTTGTTTGTATGCGCTACGGTACTGCAAGCAAATATCCGTGATGTGGCCAGAAAATGTGAAATTCTTTAGTAAAATACTTTGATGCAGTAAGATGGCCCTGTTCCAGTGATTCATTTACATGTATCTGTAACGGAAGCCAGGTAGTAGTTGCTATGCAAGTAAACTTCACTGACACAGTAAAAACCCCAGAGTTAAATCAACTCTGCTCAGATAACATTTGGTCCCTCTCTAAATAGTGTTAAAGTCACACTGAACTAGTGTTAAAGTAACACTCTTCAGAGACTGAATGTCTTTTATCTTCAGTTGATTTCATCTAAGACTGTGGCTGAAGTCAGTTGTAGTTCTTGTGTTTCTCTATTCTTTAGTGATTCTGCTTGTTAACAGCAGGCGTTCATCATTAATGTTCAATCGTCGCTTAATTATCTCATTAACTTCAACTCTGCTTCAGTGTTACTTTAACACTATTTAGAGAGGGACCAAATGTTATCTGAGCAGAGTTGATTTAACTCTGGGGATTTTACTGTGCACTTGCAGCTTATAGCCTCCTTGTTAGAACGTCCAACGCCCGGGTGAGTAGGACCTGGGTTACATATGCAGTCTGGCATTGTATATACATATATATTGGCCCACACTTTTATGCAAAGTAACATAAGTTCCATTCAAGGGATACATTGTTTTATTATTAGTTCATGCATTCCCTGGGATTCGAACCTATGACCTACCGCCATTGCATCCCTTGCAACAAAATGTTATATTTTATTTTAATTATGTAATTTATGTATTTTTATAAATACATCACATTTCATAATATTTTATAATAACCTCAGTTCCATGCAACATATATTTTATGCTTGACTTTTAGAACAGTAAGACATTTTAGTAACAGGAGTGTTTGAAGAGAAAAGGAAGAACTCTGGAAAACCTCAGCCTCATGTTCTAGCAGAAACATAGAGTGCTTTTAATGCTTAGTAGTCTATTCCTGTCACCTGGAACAGAACCAATCTTACTGCAACTCTTATGTTTCTGACCTCAAGCAGAGTAGAAAATGTTAGTGGTTGTGGGCAAACAACTTTTTCAACCATTTTGTTTGGTTTTATTATTTTCCAGCAGCCTAAAAGCAGTATTCCTTATATGGGTATTCCAATCAGAACATCTCATTTTTTTTTTTTTTTGTTCATTGTTACACGTGTCTTGTGATCTCAAGTCTTGAAGTGTTTCTGCAAACATTTTTTGCATCATAATTAAGCACTTCCCAACTAAAACTCTTATTATTGTGACGTAAAACTAAAACAAATGTATAAACTGTAACGAAATTGAGACTTTCACATTACAGTAAGCTGTAAGAAATATATATTTTGCATTTCTTTATGCAAAATGTAATTTATTTATTTTCTTAGGGGTGGTGGGGGATGGGTGGGATTGTTGAACATTTGACAAGCTTCAACACCTGAGCGAGAAAGAGCAATTCCTGTAATATAAGGGTTGTTAGGGTTGACTGTAAAATAATTGTCATGCATACCTTTAGTAGGGCAGCAGAACCGAGATGGGACAGTTTGAGCGGAGGAGGGGTATCCCTGACCATCTGTTGTGGAGATGTGACCTACTGGCACTCTCACACAACTGGAACACCACTGTCTGCCTCTTCCTCTCTCTCTCACTCACTCACTCTCTATCCTCCCCCTCCTTAATCCGATGTTTGTGTCCATCGGGCACCACAAAAAAACCCAGCCATACAGTCTAACTGAATCATATGCCAATGTTAGCTGGTCTCAGCTGCTGTATGTGATGCATCATGGGTTGTTTTGCTAGTGGGGAATAGGTGCAGGTGGAATTATAGAACAGATGGAGTAAAGCACAATTTTTCTCTAAGGGGTTGTGTTTAATGTGGGATGTACTGCTAACAGTAGGATGGATGTGGCAGGACATGAGTGGGTGAAATTGAGGGATGAGGATTTAGGATGCCGGTGGTTGTCTAGTGTTGGGTAATAAAGACTGTCTGGTATTATTTTTGTTTCATTACATAACAGGAAACGCCATTCAGTCCATGTAACTTTCGTAATGTGATTTATTTCTGACTGAAACAGGATATTAAAGGTGAAAAAAGTACGGTAGGGCTTGATTTTATCCACTGGGAATTGATTGGATTCTTAAAGTAGTCTTTATAAGACAAGTGGATTAAAAACAAAAAAGGCTTGGTGATGTCAGCTGAACGGGAAACTAGTTTCTGAGATAAAATAGCACTAAACAAACAAACAAGCAAAGTTTCATTTAACAATATATTTCTTGTTGAAAGAAAGATATTTATAACCATTTTAAGACAGCTGTCGAGAAGGTCCTTTAAGTGCTGTTTTTAAAAATCAGCCAATTGTATAAGTTTAAAACCAGATCCATTTTTGTTTGTTCATTTTGTTTGTTTGTCTCTCCATCCATTTTCTAAAAAAGTGCTTCCCAACCCTGTTCCTGGAAGCACACCAACAGTCCACATTTTGGATGTCTCCCTCATCTGAACCCTTTATTTTCTATCTTGGAGTTTCTGCTGATGAGTTGATTCTGGTGTGTTTGATTACGAAGAGTTGCAAAACGTGTAGCGTTGGTGTGCCTCCGGGAGCTGGGTTGGGAAACACTGTTCTAAAACGCTTGTCCTTCGGAATAACAGGTACAGATGAATAATGCATGAAAAGACCAGGAACGTATTCAGAAAGTGAAAAAGATCAAGGGAGATTTTAAATGCAAAACTAGATCACACCACATGATCCACAATCTACAATATAAATCACCCAATTACCATTGGAACAGATGGTGTGCATTTAAAACACCTGAAGTGAAAGACATACATTGTTAAGTGGATGCAGAGGAAATGTGAAAACATGGTTGGACAACATATTTTGAGCTTTCACATCAAACTAAAGGAAAGTGTAAAAAAATGTACTTGTGAAAAATAAGAACAAGTAGAAATTAGGTGTAAAATCGCCTCTTATTTGATTGCCATCCAATATGGACTGCACCCCGCTGGTACACTGGTAAAATCTTTCTCCCCTATAAAATAAATAGTGGACTAGCAAGCAGAATCAGACACAGCCCTAGACTCTGAAAACAACATAAAATTGTTTGGAGGTCTGTGTTTGTGCATGTGTGGTCTGGCCAGGTTAAGTTGGCGCAGGCTTCACCCACGTTAAAAAGATTATATAAAACTAGCAGTGAAGCCTCAGGAGCTGCTGTGAAGTGGTCACACCTGCTCTGCCCACACAGCTTTGCTTTCAATAGAGAGCCACTTCAATTCAACAGTCAGTGCATCAGTCTGTAGATAAAATTATGTTTACAGTCAAACCGCATGCAACATTTAACTTCTTTTTGTAAATAGTAATAGACCTGTTTTTGAATCCAGTCGGTGTGTTCAAAAAATGATCTGCCAGAAAATTACTAAAGCGAGCTGTTGTGGATTGCAAATATTTGGAGCTAAAGATTTTCAGAAAATCTGATGTTGGTCCGAAACAGAAAAAAACATGCGGCAGTTGTTGCCTCTGTAATGTCATGTCATGCCTTACGTGGCCACAAACATGATAATTATTAGCTTGGAGAGAGCTTCTCTGATTGGAATGAACCCATAAAGGCTTGTTCACACAAAGGAAAATAGCTATAATGATAAAAATTGTACTAATATAAAAGAATAGCTGAGTCCACACTGCAAGCATTTCGATGACGGCGCAGAAAAACGATATCATTTGAATTTTTTTCACAACCATTGTTTCCAACTTAAGAACTCTAAAACACTGACACATACACTAACACTAAGTATGCGCAATTTGGAGATTTTATGTCCTAAAAAGGGAACAAAACTGGTTACTTTAGTAGGTCTTCAAAACAAGGTCAATAATATATGATCAAATTTATTTTTTAAGGTGTTCACAACCTATTCCAATGAGGACTATGACAGGAGGAATGATGATGTGGACCCCATGGCTGCTTCTGCTGAGTATGAGCTGGAAAAACGTGTGAAAGGCTGGACCTGTTCCCCGTTGAACTGGAGAAAGGTAATGAAGGTGCCACTAAATAGTTAGTTCACCCCAAACTTAAAAGTAGTTATCCCATAATTTACTCACCCTCAAGCCATCCTAGGTGTATATGACTTTCTTCTTGCAGACAAAACACTATTGTAGTTTATATTATGGCACTTCCGAGCTTTATAATTGGCGTGAAGCCCAAAAAAGCACATCCATATCCATCATAATAGTAATCCAGGGGATTAATAAATGCCTTCTGAAGCAAAGCGATGTGTTTTGGTAAAAAAAATAAAAAAAAATAATATAAATTCCATATTCATAATTTTATAGACTACAATCATTAGCTTCGGCGAACTTCCGTCCGCACATTCACGAGCGTATGACGCAGGATGTAAAGGTAGCGTAAGCTTAGTTCAGAGTAGACAACTCTCTAGCGGTTCAAACAATTAGGACGGGCAGCAAATTCAAGCTCCTTTGACAATTCTCTTTAAAAATTTATTTTAGACTTCTAATTCGTGACAGGTGTTTTGTTTTGCTCTCTCTCTCTCTCTCTGCGCTTCTGCATTTGTGTCAGGTCAAATTTCACTCTTCCAAAGAATCAACTTCGACTCGCATAGAGAAGTCAGTGATTCTAATGTATAAATTTATAAATACGGAAATTATTCTTACAAAAACGCACCTCTTCACATCAGAAGGCCTTTATTAATCCATAAGGAGCCATATGGATTACTTTTATGATGGATGGATGTGCTTTTTTGAACTTCAAAATATCGATTAATATTCACTCCTATTATAAAGCTTGGAAGAGCCAGAATATTTTTAATACAACTCTGATTGTGTTTGACTGAAAGAAGAAAGTCACATACACCTAGGATGGCTTGAGGGTGAGTAAATTATAGGATAATATTCATTTTTGTATGAACTAACCTTTTAAGGCCATTTATCTGGGATTTTAAATATGAGTGTACTGATATGTAACATTCCAATTTAAACAAAAAGCAATGACATGGATTTGTGTAGGTTGTCTTAAATGCATATATGAGACAGTAATACTTGCTCCTTTCTGAATACATACTGCATAATGAAGCCAACCTTTGAATGGAATTAACCTTTCAAAGTCTTAAAACTGTGTTAAATGGATTTAGGTGACATTATGTAGCTGGCTAGATAAAAAAAAAAAATCTAGTGGATAGAATGTTGTATTTAAAAGAACTAAATGATTATATACTGCAGGGCACTCAGATTGTTAATGTTAACTAGTTATGGGATGTATCTTCATAATTAATGTGCTTCAATTAAAATGTTTCATTGAAAATTTGTGTTCTTAATATTACGTTGCGTTGTAGTAATAATAAAAAAGTTTTATAAAAACACTAAGACACTCAGCTGTGCTGTATTTTGAATATAATCACTTACCTAGGACTTTGTGATTAACAACACCCACTATATTCACATTTTAACATATAAAAGTGTTATAGGAATGAATGAATAATATATAGAATAAGCTGCACAATGACACCATTTTCTTATTAATGTAAAGCTGCTTTGCCACAATTTGCATTGTAAAAAGCGCTATATAAATAAAGATGACTTGACTTGACTATAGAGAAAATGAAATGCTAGGAGATCGAAAGATGTGTAGTCAAAGAGTTACTCTCAACAGAGAGAAGATCAAAGAGGAAATGAAGGTGCGTTTCCCAATACTTCTATACTATACTATTCTGATCCATTTTGTACTATAAGTAGTGCGAGTAGCGTTCTCACAATGTAGTGTACTAGGAGCACTCAAATGATGAGGGTTGAGGGTGGAGATCAAATCTACCCTTAGAAAAAGCACACGTGGATGGTTGAGTACATACAGTAGTGTATAGTGAAAGCAAACAGTACACAAGCACACTTCAAGAAAAACAACTTTCACAAAAATAAGTTTGGGTTACACTTTATTTTAAGGTATCTTTGCTACACTGTAATTATACACTTAAGTACTAAGTATTATTAAGTAACTACATGTATTTACTATAGGGTTAGGGTTTGGTTTAGGGTTAGTTGCATGTATTTATGCATAATTTATAGTTATTACTATAGCAAATACATGTAACATATGTAATAATGACACTGTAAAATAAAGTGTTACCTAAGTTTGCTATGGTGAAACAATCGACATACTGTTTTAAAGACAAAAAAAATGTTGTGACTTCTCAAAGGTGAGTGGAACATGTTCATACTGTGTAATAAGGTTACACGATACATAAACTAAAAATCTTTGCAACACAAGTTGCTTAAAAAGTCATGCCAAAAATCTTTTATTTGCATATTTGGTTTGATATTGTGTTATTGAATGCAATTATATGTATACTTTTTTAATGTGTGCCGTGTACTAATACATTTTGGGGCATTGTACTCTGTTTTTAAAGATTGAATTCTCCATTTTGTGTTGTCCATTAACAGACAATGAGGGTTTGGGTATCAGTATTATTGGTATGGGTGCTGGAGCTGACATGGGATTGGAGAAGCTCGGCATATTCGTCAAGACCGTTACAGAGGGAGGGGCAGCTCATCGGGATGGCAGGTAGATGTTATGCATATTCCACAGCATCATAGTTATTTCTTGACTTGATTACTGAAACTCATTCCAAAATGGTCACATTGCTCACGTTCATCTCTTTCAAGGATTCAGGTGAATGATTTGATAGTGGAGGTGGATGGAACAAGCCTGGTTGGTGTGACTCAAAGTTTTGCTGCCTCTGTCTAAGAAACACATCTGGTACAGTTCGGTAAGACCAGCTGGATATAGACCACTATGACTGTTTAATTTCATTTAAGTCCCATTTTTTTGCACTTATTATGTCATCTAGTCTATAGTCGCCACTGTATTTTAATGCATGTTATTGATTGGTTGAATTGATCATATGCTACCTTAAACAGCTTCGTGTGTTTATTGTAAATCAAAAAACAGAAAAAAATAAATATTTTATTGCCCCATTTATACTTTTGTTCCCTTACCAAAATCACTCGGACAAATCACATCATAATTACAACTTCCGAAATTGTAAATAGTAACATCCCAGACAGACGTGAAGGCTGCAATAAATACACAGTAATTATAGCCTGCTCTTTTGACTCCATGTCAGCGTGATTTTTTTACAACTTTTAGCTGCTTCAATTCAAACACTCTTACTTTATATTTTTTTGTGTGAATTCTGGGCAGGTAGTATGTAGTGTGTGTAATGTTTGCATGCTCTCTTTGTTATGGGAATACTGTACCTATTTCTACCTCAATAATATTTTGATACAGTCTTTCCTCAAATTTAAAACGTTGCTGTTTAAGTGTTTAAAAAATGATGTGGGTTCACTGCATATCTTCCCCTGCTCTTTTCATTAATTCATTCAACATTCAGCCAATGCGGGTCATTGTGACAGTTGTAATTATGATGTGTTACAAAGCTTGTATTTAGAAGAGAAGAAGAGTACATTTCATTTTGATAGATATGCGTTAACGGGAGAGGCCAGAACAAGGAGAGGATTATATGAAACCAACAAAGAAAAGGGTGGAAACTGAGGATGGATAAATATAAATGAAGGCAGGCAAAGCGGCCACAAAAAAAGGGATCTATAAGTGTTTTATCAGAGGTAAACAACAGTAAATCCTTTTGCCATCTAACCATCATATCATTATAAATCTTTTCATAAATAAATTTTGAATGGCCTTATAAAAGAAAGAAGATGGTCTTAAGATCTCTTTTTAAAAGGCACGAATAACAAAAGAAACATTTAATTATAATAATTTAAAATTATAATCTGCTAAATCTGTACATGGCTGTATTGTCTCTGCATATCCTTTCTGAAGAACCCCAACATTAGAATCGAGCAGCTGCGTTTGCAGTGACACATTTCGGTGCAGATTGTCTTTATGTAATGCAAAGCTGGTTTGTTGAATCACATGAATGACTGTTACTGATGCTGAAGAATGCAAAAAAGGCATTTACGCTGTAATCGTAAAGGCGCAGCGCAACAACAAAAAGCAGTCCTTTTAATTCTAAAGGCAATTATAAGTGGACCTCAGGAGAAAGTAAAATGATTAAAAAATATGTATGATGACTCCTTTAAAAGAAAAAAGTAGAAATAAAAAGACCGAGAATTAATTCCTATCTCAGCCTAGTGTATATGCAAGCTCTAACAGAAAAAAGTAAAGACTTTAGAATGCCGTTATAAACACCTCTGTTTCACAGGTTTATTATTGGGAGAGAGAAGCCAGGAGAGCAAAGTTGAAGTCGCCCAGCTCATCCAGCAAGACCCTTGAACAGGAGCGCTGGCAACGGGAGATGATGGAACAACGTTATGGCAACTACATGGGCGTATGAGGAAGAGGTCTGTGTGTACTTGAGTTTTTTTGTTGGTTTTAGCAGTCTGTAATCAGGTACTTGGTGCATATACTTTATACTACTCATAAGGGCTTTTCACACTGTAAGTTAACCAGGTTACACCACTGGGTGGGGTAAACACACTTGTAATTTAGATGTGAGCGGTTAACACCGCTTTTTAGTGTTATGCAATAACCCTGCTCTGGAGCAGAGTTAGAAACCGCTTCTGTGGGGCCAAAATTTTATAAAACGTGTAAAACGATGCTAGTGTTTTATAGGAATAGTTACAACTACATTGCTTAGCAACTGACAACAACAATTGCATGACTTATATTAACACGATTTGGGTAGTCCCGAGAAACACCGCACAATGTATTATAAACAGTCGTTTATGCGTATGATAGAACAAATATTCAAACAAATTGAGTGAAGAAGAGTCCATCATTCGTACCTTTTATAATTAGAAAAGTTCACTCACGAAAAAAATCTTGATATTACAGT